>OY987186.1:2167547-2705047 GCA_963920625.1 Dinocampus coccinellae
CATCATTCCTCATACACAGAGATATACACGCACACAGACACACACACACACACTAGTAAACTACTGTGGTTATATAGTCATGTATATATATGTGTAAATTTATATGTATATATGCATATATTCCATAAAGATTATTAGATACCCGTCCTAACATTCAACGTCTCTTTTATAGTCTCACTGGCCCATTTATATATTATTATTATTATTATTTTGATAATGATATGTATAATAATAATAATTGGAAGAAGAAGAAGAAGAAGAGGAAGAAAAATAATATCAGTAGGAAAAAAAAATTAATTAAAATAAATAAATAATAGAAAAATAGTGAGACGAAAATGAGAGTGAAGAGAAAAAAAAAAATTGATTATGTGAAATTGAAAAGTAAAATAAAATTCATATCATATTGAATTTATTAAAAATTGATCGACAATAGAGGGAAAAATAATAATAAATAAAAAATAATGGGTGAGAAATTATTACAATATATATAATGACACATTTGGATTTAAATTCGAATTGAATTGCAATTTGGATTTTATATTTTTGAATGTTCTAATTGAATATTCAATTGAAGTATATTCAATAGTAAATTACATGGAAAGTAAAATATTTTGTTTTGTTTTTTATTCATAGTTTTTTTTTTTTTTTTCTTATCTCAATATGAAAATTGTTTATAACTCACCAGCAAATACTGCTGTGCTATTGTGTTGTGGTGCACATGGACACAATCCAAGTCCATCGCTCTCTTTTCCACCCTCATGCGCGCCATTCTGAAAACAAAATCCAAAACACAAATAAATAAATAAATAAATAAATAAATGAATAAATTATTCAATTAATTAATTGATCAATCAATCAATGAGATGATAAAAAATAATAATAGTAATAATAATTAACAATATCAATACAATGAGATAAAATTCTTGACAAATGATCATAAAAAAAAAATGAAAAGAAAAAAAAAAATATTCAAGATAATAATTTCAATAACATATAAATAAGTTATGAATCAAAATACAATATCAATGGTAACAACAAATATATATACAGAAATAATATTAATAAAATTTTGATTGGATAAATTCAACGTAAAATTGCACATTTACGCCCACTTTATATTTTTCATTTATTCTTTATCCCTGACATCATAAGTAAGTCTAGGGATACGTTTTTTGTTTTTTTGTTTTTATTTGTTTTTTTTTTTTTTTTTTTTTTTTCCAATTCATATCCAAAAAGATTACACGACGATGAATCGATCGTAAAATTCACGACCGAGAGAAAGCCCAATGAATACAAAATTTGTATCTTCCACTTGTATATATACACACATATACATATACTACTTTACAAAATTTGTGTAGGCGAACTGAAACATGTACATAAATGTATTTATACATTTATATATACAATACATACATACATATATGTATTTTTCACAAAGTCAATTCCAGACATAAATGAAGAAGAAAAACACACCGATCTAAACAGAGACATTGAACAAGAGAGAAAGAAATATCAAATACAATTGTAAATATAAGTAGAGTGAGAGTTGGAGCGTACGATTTTTATTGGCAGCTTATTCCAGGAGTATGAAAAAAGATATAGAGGAGAAGTATCGAGTAGAGGATGAGCCGGATCAAATTTTCTTCTCTTTTCTGTGTTCGACTATGAAATAAATAAATATAGATATATAATAAAATTGTCTGGTATAGAAGAGTTAAATTTGAAAGGAGCAAGAGAAAAGGAAAGAGCAACTAGACAAGCAATGAGTGAATGAGAGTGGGAATAAAAATTTTCTGGGCATTTTTAAAATATTTTTTTACTACTCGACGACGTCTATGTGTGAGTGTGTGTGTGTATATATGAGGGTGGGCTCTTATCAATGAGAAAAAGCAGAGACGCACTTGTATTTATAAACAAATAATGAGGAATAAAAAAAAAAAAAAAAGGGGGAGAAGAAGAAGGAGGTGAAATAAAGAAAAAACAGAAAAACTTTTTGAATGAAAAATTTTGTAGTGTAATAGATGATGTATTTTTTTTTTTTTTTTTTTTTCTTATTCAGACAATGGACATAATGTGAAATTTTATAAGATGTTGTATTTACTTTAGTAATTCATACTTTAAATCTACATATATTTGTATATATGTAAAGTGCAGAGAGAAAAGTGAATGGAAATTGTTTTGTTCAAGTCATATAAGACAAAAAAATGAAAAAAAAAAAAAAATAATAATAATAATATTAAGATAGAAAAACAGAATGGAATGAAGCAAAGAGAAAGAACGAGAAATATATAGAGAAAGCAAATGGAAGGAAGAAATAGAGTGAGAGTGGAGGAGTTAGTCGCAATCTCATGGGAAGCTCCGTTAACTTTTCGTTTAATTATCATTAATTTGAAAAGTTTCGAGTTTGTAGTTGTTAATATATCTATATATTGCGGTAGATGAAATTTGCCTAGAGGTTTTGCCTTTATTTTTGTGAATATTATGTTGGTAAAAATTTTCATCACCTCGAGTTTTGTTCACATCGAAATAAAACAAAAACAAAAAAACAAAAAAGGAGAAATAAAGTTTATCTGAAGAAATACGAATGTATCGTAAATTTGATTGAATCAAGACAAAACAATGGCTAGTAAATAAACAAATAAATAAATGAATAAATAAATAAATAAATAAATAAATGAGCATTATCCTTACACCAACTAAACATAAATGTCTAGATTACTGTGAGTGGGTATTGGGTATTTTATTTATTATTTTTTTTTTCTGTCTCTTCACTATTATTAATTTTAATACGTTGACTTTTCTTCGTTTGTATCTTGAATCGAGAGGACTTTATTGACTGTAGTTATGTGGTTTTCACATTTTTCAAAGAACGACACGGGCTCCTTGAAATAAATTGGATATACTTGAAATACTCCAATTGTGTTGCACTTCAATAATGCAAAGATATAATAATAAAAATGACGGAAGAAAAATAATATATAAAACGAAAAATATGGCACGTAAACAGACAATGAAGTGATCACAAAGTGTCTGTAGTTAGAAAAACAAAAAAAAATAAATAAATAAATAAAAAAATTGATCTTAAGAGCACAAGGAAAATATCATTATCCTCCACTTAACTTTCGTAAATGACAATTAATATTTAACAAATAGTTCTTTGATAAATATTTATATATTTACATTTTATATAAAGTAAATACTTATAAAATTAATTCTCACAGATGAAAAAGTTAAGAAAAAAAAAAAAAAAAAAAAAATTCATGTTAAATATTACGTTTACTTTATCATTAAAAAATTATCAGTATAATTAAAAAGGTCAATTAAATATTTCAAAATTATAACTTGGAGTAATTATAAATACATAAATTCACGTATATATTTATCTGGATGTTTATCATTAAAATATCTCGAGCATATATGTACATATATATATATATATATACATTGACTGCTCAACTTCCGCGATGATTTCAATTTCCCTCGCTTAGTTAATCAGTACATCATTGCATGTATATACATACATATATATATTTACTTGGTGTGCAGAGTATTGCATTAAGATATTTACGACTACTTTCCCACCATATCACTATCGCTCCTCCCTCTTTTTCTCTTATTTTTACACCGGATGCCTAAATTAATTACTTGTAATCCAATACTAAATGACATTTGATCTAAATTATATACAAAAATAGTCACGGATAGGAATAATATTATTTTGAGATATTATAAAACATGATTTCATCATCGTGGATATGTCAAAATGATAATAAATAGTAAAAATAAAATAAGAAAATTATTAAATATCAATATTAATTATAATAAATACATTATAATATTTATATAAAATTAATTTCAAGTGACTATATATATATACATATCATTGTAAATGGGTATAGAGACATACGATGGCCTTTTAGATATTGTCCAGTCCATCACTATGTCGCATTGCCAAACTGCGCTCAATAAGAAACTTGAACGACAGTGAGGATGTATGTGCGCACGTATATATGCTCGATATATATATGTATGTATGTACATAGAGAAAAGGAAACGGACACACTAAGGTGCGGGAGTAAATGAAAAGGGGGCAACGTGCCCGGCATAAATCGCAAATAACCGTCCGTTTTGGTTCGCTTCGGTCCGTTACCAGTGGAATATTCGCGTCCGCCGGAACTTCAACCAACGGACTTCATCTTTTCATCATTTTCACATTGTATTTATTTGCTTTTTACACATTCATATTATTTATTTATTAAATTTATTTATCTTCAGAGATATATATATATTTATTCATTTATAATGGGGATCTATTGAAATGATTTTATCTCATTTTATACAATTGATTTTTTAAATTGAATTATAAAAAATACTCCAACTTTATATATTAAAATTTATCAATTATAAAACGAAATAAAGACACAATTATAAAGATTATAATTGATTTGAAATTATCATATCCCCTATTTCTCGAAGAAATTATCTTATTTAATTATTTATTTCTCTCTAACCAAATTTTTTTTTTTTTTTTCTTTTTTAATTTCATAATTTAATATTTACCCGGCAATTATTATTATTTTTTCTTTTTATTTCACATCAAGCATAATTCCGGCGGTAGTTGTTCTCTCTACATCCGTTATAAAATCACAAACTCAACGAATTTTCATTTTGTATACACAAAACACACGTAATAATTAGGATTTTCCACATATAGTTTGCTCAATTCTCAAACAATACACAGCGATTCTCATAAATTCTATTGGAATAAACAAAAAAAACAAAAAAAAAAACAAATAATAATAATAATATGTAGATAAATATTTTTATGATATCAATTGTGTCAACGTAATTTTTTTTTATATCATAATGTAGATTTATTACACATGTATAGACATGAACTATAAAAATGATTATAAATTCTATGACATCATCTAATATTTTAAATTCCCAATGCACATACACACATACACAATATTCAAATTGACATATATATATATATATATATATATATATATATATATATATATATATTTGTTGATGGGTTGACGAAACTTTTTGACGTTATCTGTCGTGCACGATAACGAGAAATTGGTTGGGTTGACGCGCGCAATCGTTTTCATGAAAAGCAATGACTATATCCTACGTAAATTCACACACATACACACGTAATTTTGCACGATAGTGTAACAGGATAATGGATATATCCGTCAGTGAAGCATGTACAGTGCACGGAACCGTACACATCGTAAGATATATGCATAAATATATAGATGAAAATCGCACGTTTGTAATGCCGCGAAGCTAAAGGCAAATGTGACTGTCTCCCACCCTTATTCACTCATTCTCCTTGTATATATATATATATATATGTGTGTGTATGAGCATGAAGGGATGGGTTGAGAGTTGAATGCGCTTGGGTTAGTTGGCGAGAATCCAAAATGTCCTCTTCCTCACTGTGTTTTAACCCCCTTCATTTCAATCCCTTCTATTTTCTCTTATATACATTCTCTCTCGCTATTTCTCTACACCCATATTTCTAAATCACATCGTTATACACGGGTATGATGGTATGTGAGAATAGAGAAACAGAGAATGAGAATGAGAATAAACGAGATATATATATATATATATATATATAGAGAGAGAGAGAGAGGAAGAAGAAAAGGTTTCTATATATTATTTCATTGCTGCCATAGTCTGTGGGGTATTTGGGGTAGGATTCTCTATTCTGACAGTTTGGCTCGGACCTTGGTGCCTTTTGCAAGTATACACATAGAAATATATACATATACATATTTACATATTGTATATAGATGCATTGCAATATTATCCGCGTGTGGCATTTGTTCATATGACCCACTTAATCCCCGTGGCCGATTCAACAGAAAATAGCAGCAATGAAAAAATTGTGAAAAAAAAAAAAAAAAAAAAAAAAATAGGAGAAGCACCGAAAAAAAAAAAAAACAACACGAGGAACAAAAGGTTAAAGGGGTACAAAAAAAGGGGGGAAAAGCAGAGAGAGAATGAAAAATAGGGGATACAATTGTATGAGAGAGGGCACATGGTGATATTTAGCGAAAGAGATATGACAACGAGTTAGGGGGATGGCATAGAGGAGGTAGATGATAAAATCTCTATATATAAATCGAGCTTACAGTGTTGAATACATGTGGATATTACAAATTTTTTTTTTTTTTTTTTTTTTTTTTTTTTTTTTCGTATGCAAATGTTCGTATGTATGCAATGTCAATATAAAAGAGAGAAAAAATTGGAGAGAGGAGGAGGAGGAGGAGGAGGAAGGGGGAAGATTTTTTAAATAAAAGAAAAAAACTTTTTTTTTTTTTTTTCAATTTTTTTGCGTGAATGTATATGCGTTGAAAGTTACGATTGTTATGTGAAGTAATTGATGTGATTGACGTGTGTAACAGTGGATGAAAATAAAATAAGAGAGAAATATTTCAATTATATACTATATATTTATTGAAATATTAGATGAATATGTGATAAAAGAGACGGATAAAAAATTGATAGACGTATGTAAAAAAAAAAAATTTTTTTTCATGAAATTGCTAATAATTTTTTAATTAAATATTTTATACATATTCGTCAAGTTTCAAAAATTTGTATATTTTTTTTCTTCTTTTTTTTTTTTAAATTTGTTATTTGTATTATTTATATTATTCATATTATTATGAATTTAAAATAGTTTGTTGTTGTTGTCCCCTCGTTTTTCTCTCTCACCCCGTCCCCCCTTTTTTTTTTTAAATCTATCAATTTCTACATCAATCTCACGATTAATTTCCAATAATTTTCATTCAATTACCCAATTGACCAACATGATATAACACAACGAATACTCGGTAGAGACATGAATCTATACAAAATTGTACATGAATTTATTCTGTGATTGAACACAATCGATTTATTCCACAATATTTAATATAAAAATACAAGAGAAAAAAAAAAAAAATACCAATAACAATAGCAATAACTCTGAATAAATGAAATAATAAATTACATATGGGGAGAAAAAAGAAAAAAAAAAAGGAAAAAAAAATGATTTTCAAAGAAAAGAAAAAAAGAAATTGAATTTCATCAATTTATATATATGTGTCAATGAATTATTACTAATAACAACTTATAATCCAATGTATTTTTCATGTGTATAAGTTAATATAATTTATTCTTATATGATGAAAGTAAACAAAAATGATGACACGTAAAACCAAAATAAAGTGTAGTATAACAATCGTAATGATATTCAGTATTTTACTGTAATCATTTCACATAAATCCAAAACTGATCAGATAGATCAAACATAAAAGTGTCGAATTCAGTAGTACAAAGGCCAAATTTCATCATTCATTACATTCATCATAATACCACATTTATATATATTTATCTATATATATAAAAAAAAAAGAAAAAAAAAAAAAAAAGGTGTAGTTGTATCAACGAATATAGAAAATTACTAAATAAAAGTACCAAACCAAGGTATTTCTACTAAAAACATACATGCACACAAATTCCTACTATATATAGATAAAATAAAGAACAAGTGCGAGAACAAGCTCGTCCAATGAATGTTTACCATGTGGCAATCGGTAGTAATGCACCAACATTGAGCAAATTCATGCTGATGTGGTTTCGGATTGCTGGCTCAGGGATTAATACTTTAGCCAAATTCATGATATACATTATTTCCTTTCTCTCTTCCACGTTCTCTACCTATCACTTCTCTTCTATCTTTGTTCATCTCATACATATGCACAAATATTTTCATTTTACCTCTCACTCATTCACTCAACAAACTCCTGCTCGCCAACTCATTCTCTCTTTGATATCCTCCGATTGCATCAAACAATACCCAACATTCCACACAAACTAAACATAACCTATAACATTGCTCATCAAGTGATCTATTGCATGTGCCAATATAACCTAGTAAATGGATATAATATGTGTATGTACACACATGAATATATATATTTATATATAAATATAAAGTGAATACTCAATAAATTGTTCACAACTTTAATTGACCAGTAAACAGCCAAAATGTAATTTATTACTTTTTTTTTTTTTTGTTTATTCAGGAGATTTACTGTAATTGGTATTTATACTGATAAACATGAATAATAAATTTTTTCTCTTTTCACTCTCATTATTATTATTATTAATTAATTTATTTTATATTGGAAATTGTATTTTTTTTTTTTTTTTCAATTGTCTTTACAAAATAAACTTCATATTAGTAATAAGTAGTTATATAGTTGATCAATTGATTGATTAATTAATTAATTAATTAATTAGTTAGAAAGATGATACATTTGATTGTATTAAATTTGTATGTAAATATATTGAGTGAATAAAGATGTAATAGAATCAGTTCTTTTATTATTATTACTACTACTACTTCTATTATTATTTTTTTTTGTTATAAATATATGAATGAGGTCAATGAAGATTGAATGATATAAAATTGGCGTTGAGCCCACGATTTACTCGGAAATTTAATGATCGATAATTCTCGTGTGTCTCATTTTAGTTGTACATTGTGGATATTTTTTGATAAATATTTATTTATCAAAAACAGTGTGAAAGTGCATCTCTGAGAGAAGAAAAAAAAAAACAAAAAAAATTTTTGAGTTATTATTATTATTATTATTATATTTTTTGTGCATGAAAAAATATTAATAAATATTCAATTTATGTAAGACTTGAAAGGTTACACATGAATTGTTAATGAGCGTAGTGGATAGGAAATGACACATAATAAATATATTCAAATCTACCAAGTTAATTAATTATAATTATTGATTTTTCTAATTTAATCCAACTCTCGTATATAATTCATTGCAATTATAATTAAGAAAAACTTTATGATAGATTTAGTATATCAAACTACTGAGAATAAGTAAAAATATAAAATAAAAAAAAAATAATAAAAAATATGAAGATAAATATAAATTTTATAATTTATTATTTAATAATTAAATAGATATTGATTATTTTGCAGTGATGTATTTAACATTATGGAAAGAAATATTATTTCTTTTATATATATTTTATAGATATATCTGATGATAAACCTGAATAAATGCAAATATATATAGCAATGATATCCGGTATATGAAATAAATAAAATATTTATATTCGAGTTGCACTCAATTAATGTCCATATCACTCCATTGCCTTGTCAATAATATAATTTTAAAATATATATATGTCAATATACATAACTTTTCGTAAATTATAAAATACAAAAGTGTAATATTTATATAAATATTTAATTTTTTCATTTGTCTGTTTCGTATGAAATTGTATCAACTCAAACTTTCGTATGTGTTTTAAATGTATGAAAATAGAATTATATTCTTGATGGAATTTTACATTTAAATTAGAAATATTTCGGGGATTTATGTGGAAAATACGAATTATTACAAACTCAATAGACAATGAAACAGTCAAAGTATAATAATAAAAAATAAAAAAAATAATAAATGAATGAATGAAGTTTTTCATCAATTTCTCATAAAACATTTTTTTATATTAAATAATAAAATTTATTATTTTGTACACGATAAAATATAAATAATAAAAATATAATACAGAATAATTTTCTTTTTTAACATACCTTTAAGACGAATTGTTTGCACTGCGGTTTGTATGCATTTGTACCGCAAGCAAGAAATTTATCTGGACCCTGACGTCCAAAAACACGCACATAATTTTGACAATCGTCTTCACTGGCGCCTTTTAAATTACACAGTTCCCAATGTGCCTGCGAGCTCGACCATTGAATACGCTAAATAAACAGAAAAAACAAAAAAAAAAAAAACCAATGAAAATAATTTAAAAAAAATATTATCAATAATTAATTTCAATTATTTCAAATGAATACAAATAAATCATGAATAATATTTACAAAATTTTATTCATATCCATTTGTTTTACTCTAATTAAAATATATCAACTTTGTAACTCATGTGGTGAATTTGAGCGTGTATTTTTGTATAAATTATCAGTAAAAATTTAACAAAATAAATGTGGAAAATTCAAGAAAAGTGAGGAGGTAAAAGTTGATGGTACAAGAGGTTATAGTAAAGGGATAAAAGTCTGAATCACAAAATCGCACTGAATATTCAACGACTCATATACACACGTTTCGCAATTCTCCACTTCCGATCAACTACACGTTATCTACATATTTATAAACATATAGTTTTCAATATATATTTATAAATATTCGAATATATTTATATATCGTATGTATATTCTTTTATATACAAATAGATTTTTCCCCATGTAAATATTGACAGAATAAATTTTTCCAATACATCAATCATCCTCGGTAACTCGATTATATTTTCTATTCCATCGCTGTAAACAAAAAAAAATAAATAAATAAAAATAGATAAATAAATAAATGGAAAATTAAAAAGAAATAGAACAAAGGAAATAATTTGAGTAAAAACAAATAAAAAACAATTAATCTTCAAACATTGATTGGATTTTGATTAAAATGGATTATAAATAAATTTTACTTTAGCATATTATTTATATTATTTTTATTATATAGTGAGATAAAGTTTTCTTCATATCTCATATGTCCTACCGTATAAAAATAAAATTAAAAATTTCACGATATTAAAGTTGAAATTAATTTTTCTTTGACATTTGTCAAAGTGAAAATTAGAAATTGCACTAAAAATTCCTTTTATATAATATATTATTCATCAAATCATACAATATAGACAGAAAAAATATATATATCGTAGAGGAATGTCATGATAGAAATGAATAATTATAATAATTGAAATATATAAAATTTCCCATGTGAAATTTTATCAATTCCATTTTATAATATTTAAAAATACACACAAATAATATCCCACAATTTCAGATAATACACGCAAAAATAAATTAATTAAAAAACAAAAAAACAAGAAAAAAAAAAAAAATAATAAATAAATAAAAATACTTTTATCGTATTTTATGTTCAAGTAACAGTTAAAATATCGTAACATGTAATACAAAATTTTTTCATCTTTTCATTTTAATTCTCCATCTCTAAATTTCCATTTCATTCTTAATTCTCCATTTATCCACCACACACACACACACACACACCAATAAATTCCAACATCAGACGCATAATTAAACTGATTAAAAAAAAGAGAAAATACAAAATAAATAAACTTCAATAAATTTAATTCACAAAGAATTAATTACCAATGAATAATTGGACGTAAATAAATTCAATTAATTTCAATCCAAAAATATATTTATTTATATATTCATTGAAATATATACAAATTTGTTGTCTGTATCATCTCTACACACAATTCTCTATATCAAACCACAAATTCTTACTCTACATTAAACACACACACACACACACATGTATACACAGAAAGACACGCATATGTATATATATATTATCATAAACGTGGGCAAATTTAGTCGTCTGGCAGAGACAGGAGGCTGTCTAATGGCATGGAATAATTTTACCTTGGTCTCGACAGACAACTTTGTCTACTCATATATAATATATAAAATTATATATATATATACACGTATATGTATACACCTGGTGGGTAAGAGAAAGATTGCACGATGTTAATGTGTACCTATGGATAAAGGACAAATATACCCGGTAAAAGAGACAAAGTGAAATGAAAAAAAACGAAGAGTATGAGGAGACACAGTACTGATGTACACGTTCACTTTATACGTTAAATAGATTAAATTTGTCTCGTGTCTCCCTTTTGTCAGACGCGACAAGCGGAAATAGGCAATGTAAAAGGGTTGACAACGTGAAGGTAATGATGGAGTGGGTTGAAAGGGGGTCCCAGTAGTAGTGATATCGAATCAGAATAAACGTAAATGTGATAAAAATATATTTAGTCTATATACAAATTTATACATAGATAATTATCAACGGAGAGTGTAAATAATAATAATAATAATAATAATAATAATAATAGGCAAAATAATGTATTGTCAGTGTGTATTAATGGATATGATTCGAAGAGTTTGTACGTCACATTTGTTTCAATTTATCAAACAAAAAAAATCAGTGAATGTGGGTAAAAAAAAAAAAAAATTAATGAGTGACATGACACGATCACTCATACATGTGTATAAATATAAATGTGAATAATAGAAGTTTGAGGTGGGTGAAGGGAGAAAAAATACGAGAGATAGAGAATAAGAGAAGGGAAAGATGAGATTTAATTTGTGTACAGAGAGTATTTTTCCCCCCCCTCGTTCTTTGACGTTTGCACGGATATTTAACGGAAATAGATGGATGGCGCGTGACTGGTAATCCGTGGCGTGCGCGGGCAAACAACCCAAGTGCCTCTGTGGAGCTTTATGTAATGCATAAATTTAGTAGTTTTATATATTGAATGGGGTAGAATAATACAAGATGAAGATGAGAGAAATAAGAGAAGACTTTATATGAGTGAGTATTAGGTAGTTGGTGAAGTTGATGTTGATGTTGCATTTATTTAAAGAGACAATTTACTATTTTCTTGTTATTTACTCATTTATGATCGAATATTGTGAAATTTTACTGTCAATAAACTGCATCGATAATACCGTTAAATGCATGTCAGTGGGCTTACATGAAATTGAGAAATGAAAAAGTAGAAGAAGAAAAAAATAAAAATAAAAATAAATAAATAAATATTTATATATAAATAAAAATAAGAAAAACTTGATGGAGAAGAGTAAAATAATTTTTATTGAGAATTAAATTTTCTTCTAAAAGTTTATATATATATATATTTTTGCACATATAACATTTTTTTAATGATCAATACGATGATTTTTATGTGGCAAAGATAGAAGTTTATAAAATAGTTATGAGAATATATAGAAAAGTTTTTTTTTTTTTTTATTCCTTCTCCTTTTTGTTTTTATTATATCGATATGCATAAATAATGAATGAATAAAAAAAAAATGTAATGCCACTCTGGTAAACGTTACAATAATAATAATGATGATGATGATGATGATGATGATGATGATGATGATGATGATAATGATGATGACAACGAACAACGATAATAACGATAATACACCAACGATTGTGACACAAAGACAAAGTGTATAAGACATTTTTATAATATGATACCGTAGTAAGGGTTTTATAATCCGTCTAGTGAGTTAATTTTAAATGCATACAGTGGCGTAGTTGAATAAAATTTTAATTTTTATAAATAAATAAAATAATAACTATATAAAAAAAAAAAAAGGTTGGATAAAAATTACATACAGAGTAATTTATTTTATCAAAATACTTATATTGAAATTTAAATTGATATTTATATAAATATATAATTATATGTATTATATATATTTTATATTTTATATAAATAAAAATATATACCGTGATAAAATAAATAATTGAATTTAATAATATCTAGCTACACATTCCATATATTCTGCACGTCACCATTACAATTGAAGAATCACGAATTGGAAGTAAACCCATCTGAGTGAGGTGATCTTCACTACATATATACATGTACCTACATATATACATATATATATATATATATATATATATATATATATATAATATTGCATGGAGAGCACGTACTAGGGGAATCATGGATGGTGCCGAGTAGATAACGACGTAGCGCCTGACATTCTAGATAGCTTCACTGTAAAACTGCAAACGCCACAAAGAAGTGAACATTGCTAGGTAAAAAACAATGATAGTACATATATATAGAGAGAGAGAGAGAGAGAGGAAGAATGAGAAGACAAGAAAAAAATAAATAAAAAAATATAAAATAAAGAAAGAGTGAAATAACAAAGAATATTTATTGTGTGGGTGTAAAATAAAATTAAACAAATAAAAAAAAAAAACTAACAATAATTATAAATAAATAAAATAATATATATATATATATAATAAATGTAAATAAATATAAAAACAACAATGGAGATTGAAATGGAAGAAGAATGTAGGAAATAAAAGAAATTTTAAATGAAGAGAAAAAGAAAAAAAAGAGGAATATTTTGACGACAAATCCATTTGGAGTAAATCCAAACTCATGAATATATCAATATAAAAAACAAATAATAATAAAAAAAAAAAAAAAAAACAAAACAAAACAACAATAATAAATAGATAGATAAAATATAATATATACACATTTAGTTTTTATTCCAATTAATAATTAATAATAATAATAATAATAATAATAATAGAAATAATATGTATAAAGATTGTAATAGTGAGACGCGATTCAATGCACATTGAGTGTATCAGTGAAACAAGACATACCAGCAAACCCACACACACACACACACATTTATATATTAATATATACACTATATACATTTATACATACATACGTGTTTATGCTCAAATGTGAATCAGGTTATATACGCGTGAATCAACATCAACATCAGAAGCAAACCCCCTGGCGAGTATATAATTTTTTTATTAATTTTTTCTTTTTTTTTTTTTTGTTTACCATATGGCTGAGTGAATGACCGGTCAGAAACGCCTCTCTCACTATGTACACTTACATATATATATATATACATATCAAAGACAGTGGCATTGAGGTGGTAGAGGATAGAGATAGATGGAAAGAGGAATAGCAAGAGAAAGAGGGAGTGAGTGAGTGAGTGAGAATTGGAGTGCTCGGAGAGTAAAGTGCCCTCTCTGAAATACCACGGAAGTGGTAAATAGTGTCGGTGTGTAATCGGTGTGCGCTTTCTCTTGGCCAATCGATTCGACGCTAAACAATTTTCCTTCTCACTCTCTTTTATTCTTCCACATTTATTCTCTATCTTTCTTATTGTTTCATTGTCTTAATTGACGTTTGTCATTGTCTTATTTGTTATCATCATCATCATCATCATCATCATCATCATCTCTCTTAGTAACATTTGATTCTGTATCCTTCACTTGTTCATAGCAAAATAGTCACAGAATGGCGTATATACCAAGTCACATTTACCGTTGCGGAAAGACAATGTCGAAACTTAGCTACAGACTTAATTAGTCTTTGCAAAAAGTTTTTACCCTCTCTCTCCTCTCTTCCAAACTGCCACTGAGATTACTACGTCAACGAGCTTGTCTTCGTGGTTGACGGTTTTTTTTTTGTTTTATATATTTATTTTTTTCCTTTTCGTTACCTTTACTCTCTCTATATATATACATTGAGCTATTTCCTTTCTTATATACTACTGTGTCTTTTGCAATACGGACGAGAGTTTGCACATGGGCAATGAGCAAAATCCTTACGAAGTGATATGGTGCACACCATCAGCGTATTACCTTGGTGGCTTATGACTCTGTGTGTGTGTGTGTGTGGAAGAAAAGGTAATAGTGAAGTAATAGAAGGAAGAAAAAGAGAGAGAGAGAAGAAAAAAGCTTCTATCTCGCATCGCATTTCGCTTCCGTCCGGACTATAGTCATTAACGGGATTTCTCCCTGACGTTGACTCTCATCCTTTTCATCCTCGCATTCATGCGCTTTTGGACGTAGCTTTTACACTGCACTTTCTTCAGCTTTGGCGGCAAATTTTTGTGTATATATATATATATATATGTGTGTGTGTGTGTGTGTGAAGTCCTTTAGCTCTCACTGGTGTGGTTAACATGATTACCTAATTTACATTTTAACTTTTTCCAGAATAAAACAATCGAGATATAAAAAAAATAAAAAAATAAAAATAAAAATAAAAATTGTTACAAGATATATAATAAAAAATATATATCATTTTTTAAATTAATTAAATTTCGATGGAAATTTTTGATTTATATTATTGTTGAGATTAAATATTAATAATAAATTGTTAAATAATATTGATATGAAATTTGATGAATTTTATATATGAATTATATTCCACCAATATTACCTGTACTGTGGGAATGATTGGGAGAATTGTAATATGAACATATGAATGAATATTTTATTGTGTAATTATTCAAAATAATTCAAATTTCAATCTTCATTTTCATCGACCAATCAAATTGAAGTTTAAATATATATAAAATTTATTTCTAGTAAATATTTAATTCACAAACTGTTGATGTTAGAATTTTCATGTATATCATGGAATAAATGTCAATTGTCAATCAGCAGTTGTATAAATATTATATAGAATACATAAATAATTATTTAATATTGTAAAATATAAATTAGATGATGCATTAGAAAATCCATCAAATATCCAAATTCATTCATCAATAATTCATACATTTCATCTTTCATTATTTATTTATTATTAATTTTTTTTTTTTTTTTTTTTTCTCATTTATAATCACATTGAAACATATAAATATCAATAATAATTTCAAAAAAATATTTACCTGATCTGCAATTTCAGTGAGATCGTGCAAACTAATATTGTAAATGGCATTTCTGAAACAAATAAAATATTAAAAATAAAATAAAAATTCTTAAAAATATTTTTAATAAATATATACGTGTTTAAATTTATTGTATAAGAATAAAAATGCTAGGTAGTAATGAGATAAAGTAGATGGATTTTCACTGTGAATATAGTTCTGTGGCTTTATTCCCTGTCATCGTAGTCTCATCGATCTTCCTCAATTAGAAGGGGGCCCTGTGCATAATTATTGAGTTTGGTTGGTACGTGGCCGCGTGATAAACGTGTGCATCCATTATCGGAAGGCTCGTGACGGCTTAGCTCGCGGTCGGACGTGAAATTGATTATGCTCGGTATAATACTGTCTCTCTCACTCTTTATCTATCGCTCTTTTGCGTACTCGGGTGTGCACGACCCACTGAGAATTTCCCAACCCCATTTCACTATTCCACACATTTCCGTGTATAAAACACACACATACACACACGCGTATCCCTATATTCCTTTATTATTCACGTTTTATATTCATGTATAATCGTGTTAATATGTAATACATATATGTATATAATTATATATAATGTTAATTCATTCTGATAATTCATTTAGTATATAATTTTTGTCGCAAAAAAAAAAAAATAAGTAATTTCCATTTTTTTTATTTTCTCTTTTCATTCATTTTTTCGCGCTTTATTTTATATATTTATTATTTTTTTTTTTTTTCTCTGTTGAATGAAAAATTGCCAACGCAGAAGTAAACGTGTAAGTGAAAATAACTTTGTAAAAAAAAATTTACATATAAAAATAATGTAAATTTTTTTTTTTTTTGCGGTAGTCATTAAAATATTTCATTTTTTTAATTTTTTTTTTGATTTATTCTTTTATCGTTTATGCGTGAAAAATAAATGTGTGTAGAATTTTTCCAAAATAAACTATATCTAGTCATAAAAAATGAATAAATAAATAAATAAAAATGAAGGAAAAAATTGTGTAAAAAATTCTTGCATCGTCCAACTCAAATATTTTCTCAAGTGAAATAGAGAATAAAATATATGACTATGTAAATATATTTGATGTGTGCATGTAGAGAAGTGCATCGTAGACCTTAAAAAAAAAAAAAAAAATCACATAAATAAATTACCTTGCACCAATCAGAATGAAAGTCGGCGCCCGTTCAAGAAGCTTGAAGTGTTCCACGTGACTCTCGTTGCCCAGAAAGCGTTGGCCAATTACTTCTCCTAGAAAAATACAAGTAAAAAAAAAAATTAATAAATAAATAAATAAAAATAAATAGTAATGGTAAATAGAAGAAAAGAGAAAAAAAAAAAAAACAAAAATTATCTTTATATATATAATAGTGAGAAAAATTTGTGAGTGCACGCCTCACTCCAGTAAATCGGACGTAATTTTTACGTGTAAAGCATGAGCCTCTCGCATGTGCATCGTGCATTTCAATGTGGTTTATATATGTTGTTTCAACTGCATATATATACATTTCCCAAGTGTGCGATAACTTTAGTGCCGTGTGTGATGGTGGGGAATAGTGAAAAAAATAAAAAAAAATAAAATAAAAATAAAAAAATAAAAAAATAAAAAAAAATGAAACAGAGCAGACCAAAGTGCATAGATAAAAAGAGAGAAAGTAAAAGCGAAAAAGAGAAGAAAGAGAGGGGGGAAAGGGGAGGGGAGGGGAGGGGAGGGAATAAATAAAATAATAATAAATAAATAAATAAATAAAATTGAATATAAAAATAAAAAATAAACATACAACGTAGGAAGAAAACAAAGAGATATGAATTGCATAGGAGAGACGGATGAAATATACACAACCTACACTGTACATATGTATTTTATTTGACATATAATTTTATATATATATATATATACAATATGGAAATAATATTGTATGTGTGTATATGTGTATATTTGTATTCAATTTTTCAATCTTGCCAATGTAGTATTGAATGATTGATGAATTTGTAATTCGTCTCTTGTAAAACATTGAAGATATTCATTGGATATGAAAAGATCACTATGAAGGAAGATGAAAAATAAATGATGATGATACTGTGGAGACTGGTGTGCATAAGAAAGATAGAGCCAGAGTATATGGAAGTAGAAAATAGAAAGAGAAAAGAAAAAAAATAAAAAAAAATCTTTCTCATGCATGATATGGTCTTTTCTTTTTCATTTGAAAACTATAAAATTCACAAAAAAAAAAAAACAAAAAAATTTTTTTCTCTCTCTCACTGATATACTCATATTTACTACATATATATATATATATATATATATGTAACAATGATAATAAACCACAAGTTTTTTATCTCTATATGTATATAGATTGCCGCGAAGGATAATTTACCCACCGCGTTGGCAGTGAATTCATTACGACGCGCGTCTACCACTGTATGCATTTCGCAAAAGAAAAAAAAAAAAAAGAAAAAAAAAAAAAAGATAAAAATAAAATAAAAATGGGGGATTAAAAAAAAAAAAAAAATAGCCGAGAGTCACGGTGGGCGATCGAGAAACGTTACGGCCTGTCACCTCGATGAATTAATGCCAGTTCGAGCAAGCCGAACACAAGAGTAAGGAGAGCTGAATGGTGAGAATGAAACTTATAGGGTATATAGCTGATACTATATGGGTTTGAATGAGACGTGAGAGGTAAAGGGATCACTTTCAATTATCCCCGGGGCCACTTTGCTGGCCAAGACACTCATGATTCGGAAAACGGGCTTGGAGAAAATTTACGGGTAGACGCGATAGTCTATATCATACATATAGATATATATATATATATATATATAACTATGTAATAAGGTACAAATGCATAGATAGAGAATTGTGAGAATGTGAATAGAGCGAGCGTGACGTAAAATGAATTTGTTCGTCGTAGATTTAATTTTGCTTTTTCTCTCATATTTTTTTTTTTTTTTTTTTTTTTTCCCCCTTGACATCCAAGTATTTCAAGCATTTTCACGTTAATAATTTTCATTATATATACAGATATATAAATATTAAATTTTCAGGCGGATTTTGGCGCACAAAATGAGCCTACAGTTAAATATATTTGCAACATTTTACAATTAATTGCACGAGTAATTATAATGTGAGATAATTTTCACTCGACAAAATCATGTAATAAATCCATTCATATATCCTCATATAATTAATTAATACATACATAATAAATAATTAATATACATTTATATACATATTTATTGATAAAATAGGTATATTAATTATTTTGAATATGAATTTTGAATCAAGTGCAAATACACAACGAGTAGTTGTTGACTAAATTTCATTTCACTATTTGTCGTTTCACAAAAAAAAAATAAAAAAAAAAACATTCATATACCACTTTGTTGGAAGGACACGAACGTGACAGTCTCAGGGTCTAAAGCAACTATAACGAAGACACTTAAACGTGGGCTTAGGCCAAATGGGATAACATTGGTGGTCGTTATCGTTTGTTAAATGGATTAAAGGTGGATGCCAAAAGTTGTTGAGAGGATACAGAATTTATATATATAAGTATGTAACTTTCCAAAGTGCTTATCACTAAATACATAAGGACAACAACATCTGAAATAATTTAATTACTAAATTGCATATAAATTTATAATACCATTAAATAAAAAAATGCAAAATGCAAAATGCAAAAAAAAAAATATATTTTAATAATAATAATTTACAGGATCATATACGTATGATAGGGAAATGTTTATTTATTTATGTTTTTTTTTTTTTAAATAATTATTTGAAGAGAGTTGAAAGGTATATAATATATTTTTAGAGACATGCAAAGTGAAAAGTGGGGACAGTTGGCAGGTGAGCGGGTGTATGAACACGCCCGTGAATCAACCAAGTCACGCGACGTGAGTGCGATAGGCCAACTCCGACGTCTCCGCACGTCGTCGTCGTCGTCGTTCTCGTCATCATCATCGTAGTCGTCGTCGTTTGTTCATTCTCATTGTCCTTTACACTCGCTCATTGTGAAGGACGACGGTGCCGAGTCGTGCCACGTTATATACATACATATTTTTTAATTCTCCTTTTCACCTCTCATCCCACCCCCTGACAATCCTCACCATTTCTCTCTTCTCTCTTACTATATCTAAACGTATATGAACTTTATCTATATACCCGAATATATACATTGGCATTTGTATGGAAAGTAGAAAAAATAAAAAATAAAAAATAAAAAAAATTATATTAAATAATTTTTTTTATCTATTATATTTTTATTAAATTCCTTACAATATATAAAAAAAAGTTTTTTTTTTTCTTCTTTTTAAATTCATTTTATTAATTAATTTAAACATTTAAATAATAATATTTTATTTATAATAAACAAATTGTAATACATAATAATAGGGAGGGGAAAGAAAAAAAAAATGTATTGAAATACGATAGGAGAATTTTACATTAAAATTGAGTATTTCAAAGAGATATATTATATATTCAATGGTTTTTGAAATAATGTATGATAACTGTGGTAATGATGGAATGGATGGAATAGTAAATATATATAACACTATTAAGTATCGTCAGGGGGGTATGTATTCTCTGATTTGTTAGATATATATATATATATATATGGCATTCCATTATTTTCCGTTTAATGAACGATTTCAAATAAATTGCACGTTCAATGAAAATTATTCGTACTGAATATAACTCGGTACAATTTTGTTTCATGCTTCATTTCCCTATTTTCTCAGTCTCTCTTTCTCTTTCATTTTCTCTCGTTATCGCATATTCTCATTCACTCTTTGCCATTCGCATTAATTATTGTATTGCACGAGCTACCAAATCAATTATACTTTGTTGTTTAATAAATATGTAATTTGGTTTAACTGTCAGATCATAATAATTCGTATATACAAGTACATGTACTTTTTCTCCATTGTTTCTCGCACAATTCACTTGTTTCTACATTATAATTTTCATCAATATCAATTTTACTCTGGTGTAAAATTAAATTATTATTATCATTTGTGTAAATATCTCGTGTATCATGTCAATTGAATCAGTTCAAAAATATGAACAAAAAAAAAAGAAGAAAATTTCTTAAATTCAACTTCTTCTATTTTTTTTTTACTCATTCAATCTAAATTAATCTGATAATTTTCGCTTTTATCATTTAATTAATTAAATATTTTCATATATAATTAATATTTTACTCGTCCTAGATTTGTAATTTGAAATAAATCAAATTTCAATTATTCAAATTAATTATAAAGATGTGAAATAACATCAACGTCATTACAAACAGATAAATGCATTTCTAATACATTTTTTTATCATCCACTTTCTCTCTCTATCTCTCCCTCACTCTTTATATTTCTCCCTTGCTATTTAATATTACAATAGAAAAAAAAAAAATAAATAAATAAATAAAATTTATCATCAAAAATTATATTTATAAATAATAAAAAAAACTATTTACCACTCAAATGTTCAATTAATTCGTAATAGTATGATAAATTCATTTCTATATAAAATTAATTCAAATATATATATATATATATGTATGTATATGTATACATTTGAAATGGAATAGTTGGCTTTATATAAAGCTGCATCAGTGCAAACTGAATCAATAATTACTCGTATTGAATTTCTCTCATCAAAGAGTTTCGGAAATAGGTTGACTAGCTATGATGGAACAAGTGTACAACTTACCATTTGAATTGTACGGAAACAAGCCTGACATACAAGATGAATATATATGTACATATATGCATGTATAGGAGCACAATTGCGCGCCACTATGCCAATTGTCTTGTCTTGTTTTCCCGCGGTACATTGTAAACCCAAAGCGTCGGGAGTTAGGGACAACTTTCTGTGCACGCTTGTACATTGGGGGTCTCTTGGCTCAATGTATAGTTAATATCACGTATCTCTACACCCCAAACTCCCCTACAAATATATACATGGCAATAGATTTATCAATTTTACTTTATAAATTCAAATCATAAATGCGATTTGTATTATAAAAACGATTTCACACAAATTAAAAAAAAAATAAAAAAAATAAAAAAAAAAAAAAAGAAATGAAATAAATAATAAATATTAAAAAAAAAATTCAAATAATTATATTGATCTAGAAAATAGATGAAATAATTTCTATACACGATTATTATTAATTATTTCCATTCCTCATTTACTCAATTTTTAATTTATTTTATTTTATATTTTTATTATTATTATTAATTAATTAATTAATTTATTATTATTTTTTTTTTTCTTCCAATTATTCTGTATATTTATATATAATCGCAGTTTTACTGCAGTCAATATTAATCACTCTGCGTCTCTCACAATTTCAACACTCGAGGGTAAAGGATTGTAGATGAATTAAAAAAAAAAAAAAAAAAAAAAAATTACGTACATGAAAATAATGTGAGAATAAAGTAGAATAAAATAAGGAAGAAAAAAATATATATATATACATATATATATATTCACCGTGAAGACAGAGAAGAATAAACAAAAACATATAAACAAAAGAAAAAAAAAAAAAAAATAATAATAATAATAATAATAAAAGAGTGAGAGTGAGTTAGTAACAGAGAGGGAGAGATTGAAGGAGAGAGCAAATGTGAGAGTGGCAGACGAACAGGAATCGCATTGTGAATTGGGAATAGCGTAGAACGAGGTCGAGAATCGATTATATTCCAACACACCGTAAGGATATTCCATATATATATATATATATATAAATTCTCATTCACCTATACACTACACTATCTACATATATATAAATATATATATATGTGTAATACCAATGGATAAGGAAGGAAGGAAACGTGATGGGATCAGAGTGCGCAGCTGGTCGATACCAATGGCAATGTCTTTCTTGTGACGAAGTACTTGGTAATTGCGTCGTAGTTCGATGAGAAGTACAACTACGTAGATAAACCAAAAGGATTGAAAATAGAATACGAAGATGAAGATAAAGACAAAAAAGACTGAGAATAAGAAAAAAAGAAAAAAAAAATGAAAGTTACAGTAGTTTGTAACTGTAAAGACAACATACATATGTATACAATGAAAGTAGTGATTGCACCATTTGTGATTAACACTCACAGTCGTTTCTCAAACTTTATATCATATATATACATACATATTTAACTCCAACAAACACATACAAACACTCATATATATATATTAAAATGTGCAGTGTCCTGCAGAACATTCCAATGAACGTGGTCTTTGGTCGTCTCATACGTTTGTTTCGGTCCAACTCTTGCGTTCATTGTCCTGATGATGTAAATGTATATTACACAAATATACACATACTAACGTTTATATATATATATATATAGTGAGCGATGAAAGACGTATACATATATATGTATATGGGTAAAGAGAAAAAGGAAGAATGAGAGAGAACAACGCCTAAAGGCACACCCGTGTGTGTGTGTATATACTAGACAGTGTAGACAGGAAGAAGCAAACTGGGCATGTGGAGAGCTCTGGCATGATGACGTGAATAAATTGCAATTTGCTTCGTTTGTTTGTTGAGTGTTTGAGCGAGGATGAGAAACAAAGAGTGAGATAGGTGCACGCACACACACATATATATATATATATATAGGGATGATGACTTTGTATGTGTGCAAAAAGGCGATTAGAATATACATATATCATGTGTATGGGTATGTGTGTGTGTGTGTGTGTATTTTATTTTATTGTATTGTATTGTGTATAAGGGCAAAGAGTGTGATTTAAAGTTGGGTGGTAAAAGAGAGGGAGAATGCTAAATCACGACGAAAATGCCTTGTGGACGATATAATGATAGGTAATTTGTCTCAACTACTATATATAGTATATATAAATATATAAATAAAATTATATAGAGAAGAGACAGTGGAGAAAGAGGAGTAATAAAAACCCAAGTAGATGAGTGAAAATAGATGACAATATAAATGAATAAATGAGTACAGGTGAAATTGAAAGAAAAAAAAAAAAAAAAAAAAAAAAAAAAAAAAAAAAAAAAAAAAGTGATAAAGAGAATTAAGTGTACGAGAAAATTAATATATTACTTTGTATTCAGTATGAAAAGTGAAATATTGGAATTTTCCACATTGAATATTCATCAATATTTGTCATTGTCTGTTTTTTTTTTGTTTGTATTTACCAACTTCTTGATTATTTATTTATTTACCGTTTACTATTTATTTATTTATTTTTTTTTTCTTTTTCGATTAATTTCGTACAGTGTTTATGCATAAAATTATGTTTTTTTTATTGGGAAAAATAAGAGAAAAAAAAGAAAAAAAAAAAAAAAAAAGAGAATGAATACTAAGAATGGAGACAGTTTAAAGTTGCATGCAGTAGCGTGCAATTCTATTTTGAACATTTACTTGGAGTAAGAAATAGAAATAAGAAAGAAAACAGGGAGAGAGAGAGAGAGCTGGAGTGGGTGAAAATAAAGGTGCAAAGAACGAGGAAAAATATATACATATATAGATACAATAGAGTTACGGAGGCTTATCCAAGCTGCAGATCGTTCGCCCGATCGAACGATTCGTCCGCGCTCTGTTTCCTAATTGGATCGCTTTATATCACATACACCGAGAAGGCACGCTCTTTCTCGATTTTTACTCGTTTATACAGACCACGACACTGTTCATGAGTATGGAAAAAAAGAAAAAAAAAAAAAAAAAATAATAATAATAATAATAATAACGAAGAATAATATAATAATGACATCAGTGATATATGAAGAGTACAAACAAGAAATTTTCTTCTACTTCCCAATCCGCTTTTATACAAAATCACATGAATATAAAGAAATAAAAATTGTGCGGTAAAATTATTATTATTATTATTATTATTATTATTATTATTATTATTATTATTAATTATTATTTATCAAAAAATAAGGGAAGAATCGATAAATAAATATTCACAAAAAATATTTTTATTTTTTCAATGTTCAATGTAAAAAATAAAAAAATAAATAAAAAAAAAAAAAATCTATCTGTATTTTGCTTTTAGTACAATCTGCATATATCAAACTAAATAAAAATAATCTCGTCATGCAATTTTCTCATTTCTATCATAACAAATAAACATACATGTAAATATGTGTATGGTTTATTGGGCGGTAGAGTTTTGAGTAGCATCAACGCAAATATCGACATTCAAATCCCGACAGCTCGAAAGTTTTTATCATATATATAAATATTGTTCACTTCTTTTATATACATAATATATATATATATATATATATTTAACCTATATGCGTGTAGAAACTCGTGAACGAGTTTTCTTTTCGACGGTCCACGATATATAAAAGTTAGAAAACAGAAACGATGCAACATTGCATACTTATATATATAACGAAAAATGTTTTGGAGCTTGGCTAACATACGCTTCACCTCTCACGTCCTATATATATTCTCTCCATACGCTCTATCTTATAGTTGGACGTTTTGTTCTTCTTTCGTTGTTATTTTTCTTGTTTTTCATTTTGTGTTTTTTTTTTATCTTTTTTTTTTCCTCTTTTTTTTTTTTTTCATATATTTTTTTACTTACTCAACGCTCATCTTCACGAACAAAAGTCGCCAAAATGTTAAGAGAAGCGTTATTGCACCAGGTCAAGCAAAATGGTGTCTTTGACGCGTTCAACCAATAATACATTATATAATATTTATATATATATATATATATATATATATATATATCGAAATACCGCGGAAAAAAAAAACTTATTTTCACTCATCATCCACCAAATTATTTTTTTTTAGCCTTTTTCACTTTGTTTTTCAAATATAACACGAGACGAAGTAAAATAAATGATGAAAAAAAAATAAATAATAATAAATAAATAAAAAAATATGAATAAACGAGAGACGGGGTAAAATAAAAACTTTAATTTTTTTCTCCTCATTTTTTTAGATGAGAGAATAAAAAGAAAAACAACATAATAATGATAATAATAATAATAATAATAATAGTTAAATCACAGAAAAAATGAGAAAAAAATTAAAGTTTTTTGTTCACCCAAATCACTTTTGTTTCGACTAATTAATTATATAAAAAATAAAGATATAATGTCAAAATAGAATTCAAATAATAGTTATAATAATGATAATAATAATAATGATAATAATGCAAATATCAAATTTCTATTATTGCCAAAGGGCAAAATCTGAAATTTCACACGCTAGTTCGCGTGCATTCACATTAATTTAAACGCATATTCATCCACTAACGCATATATAAATTTGAAAAAGTAAAAAAAAAAAAAAAAAAACGGAATTTTTAAGAAATAAATTCAAATAGATTACAATTTACCACGCAAAATTTACACCTATGTAATCATCATATATAAATATAATACATATATGTTGAATATATTCTGTGAAAATTATATTGAGATATTGGATATTCTCATAAAAAAATTTACAAATATTCACCGGATACTCGTCGATATTCCTGAATATTCACAAAATATTCTTAATATCATATTATTAGTGTACACACACACACACACACACACATACACACAATATTTTTTTTTTTCATACAAATTTCTATAGCTAATACTTTGCTAGGTTATTCCCCATTTTGTATATTACATATATACACGGATGTAAATATGTGACGTGAAATAGGTAGAGTAATAATAACACGCAACAAGGCTCTATATCACCATAACATTTGTATATCCATCTCTACATAAATATTTCTATATATTATTTGTACTGGCATTTGTATTTGTGTAATGTGCCAACATATACAATTGTGGTTTCATGTGAATTATATGTATCAATCCCCGTCCAGATAAATTATATCTCATCATGTTGGTAAATTTATTCTGTTTGTTGTAATGAAAAAAATTTCAATTGTAATAATTGTGATTTTTCGGGATAAATTCCATTTATAAAATTAATTTATAAATGCTCATGGCACACGTAATAAAATTTAATTTATCAATTGATGTTTATTTATTATGTGTATTATGTATTTGATTATATAATTGATAAATATTAATTGAAATTAATGTATTTTAATATTTAGTGTATCAGTGAAGCAGACAATTGAAATAAAATAACTTTAAATATATCAATGAAATTATATTTTAATAATCACAAACAAAAAAAAAAACAAAAAACTACACTACTCATGAATTTTTCACGTTAATATTTATCTAATTTCTTACTTTTTTTTTTTATTCCTAATAATAAGTCGACGAAAATTTGCCTCAATTACAATTTTTTTTTTCCGGTTTCTTTCATTTTCTCTCCCTTTTTTCTCGCTCCTATCAACACATCAAACAAAAAGATAAAATCAACTATAACATGATAGTATAAAATAATAAAGAATCAGAACGACAAAATATTGAGGATGAAATAAATGAAAAAAAAAAAAGAATTTGTAAAAGTTTTAGTGGCTTCATTCTTGTGTATGGTATTACAAGAGCAAAAGAAAAAAAAAAGAAAAAGGAGTAAGTAAGAGAGAGAGAGACACACACACAGAGAGAATGAAATTCTTCAGACTTCATGTGCACCACCAATTTTTTTTTTTTTTTATTCATCAAAGAATGTAGGACAGTAATTTGTCATACCCATACGTACATATAATAATTTTAATAAATTTTTCCTCCACAAAATTATTTTTATAACATGAAATTCACTTCAATTTTTTCCTACATTTATTTCCTTTGTATTCATTCCAACTAACAAGAAAAAAATTGAATAAAAATATTTGAATAAATATAAAAAAAAAAAAAAAATAAGTAACACAAAATTCTCAAGATATGAAGAAAAAGAAGGGAAAAATATATACAATTATACAGATATATATTTTTATCAAATATTACATACAACATTGTAAACACAGCAGCAAAATATTTCACGCCTCTGTATTATCCAACAGGATAAAACCTACTCATCAACCTATCCTTCAAGTAAAAAGTGAAAATATCAGAGCAAAATACACAAGTGAACCAAAGCAAAATTCAAAAAAATAAAAAAAATACTCTTAATATTATATTTTTAATATTATTATTATTATTCTAATTTTTTTTTTTTTTTAAATTTTTATTTGGCCAACGGTTAAATTTTTAAGCAACGCGGGGTGTATACACACTCAGTTCTCTGTGTAATTTTCTTAAATATACATAATGTTAAATTACATCCTTCTCCTCCTCCTCTTTTTTCTCAACAGAAAAAGAAGAAGCAAATAATAATAATAAAAATAATAATAATACATTCGAATAAAAAAAGGGAGGGTGAGGGGTATTAAAAGTGGCAGTAACTCGCGGGTCCGTTTCCCGAATTTCGTGTTTTGTCTTGTCCACTCATTGTGTATAATTCGAATCTGGTTTTATTAAATCATAGCATATACTTATACATATATACCCATCAATGAAAATCGATCATCCATCATCGTATTATACATTTATTTACTTATTTAATTATTTATCTATTTATTTATTTTTATCATCCTTTGGAAAATATATATTTTTTTTTTCGCTCTTGGCGCATCAGACAGCAATTCCTTGAAAGATTCCCACGCTCAAACAAGATGGCAACAAAAATGTCTATACACTTTTTCACCCACTATTTATCTCTTTTTATATTTCATCCTTCCCAATATACACACATGTAGAGTATATATATATATATATATTTTTTTTGTCTTGTCTTTTTTGTGTGGTTGAGTTTCACAAAATTTTCCACACTGGCTTTTAATACTTTTTTATTTTTTTTTATTTTTATTAGTGAGAACTCTACGTCTGTGGTGAAAACAACAATGTGCCTAACGGATCTAACTATATTTAACGTATACACATGTATATATTTGTATATATATATATTGGTAGAATATAGTTCTTAACGACTAGTGGAAACCCACTGGAACGATTAAAACTCAGTCGAGTTAGCTTACAGTGCACAACGACGAAAATTGTAGTAGTACACCTGAGGCCATACACGTATTCAACACATATGTATTTATATGCATATAAGTATATATTTTCAAGAGTAAAGTAGAGCAGAGGACTTTTTCATTTATTTCGTTCATATTCAAGAGTATAAATTCACACCGACAAAAATCCACGTTGGAATTACGCCGTTTGCACGTCCTTCATGAAGATAGACACATGCAAAACCATATGCTACATATATATAAATGATATAGAAAAGATAAAATGAGAATATGAAAATGAAATTCAACGATGAGACATATAATATAAAATACATATATATATATATACAGGGGTTTTTTTTATCATCGTCCACTCGTATAATCCTAAAAAGTATGAAAACGTACACGAGGATAAAAATATCCAATAGTTTTGATATACATATATTTATTTTCATTTATTTCCTCCCAACTGTCCTATTATTTGTTTTGTTTTTTGTTTTTTGTTTTTTTTTCATCATTTTGTTCTTCTCCTTCCACTTTCTCTGTCATTCGTATTTTTTTTTTTTTTATACTTCAATATTTTTTTCTATATGACATTTTATTCACTGCTCGTGCAATTTTTGTCAGAAGCTTTTACATAAATTTACACAAATAAAGATGAAGACGAAGAAGAAGAAGAAGAAAAAGAAGAAAAAGGAAGAAAATAATAATGAAAAGAAAGGGAATGGAGTGAATGAAATACCAGTAAGGACAAAAATATTCATGCAGTGTATTATATATAAGAGTATGCAAGGAATAAAAATGAAAAGAGAAAAATAGTGGAATAAGAATGAGAAATATTGATAATATATATATGAGTGTAAATTCTTCATTCAGGTAAAATTCATAGATGTAATTTTTCTACACACAGACACACGAGTACATATTTTGTGTTTAGCGAGTCCATAAGCTCAAAGCTCTTGGAAAAAAAAAAAAAAAAAGAAAAAAGAAAAACTCGAGAACGAAACATGGACGTATATGAAGAATAAAAAGGGTAGAAATGAGTGAGGGGAGTTATTTTTTTTCCTGAGAATAAGTAGAAATAGACAAGAAAACAGAAGAAACAAAAAAAAAAAACAAAAAAAATAATCGAAAAAATAGAAAAGAAAAAGAAAGAGTTGACTGGACTTGGATTAAGGCCAAACTAAAAATCAAACCCTTACCAGACAGAAAAGAGTGAGCTCCATTCCTCACTCTCTTTTTTTTTTTTTCCGGACAAAAATCCTCACATCCTGTGTATGAGAATTTTTGGCATCAAAAAATGAGAGATGAAATTGTACAGACATCAAAATAAATAAATAAATAAATAGATAAATAAAAAATGAAGGAAAAAAAAAAAGTATGAAAGGATCAAATAAAAAAATAAATAAATAAAAAAAGGAGTAGAGTAATATATAAAAATATTGTGTATGAGATATGTGTGCATGTGTGTGCAGTGCATTGACCCCTTGATGGCAGTTGAATTTTTGAATTCGAATCTTAATGCTACGAAAAAAAAAAATATATATATATATACATCAATCATTAAATATACACGATATAAAATTTTTATTCAATCTCCTATCAATAAATATGACATAATAATAATAATAATAATAATTATTATTATTTTATCTATCAATATCAGACATTTCCAATTTATCCGTTAATCATTTGGATGAAAAATTTTGTATACAATCTATTTACCAATATCACAATTGCCAATGGGGAACAAAAAAAAAATAATAATAAATAAATAAAATAAATAAAGAGAAAATGAAAAAAAATAATAATAATAATGATTAAATAAATAAAAAAAAAACGTAGAATAGTTGAGGGTTGAACGAAGGGGAGTACAAGTGGATGAAAACTAAGAAAGTTGAGGGAGCGAATAAATGAAGCCTATACACATACATATATACATATATATATATATACATAGACATTTATAAAGATCATAGTCTGAAGAATTTATATAAAAGGGGATATGAGGATAACGTTTGTACGTGAATGACTGACACATGGATTGGAAGTAAAAAATAATTGGCCGATCGCGACTTTAAAGGGCATTTCGATAACCCTTGAGCGTAAAGATAGATAAGATATCGCACTATGTAAACGTATATATATATATAGTCTTTATATTGCTTGGGTTGTCAGTGTGTGAGTGTGCAAGGTAACGAATAGAATAAGAGAATAAGAGAAGAAAGACAACGACGACGACGACGACGACGACGCCACTACCACCGATAACCGCTTGTTCGGCAAAAGCTTATCGGTAAACCAACGTTGCACGCTCTTTAATTTTCTCTCTTCTTCTACCTTTTGATTCACCTTCTATATCATTCTTTACATATATATATCGTGTCTTGGTTTTGTCTCAAACGCGCGGGCGCCTGCACCATCGAACGCGTATCACTCCCTTTGGCATATATGGAGAGAAAGAAAAATAAATGAGAAATGTGTGTGCTCACACTTACAAACAATATACACATAAAAAAATGTAGATGTATATAAAAACGTACCCCCAGGACTTTTCATTTTATTGCATTCGCTTGAGAAAAGACACGAAAAAGAAACGAACAAACGAACAAAAAAAAAAAAAAAAAAAAAAAAAACTGCAAACTCAAATATATTTTTTTTTTTTAAAGACTGAAGAACGAGAAAGGGATTGAAAACACCAAGAGATTCTTATGCTCATGTTACCCTTAGTTAATTCACCCTTTTCCCGTGTTGACATTTATTATTGTTTTATTCTCTTCTTTCACTGATTATTATTTTATTTTATTTTATTTCATTTCATTTTATTCTATTTTTCTTTTTTTTTTTTTGATTACTTTTTCACTTTATATTGTACTAAAGTTGAACTTTAAATTTCACTGGAGCTTTTCGTGAATGAAATGTGAACAGATGCGGGTTGGATAAAGTTATTATATATATATCAAAATAAAAAAAAATAAAAAAAAAAGAACATTTCTCTGTTTCACTGTGTCTCATTATTCTTTCACGTTGTCTTCCCCCTTCATTTCATTTCTATCCACTCAGTATTATTCACTTTTTTTCGTATAAATATAAACAAATACAAATAAATATGAATGCAACAATGCAATGTGTGTATAACAAAGTACAATTTCCCTTTACATACTCCCACTCACACTTATATAAATATATATAGAATGATCATCCTCATTTTGAATCAGTTAAATGAAACGCAGGAAACGGATCGCTCTTGTCGTAGCTCGTTAGCGAAATTAGATGTGGAATGAAAACGACCGGATATATATAGTGTGTGTGTATATATATATGTTGATTGTCATGTGATATATTTAAATACAAATGTGCTGTGGTATATTTTATGTATTTAGAGTGAGCGAGAGATTAAACAAATTTATGTAAAATAAAAATGAAATTAAAAAAAAAAGAAAAAAAAAGACGAAGTTTTTTTCCCTTTTCCATATGAATTTTCACCGCGAATAAATATAAAATATTAATTAATTAGTCATTCAATTAATTAATTTATAATATTTCTATTTATTAATTTCATATGGTAATTTAATTCAATTAAATTATCAGTTTAATTGTTTTGAATATCATCATCTGGATAAAAATTGATAATATCACTGTATTAATTTGACAAAAAATATTCATGTAAATAAATAAAATAAATAAATCAATACATAATTTATTAATACACAACTAAATATACTTTGAATCCATGAATATACATGAATTGAGAAAAAAAAAAAAAGACCAATACATAATCTGAAAACCACTACCATCAAATAACTAATACATTAAAGTTTATAATAACTTTTGCTGTATCAATGAATAAATTAAACATAAAATGGTGATAGAAGTATATTTTAAGTCTGACATTGATGAAGATGAAGAAGGAAAAAAAAAAAAAAAAAAGGAAAAAAAAAAAAGGGATAGAGAAAATATAAATTTTCATTTCTTCTTCTTCTTCTTCTTTTTTTTTTTTCTCCCGGTATTTTCTTCATAAGATAATAATGAAGGGTATGTGTGTAAGACCGGAAGTAATAATAAGAGAGATAGTATTAGGATAAAAAGTGGTATATGCGCATGCGCATGTTAGTCATTTGGCGCAGTATCAAAAACGAAATGAATAGCCGGTACCATTGAGGTGACGCTGGATGTTGGATGAGTCGGATATCTCACAGGAAAGTGGAATGAGAAGTCGAAGGTGGATGAAATGTAGACGGTAATGAGGAGGATAGACACAGAGAAAGACGGTAGAAAGACCAGGATGCATGAAATACATATAAAAAATTCAAGTATATAAAGAGAGGAAGAAAAAAAAAAAATAAAAAAAAAAAGTGAAAAATACTCTAACGATGAGCTATTCAGAGAGTTCTAGAGCGTATCGACCTGTATAAACTTCTATAGATGAAATACTTGGGTGAGAAATAGATGTATACAAAAATAAATAGTAGAACGGAAAGGAAAAAAAAAAAAAAAATTGATGATGATAGTAATAAGTAAATAAATAAAAATAGAAAATTTAAAAATTCTCCGAGAATGAAATTCAACTCACAATTGTGCGACTGCACATTGACTTTGAACGTATTCAGATGTTCGATTCAACACTCACATTCACTTCATATGTGTGTATATTGTGTATAAAAGTCTGGGACTAGTGCCAGAAAGGACGAAATAAAAAGAGAAATGAAAGAGGAAGTTCTATCCCAAAATTGCAAATAGCGAGACCCCCATCTCAGGAGAGTATTGGGCTCTTTCTGCCGAACAATTTAATCCCACGGGAATAAAAATGAAAATTTTTTTTTTTTCCTATCCATATATTATATATACAAATATATATAAATATATATATATATAACGCAAGAAATATATATAAATAAATATACACACAATGATTTGGGAGGTGTCTCAAATTATATTGCTCATATGAAATTCAAAAAAAGCGCATCTGTACACGTCACATACATTTTATATCATTATATATATATATATATATATATATATATATATATATACATATAATATATAAATGTGTGTGTTTAACTGTGCGGCAAAATGTAAAGAGTTTGATAATGATGAAGAAGAATAGAGAAGGAAGAAATGACGATGATTGTATTGGAGGGCGCTATGATGACTTGGAATATATTGTGTAATAGAGTAACAGGCTAATGTTTCTTTATTTTTGCCCTCTTGATCTTCTCTTCTCTCATTCATTCACTCATTCACTCGTTTTTTTTTTTTTTTTTATTTCTCTATCTACTTTTATTTGCTATGACTTCTCTCTTTGGGGTCGTCGTTGCCAATTATCAGAGTCAACTGGTACCATTTGACCTAAACATTTTTATAAGCTTCATTCATGAAATACTTTTTATATCTTTATTCATTTATTATTATTATTATTATTATTATTATTATTATTATTATCATCATTCTATTTTACTCCATTCTCCTTTCTATATATTAGTCGGATTATATCACATAGTGACACGCCCATCATCAATTTTTACACTGACATTTTTGAAATATTACGTACCCTCCAGGTAATTCGAAAATGAAAGAAAAAATTATATAGTAATAAAACAAATCTATATATATATATATATATTTTTATCTGATCATGGGTTTTATTTATTTTTTCTTTTCTCACCGACTTTTTCAAAATTTATATCTATGACAATAAATTTTGTATTATTCATCTTATTTTTTTTTTTTTTTTTTTTTGTTCTCTTTTTCTTCGACAATTTTTATGTTGTAATGAAATGTGATTTTTTTTGAATTCATTGAAAAATATCATGACAAACACTTTGAGAATGTTATTAAATACTCAAGACCATCGTCACGGTCATATTTACGTCATAGAAACATAGGAATAGATGACAATCTTGATATATTGACATATTTATATGTATAGATATGAAGTATAATCGAAAGATATTGAAGCGCTGACTCCAAAGCCACACACACTTAGTATGAACTTTGGAATTTCCGGCTTTGTGAATTTCACACTAAAGCCACTGTTCCATAAACGCCCAAATGAAACTATACATACAAAACTTTGACAAATATATATAACTATACACCTGTGTCATCCACAAAGTTTCATATCTAACACTCAGGGACAAGTTATAACTGGTGTGTGCATGTCCAGTTAGTTGAACTATGAGAAATCGAACATTTTCATGTCAAATAACTTTTGCATGGGTGAGATTTCAAGTGTCATCAGTGATATCTAGTAATAATATAAAATTTGCGTGTTACACACATAAATTATAATAAATTAAATTCACAGTGAATGATAACACGACAAATCACACACACACATTTATATATTTACACATTTTTCACATCCAAACAGAAAAAAAGAAAGAAAAAAAAATGAATAAATTATAAAAGAAGTGAGAGAGATATAGTGAAGGAGAAAGGGCAATAGAGAGTAAAGTGAGGAGTGTACAATGTGGGAGAAAGCTTCGTTGTTGAATTATGCCATGTATGTAAAGTGCAAGTTATCTTGTGGAGTGATAAGGGAGACACGCGAGTCGTACATGTCCTGTGGAATATAAGCGGCGACACTTTGCCATCGTGCAAGCACACGGTTTTAGCCTCTCGCCGTCTCTTCCTTTCTTCTATATCATTCTCTTTACCTCACTCATGTCGCGTATTTCTCCTATTATTCGCTATGTACATACATATATACATATATATATATATGTCATTTATACAAAGTGATCTAAACCGCAGCTCAGGAAATTTGCATAGCATTTGTGAGACGACTGTATATGCATCCGTCATTGCATATAACAACTTGTGCATGCTTGAACGTATATATATATATTTCAGTAGATATATAAAATAGATGTGACAAGAAATTTTAATTATAAATTGTTGAGTTTAAAGAATAGAAGTGGAGAAAAGCAAGTGGAATATACGATTGTATTTTTTGAATTGTTATATCGATATTTTTTTTTTTTAATTTTTTAAATTTTTTCCTTCGAGTTTATTTTATTTATTTCTGGATAAATTTTATATATTATTTACTTGATTGTGGTTAAAATGAAAAATTAAAATGATATATTTGTGTGTTGGTGAGTTTTTATTTTTGAATTAGTGATGGGTATATATAAAGTCATTAAGATATTTAATGATAATTTTTCCAATATCAGTAATGAACTGTCAATGATTCATATTGAAATTAGATTACACATAAAATTTTGTTAATGATAGTTAAATATTTTTATCAAGAATAATATTATTTTATTTTTAGAAAGTTAATCTCCACATTTTTCTATAGTGAATCAATAAAATATGTGGATAAATTAATCTTTTATTAACAATAAAATGAATATTTAAATAATAAAAAATTATTACGTATAATAAATGAAGAGGCGACAAATTTTAATTATTCCCAAGATTTTTTTTGGTTGTTTTTTTTTTTTATTTACCTTCAACTGAACATTAATAATAATAATTATTCACTTTAATTATTATTTATCTCTACATAATTTTAAATGTAACAATTTTTTTTTTTTTTTTCTCTTTTGTTTAAAAATAATACACGATATTTTATCCGACAACAAAGATAAAAAAAAATTGACAAATCTACAACGCAAAAAAAAAAAAAAAAAAAGGAGAAAAAAGAAAATGAAATATGAATTTTACCAACATTTTGAATTAGTAAAAAATATTTTCTTTTTTTTGAATATATTTGACATTAATTCATACAAAAATGTAGAAACAATTCACATATACAGAGATATATATTTATATTTATATATATTAACGTGTTCACGAGTGGCAAATACATAGAGTAATATAGTATCACATTGAAAACAAAAAAAAAAAAAAAAAAAAAAAAAGAGAAGAATAAAATACGATGGGTAAAGAGAAAGATGTCGAGTGAAAGAGAGAATTGAAATAAAAAAATAAATATAAAAAAAAAAATCAACTCACCATGGCCTCTGCACTCTAGAGGCTCTTCACTCTTTTACAATACACAACTACATATAAATACATATTGCACATACACACATTTTAAAAAACCTATAGAATCTCGTATAATTTATATATTCACATAAAATACCATATAAGGACATATTCATGTATATATATATAAAAAAAAAATTCATATTATGAATTCGTTGAGATTATTTTTTTTTTTTCAGTTACACACATACATAGAAACTACCAAAAATTGTTGGACGATGCAACAGTTAATTTTGCAAACACACCAGTAAAAAAAAAAAAAAAAAACAAAAAAACATATACCAAAAAATAAATAATAAATTATTTTTTTCTTATCATTAATTATCTTTTATTTTTCACTTTATACACACAATTTTTTCTTTATTATTCTCTCTCTATATTAAATTTGCAGATACTATTTTTTTTATTATTATTTTTCATTTTGTTTTAGGAGCCAGAAGAGAAGTACAAATCGATAGACTGCAGATAGTGTCGAGGTAGACGATTAAAAATTGCAACTGTGCACATATGCACTTGGAGAAAAAAAAAAAAAACTCTCATATACACACACACATACACGCGTATATATATTTATATATATGCAAATTTTGTGGATGATGGATCGACTGAAATGGAAACATGCAGCAACCACTAAAGATCGGTCACGACGACAAATCGTTTGAATTATCACTTTTAACGTCGCTGCATTTTGTGGTGTGTACACACATACACACAGAGAGGTCATATATAAAATATAAATATATATACACATGTATTTTTTTATATACCTATCCATTACTTTGAACACATACATATTGACTTTATATATATATATATATATATACATATGAATTTGTACAGTACGATCGAGAGGTGAGAGCTCGACAGTGAGTTTTCTTCCGTGAACGTATACACGAACGTGTCCGTCGATCTTTCATCGTCCAATCAATCATCCAACCATTTTCAATCAATTCGTACACAACATTTTATACTTTTTTCCTCTGCTTTCCATCATCCATACACACACACACAAACACACACACACACATGAATGTAATACATTGGCAATTTTACCCCCTTTCATTCTTCATTCCCCTCTTGGTTCACTGACTGAAGTATTGCCAATTCAAACAATAAATTTAATATCGAAAAAAAAAAATACGTTGACATTAAAAAAAATTGCTTGGATACAATGTTGTTAACATTTTGTCAACCTAGTCATCAAAAAAAATTTCTGAATCGATATTTTTGATATAGATGGAAATATGTAAGTGTATAAATTTGTGCATTGATAAGCATTTTGCAATATTTTGTGTGACAATTTTTTTATTTTTTTTATTTTATATTATTTAATATAAATTTGAATCATTTGGGAATATAGTGAATTTTACCAGTGAAAATTTATACGTTTAATCATATGTTCATATAAAATTTGATTTATATTTATTGATGATATATATATTTTTATTAAAAATAAATGAAATATCCATGCGCAATCAATCAATAAATATATTCATTTATTTATCTAAATAATACTCGTGTTTTATTGTACTATCCTGAAATGGTATACTTGAATATAAATAATAGTAAATAATAGGAATTTCATGTCATAAAAATAATTATTGCCAGTGAAAAAAGAAAATATATATATATATATAAACGATTGTTATTTATTTTATTGATTTTTCAATATTATCACGGTAATTTTATCAATCATATTTTTATTTGTTCACTGATGTACAATAATAAATATACAAAGTATATTTATTTATATATATTTCATTATATTATGTAGCAAATGAAACAAAAAAAAAAAAAACAAAGATTCAATTCTCTATTATAAATTTATTTATTTATTATTATTATAATTTATATATTTATTTATTTATTATGTTTTTTTTTTTTTTTTCATTATCAATTCGAAGTAATTAATTATTTTACAATTAATCAGAATAATTAATCAACGATATGAATGATTTTGATATAAAATTATCCAAATAGTTATACTGATTGAACAAAAAAATCCTCTCAATTTTCGCATCAAATTAATCAACTCAAATAACATTTTGATTACAACAGTATATTTTGTTGCAAATAAAATTATTTCATTATCACACACACACACACACACACACACGCATCTACACATTCTCACTTTATTAAATTCCAATATCTCATTTTGGCCAATAAATTAATCAATGACATTTGAAATTGATTCTAATGAAAAGTAGAGAATAAAATTAGAAAAATTTAATTTTCAAAGTAAAAAAAAAATAAGTAAATAAATGTATGAAATAAAAATAAATTGTAGGAATAAAATAAAGTGGAAAGAAAATGAAAAAAATAAAAGAAAATCTCCAACGTTGACAAGTCAATTCACGCAATTCAATACATCACAATATGACAAGTGGCGACGTGTCTGTATATACGTATAAATGAAACGATAGTTGAAGTTGAGTGATCTCGCCGCGTATATTGGGCGTGTCTGATGCACGATAGTGATATATAGTAAAAGAGACGAGGGGTCAAGCGATCGACACGTTCAGATCACATATAACTATACGTGTCTGTTATACACACATATACGAGTATATGTGAGTAAGTAAGTGAGCGAGTGAGTGTGAGTGTGTGTGTGTGTGTGTCATACAAGCACGACAGTAATTTAGAGTATGCGGTTGCATGAATTTCACGTACATCACCACAAATCATGTATACACATACACGTTATATAGTTATATAGGAAATATTATATATACTAAACATGATAAAATATAAATAAAATATATATAATATATAATTTCACTTTGACATGAGCCGATGAAGTGTCAGAGTTGGTACGTATTGCATAATATATATTGTCATATTGTCCGTTAGTTTGACTTGATGATATATATTTATGTCAGTATATAGTATAGACACTGGTTTATTCACCAACACACACACACAGACAAATACACGTATAATACATTTTCATCTTGCAATATTACACGTATGAAACACATACAACAATTGATTGTATATATGCAAAGCCATATTTACCGTGACTCGTATTCCGTTAGTATAATCCATACTTAAGTTGCAATTGTATCCAAATATATATTCAATTGAGAATATACGTAGAGAGTTAAAGATGAATAAATCGAATGAGAATATTTATATAGAAGAGAAAAAGAGAGAGAGAGAAAGAGATGAAGAAGAAGAAGAAGAAGAAGAAGAAAAAATAGACAAACACTAATAGAATCTCGTGCTGTGTCTTTCAATTGATTCCATCACACGTCATTCTTCCGTTTCTATTCAAAGTGTCAAGGAATAGTTATAAATTCCATGACATAATTTAGTCTATATTTAAAATTGTAATTGTTTCAATTACACATTGTCCTGAATTAAAGTGTGTATTAAATTTACGTTAACAAATTAAATTATCACTCCAATCAAAAAAAAAAAAAAAAAAAAAAAAAAAAACTTGACAAATTCATCTCAATTTTTTTTTTTTTTTTTCATTTATTCTCCTTTTTTATATCTCAATTTTTAAATAAAATCATATATAAATATATAATACGTGAGAGTACAATTTAATCCTGATAAAAATTTTACTGATATTGAAATAATAAAAAAAAAAAAAAAAAATAGAGATAAAAATATATATAAAAAAAAATAATAATAATAATATTGCCGAGATTATAATGGAGTAAAGTCGTTTTATGGATTCACGTAATCTAGAATAAACGTATACACAAATACAAATGCAATCAGTTGATTTAATAAATAAATTTGTCCCGCTATCTATATGTGACACCTTTCTCCATTTACCACAGACTATTTTTAACTCATCAAACACAACTTGGAGATTGAAAAAAAAAAAACAACAAAAAAAAAAAAAATAATAATAATAATAACAATAAAAATCATACAATAAAACAGTGGTACAAAAAAAAATAGTAGAAATAGAGAGTGAGAATGAGGATGGAAAAATAAAATTTGTATTCATGTTACATCCCATTGGGCTTGAAATTAATGAATAATCAATAGATATCACATACTGGCCGAATATTACTAATATGATATATAAATAATAATAACAATAATAATAATAATACAATTTCGTGTAATGATATTAATGAGTAATAAAAAAAAAACGATGAATGATAATAATAGAAAAAGGAAAAAAAATAATAATAATAATAATAAATAATGAATAAATAAATGAATAAAAATAAACGAGTGTAAATAAATATGAATTTTCCAATTGTCAATTAATAAAAATCTGCTGAAAATAAAAAGAGAAATTAAAAAAAAAAATTAATAATTGATATAAATTTTATTGCTGTCCAACTATAAATTCCAACAAACTCTTATATGAAACAAATTGACTGCGTCACAATGATAAATTATTTATATGTCTGAGAAGAAGTAGCCAATAATATGTATACATATGTGTTAAATGCACACAAGTGAATAAAACGGATAAAAAAAAAAAAAAAAAAAAAAAGAAATAAAGAAAAATATATAAAGTAAATTTGTCGATCGATGAGATACCGCGAGAAAGAGAGAGGGAGGGAGAGACAGACAGACAGACACACACACACACACACACACATGCACAGTGATATGGTGTGTATGGTGCCAAAATGTCTAGCAAAGATAGCAAAGAAGACGCCATTTTTTGCTATATATATATATATATAGATATTTGAGTGTGCGCAAGGGCGGACAATTGGACGCGCGTCTCGCCTACTCAATTTTCTCAGTCGCGTCATTTTGCACGGGGGCGTTGGAGTGAAAAGTGAGATGGTGTCGTGGACAGGACGCAAGATCAATCACCCGATGCGGTTATAGATAACTTTTTTTTTTTTTTTTCTTCTCTCACTCACACCCTCAAGTCTCTCCCAGAGTTTTTCTGTCTGTATCTCAGACTTACATATTCCCCGTATAAAATGAGAGTAAACGACACGACGAAATAAGAGAAAAACATGAGAATAAAGAAAAAAAAAATATATATTCGCTACAAATATACAGAATAAAAGAGCAGGCGTGTGAGTGAGAAAGCAAGAGATATATATACACTATTGTGTATATCAAAGCTTGCGCTTTTCCCATAGGACATTATTGTATATATATATATATATATATATGTACAGGATAAACGAGGACGAGCGTTGTTACGACCTCCGAGACCCCAACGACGACGCCTATCTTTAAATCCACAGTGAGGTCGACGTCTCTCTCATGTATTTCTCTGTCCCCCTTTTCCCCTGTAGATACTACAATCCCCCTCAACTGTCCCTCACCTGTTCATCGTTTTTATTCTTCATTCTTTATTCTCTCATTCTCCCATATAAAAGTCAATGTATCCACATTTTTTTTCTATTATTTATTTATTTTTTCCTTCTTTTATTACTTTATATATTGATGAATTATTTATATATCAAAACTTGTTGATAATTCATTTAATATTTCTCTTATTTACATAATATTTTTATATTCCAATTTATCACTGTATAAAAAATATATTTATAATTGTTAAATAATAATTATCACTTCATATATATTCATAATCTGAAGGAAAAAAAAAAAGAAAAAAAAAATATATAATAAATATAATAAATTTTTTTTTTTTCAATAATAATGTCCACAATTATTCTATATTAAACATTCTAAGAATGTCCATAGCAACGTCATATAACAATATGTATATATACACACACACACACACACATATATATATATAGCTATATAATATTGTATTAAATTTCGCTTAAAAGGTGAAAGCGCAAGAGACGAGTCTCGACACATGGAGGAGCATCAATAGCCTTCACTACTTTTCGCTTGTAATTCATTTACATGCAATTTCATTGCAATTTTAGAAAAAAAAAATTGACACCGCAAAAATCTTAAATTTCAATTTTAAAAAATTATGACATCACGTCTCTATATAAAAATAAAAAATAAATAAATATATAACAAATTTGTATTGTTCTTTTACAATTTTAATTTTAATTTAAAAACAAAAAAATAAAATAAATAAAAAAAATGACATTCATGAACGTGTATATGGAGGGGGTTCTTGTTGAACGATCGATATTGAGTGTCACATAGAGTGGTAGTAATGTCAATAGTTATTATTATTATGCTTATTGTAGTAGTAGAAGTAGTAGTAGTAGTAGTAGTCATGATATAGCACAAGGATAATGCTCTTGGTTAAAGCTGAAGATAAAGTGAGACGAAAAAAGAAGAGAAAGGGTATGAAGTAGAAGGGAAAGGTTCATTTTGCCTCGAGTGGCAATAAGCATTGTCCAACCAGGACAACGTGTTCACTGTTCAAGTAGTTCTGCAAGATATATATATATATATATGTGCAAATTGATAAAGTAAGAGGGTGAGAGGGGACGCGATCTCTCCCGGCAGTTTTATACACACACAGAGAAGAAAAAAAAAAAAAAAAAAAAAAAAAACTTCGACACGCTATAGGGGATTATATCGTTGTGTCCTTTGAGACGTAATAAAATGAAGAAAAAAAAAAAAATATATTATATAATACATTACATCATATATATAAAGATTAATATTGAAGTAATTGAATTAATTTTTCATCGATACAAATAAAATGATTTATAAAAATATATAAAATTAATAATAAAAATGAAATTGAATAATATTTTAATATTATCCATAGTACATAATGTACAAAATATTAAGATAAAATATTTTATTCCAAGACTTTTTTTCAAAAATGTACGAAATAAATTGTGGCCCAATAATTTTTCATTTTTACCACAAATAAATTATCATTATTATTATTATTATAATTATAATTATATATATATATTTTTTTTCAGTCTCTTTTCCTACTTATATCTCGTATAAAATCAACAATGACAATGATATTGAGGTTGTGAAATGTGAGGGTGAAAAAAAAAAGGGGGGGAAAATAATAAATAAATAAATAAATATAAATATTGTGATGATGTGGTTTGTCGTTTATTGTGGTAGTAGTTGCAGTGCTGGTGGTGGTGGTGGTTGGTATAAATAGGGTGGAGATGTAGGAAAACCTCTTATCTCAACTTGATTTACGAGTATCGCGTATACTTTGCGCTATGTGAGAAAGTACTTGTGCATGGCTCGTTCAATATTATAACTGTATAGAGTAGTAGCAAGGCCAGTTGGCTGTTTCTCCCTTTTCCCCAATGTTTGTGCTCGTTTACGTAACTTGCAAGAGCATTAATGGACGCGTGTCAGAATATATACAAAGTATATATATATATGTATATAATAAAAGTAAAGAGAAAGACAGAAAAGCGTTAACGAGCTAAAGCAAAATAAGCACTAGCCCTCTGTGCTTTCTCCTAACTATTTTCTATACGTATATTCATTGTCATGTTCTTCTCCATTTCACCCCAACTCTCTCTTTCTCTTCTCCACCACCACCACCACCACCATCATTTACCTATAATATACATAATGCCTTTCAACATTATATAGTGACTATACTTTTCCATCTGCTGCATAGTATACACTGCGCATTAGTCTCGAAGTAATTTTAATAAAACTAGACCATAAAAATTTCTGTGGATTTTTATCAACATTTTTTTTTTTTTTTGCTTCATTTCCTTTATTTTCTCTTACACTCTTTTTATTTTATTTTATTCATATTATTATATATGTGTGTGTTTCTGTGTGTGTGTGTAGGTTTGTAAAAATACTTTTTATCCATAACTTCTGGTGTTGGCATATCAAATGTCCTCTACGTCCTCTCGTTGTCGTTGAGGACACTGTCGTTCTTTTACTCCCTCTCCCCGTGGAGTAGCGCGTCAGCGATTTTTCTCACCAACACTTGAATAACGGACATATCCAGACTTTTCTCTTATTTCTCGTTTCATTTCTCTTTTTCATCGCACATAATCCTCACTCCCTATTTTTTTTTTTTTTTTTTTTTTTTTTTCCCCACTTTTATTTTCAACTCACCAACGTCTTTTGCGTTTTGCTCAATGTCATTGCGATGGACAGGTACGTATGTCGCTGTCATGGATGCCTTCCTCATTTCAAAATCTACCTATATATATATATATATATAAACCCATGTATCATTCACCATCGTAACTCTTAACAGTCTGTCTAGTGCGATAGTGCGATATGTGTTTGTGTGTGAGTGTGTGTGAAAACGACAAAATGTGCTATCGTAGCAAATTTCACCTACACAATTTTTTTTTTCTTTTATCTATCTTTTTTTTTTTTTTTTATCTAGATATACAGAAAAATAAATGACAAGTCGATGCACATATATTTGCGAATTTAGATAATTCAAAGTATATTTTTTTATCCAACAAAATAATTCTCTACGTATAAAATAAATTTTTTATTTTTTAAAAATAAAAAAAAATATATATAAATATTGTGATGTATAAAATGTTGAATTGTACATTATACAGACAAGAGAAAACATTCCAGACGGTCAGTAAACAGGAACGAACACGCACATATATATACATGACATTTATATATCATATATATATATACATATAAAAAAAAAAGTCTCGGTTGACAATGGTACGAGACCGGTATTATTCTACGAGAACAAATGGACTGTCAATATAGAGAAAATAGAGAACAAATGAAGAGTACGAGAAGTAATAGAGAGATAGAAATGAACTAAACAAAAAAAAAAAATATATATATATATATATATAAAAAGGATATGGACTTTTGGCGGGATAAAAAAAAAAATTTGGCGTTTGCGCTTGCGGCTCGTTCATTCGTTTGTCTCTATACACAATGAACCATTTATGTATATGTATGTGTATATATGCGTAACTATACCTCAGTGTGGTTCGGCAGTTTGCCAAAATTTCCAGTGTGTGTATGTGTGTGTGTGTATATACTCGCGGAGTTTCGCGGAGATTAGTGTCCCTCGCGGTTTCACTATCAGTGTCGCTTACGATCTCGTACACTCGGTGTATACCCACCAACGCCATCGGCTGCACGTTTGCCTATCCCATCCTGACTGTCTCCCTTCACCTTCATCTGGTCTCACTCTCGCCCAATATTTTGTTCAAAATATATAGATATACAACAGTTGGGTAAACGCGGCCAGTCCGATTAGCCGATATTAACGACTGCGGTGGCGTTCATCCGATTGCTGCGTGCCAAACGCCACAAATGGGCGAACCAGTGAGAACAACGAGAGGACATGAGAGTAAAATGAGATATATCTATATATATTTACATTAGTATATATATATATATAAAGATCAATAGATGGATAGATAACGTCACAACGAGTTGAATCCCGTTCGAAATTCAATTTAAAAGGAAAATAAACAAACGGACAAAAAAAAAAAAAAAAAGAAAAAAATGATATTATTTTGGAGAAAACAAAGAAAAAAAGTAAAATGGTGGAATAGATTTGAAATAGTTTTCAAGTTAAATGCACGATTTGTCGTGTTATTTTTTTTTTTTTTTATTTTTTTTCACAGTGTCAATTTCACACATCGCACAACCGGAACAGACAACACAACATACACACATTTAATATACATTCTCCTTGTGATATCGCGACCAGTTTTTTTTTCTTTTTTTTTCCCTATCTTTGTCTTGATATATATATATATATATATATGTGTGTGTGTGTGTGTGTATGTGTGGGTGGATTTGTGTGATATGGCTGAAAGCAGATAGTGACGAGGATACATCGTGAAAATGGAATGGGGAAGCCGATCGACTATACCGGAAATACCTCGCGTATTTTCTTGCATCATTCCACATTCTGATTCTATGACTAAACATTATATTTATATATGATATTTGAAATTGAATAATATTATTTTCAATAAAGAACAGAGTATTATTATTTACTCCAATGAATAAAAGGAAGAAAAAAAAAAATTATAATAGTTTAATTCACATTCATCTGCATTTAAATATTTTGAGAAAATTTATTCGTAAAAAAAAAAAGAAAAAAAAAAAAGAAAAAAAAATTAGAGATAAAGAAAAAGAAAAATTAATAATAATAACAAAAAAATACCGAATAAATATTAAATTGAAAAAAAAAAAATTTAATAAAATAATATAAAATATGTGAATATTTATTAATTTTCTACTGATAATAAATTATTTCATGGTGTGTGTCTATATATATTGCAATAATGTATGATGGTAATCAATTTAACACGTGTAAAATAATTTAGATGTTGAAATAAAAAGTAGAAAAAAAAAAAAAAAAAAAAAGTAATAATAAATAAATAAATAAATAAATAAATAAATAAATGAAAATTTTTTTCTCGCATCACTCGTAAGGTTGCGTCAACAATTTACCCTCTGACGTTTGATTACTATACATGAATCATCGTAACACGCAGGCATACATTCACACATATATATATATATATACGTATAAAAGTCTATGAGTCGATGAGTTATAGCGCCAGTCACGGAACATAGTTGAAAGTCCCCCACTGCATTTCCGCACGCACTAAAACGAGACCCGATCGATTATATGTATATCTGCGATGAAGTGGACGCGACGAGTCATCAGTTTCTACTCTTTCATATATATATATATATATATATATATGGGGTAGTATGAATTATATGAGAGTTGATTCATTATATCCCGGGCGTGTTCTTTTTACCATATATTTCTATACAATTATCTATATTTCATGAATAAATAATGTACTCTAACGCGTCATTAAAATTGAAATCATTGAAATAAATTAATATATTAATATATTAATATATTAATAAAACGTGATACGGATGAAAATTCATAGATGAACCTTAAAATATTCATATTTAAAAAACTCGATATAAATTTTCATCTTTATTATTTATTATTATTATTATTATTATTATTATATATTTTTTCTTAACTCAACTGTCGTATGACTCAACGATTAATAAATTTATCATGAAATTTTCATTCACATTATCCAGAAGCCATGAACAATTTAATTAATCATCACTTTTTTTTTTTCTCACTAATTTATCCGGTAAACGAAAAAATTCTATACAGAAAAAAAAAAAAAAAAAAAAAAAATGAAGAAATAGCTAAAATTATTATACAACAGCGTGAATCACGAATTACGTAGAGTAAAAAAGAAAAAAGAAAAAAAAAAGTTTATGAATTATCAAAGAGATATAAAGGAGAAAAAAAAATGAATAAAAAAATCGAACGTGTGTCATCTTGAGATGAAAAAAAAAAAAAAAAAAAAAAAACAATACGTAGAAACGTCATATATATTGACATTGACTATAATATAATTTGCTAAAGTTTGCTTGTTCAAGTACACGTTCTACTTTATATAATAATAATAATAATAATAACAATAGCAATATCTATACATATAGATAAATATATAAATAAATATATACAAACGAAAAATCTTCTAACTTTTAGTAAATACTTGAAACTCGCACACACACACACACACACATATTGATTTCCATCTGCATCATTATATATATTTATTATTATTTTTGTTATTGTTTATAAATGCATATAAAAATATAAATATATAAATGTCTGTTTTCTAAATATATGTACGTGTTATGTGTGTGTGTCAATTGCGCGACGATGTAGAATATATTGACGACAGGTGTTTGCCGGCGGGTATTACAGAGCCTACACATAACAGAGTAAGCGAAGACAGAGTGTCTGGTTAAGAAAGTTTTCCTCTACTCACTCTACTCAATCTACACACATATATTTATTCATGTATATATAATGTAGACATAGTTGCCTAACGAGTTTAGGAATTCAACAACAATTTATATATGTATATTTATATTGAGTGTGTGTGTGTGTCTGTGTGTGCAATGTTTTGTGTACACATAATTTCGCATTAATAAAGAAAAAAAAAAAAAAATTAATCTTTATTATTTATTTATTTATTATTTTATTTCAATTCACATTCCAATGTTGCATACAATTTCGATCCAATTTTATTGCTACACGAGTATATTCTCGTGTAAATGTACGTTAATTCAATTACGTATTTGCATTTACGTTTGACCTGTTGTCCATATATTTAAAAAAAAAAAAAAAAAAAATGTAATATATGTATTAATATTTAAATTTGAAATACATTGATGTTAAAAGGCCCAAATGAATAAATATATTCACATATTCATTTGTATAATAGTTAAATGACAACATTTAATATTTACATGAGTGTAGATAGATTCACATACGCATATTCAAATGAATAAAAAAAAAAAAAAAAAAGAAATAATAAATGAATAAATAAATAAATAAATAAATAACAAAACGATGAATGAAATAAAAGAGAAAAGTATGATGATTGGCAAAGGATTTTCGTACATGCACGCGCACTATCAAATACAATAGGGGATGTATATACAATGTATTTTATATATATATATATATATATATATGCGTGTAGAGTTAAAAGAGGGTAAATGTTGCGACTGTATTCGAAAACACCTGTAGAGCTCCAAAGGGATTTGTTGAGTGAAAGAGCAGTAGTATACGACTATACCCTCATGCTGTATATTGTTGGCTTCTTCATTTTATTTATTTATTTTTATTTGTTTCTACTCCCTCACTCATCTGTTATTTTCATTTGTTTTCCTTTTCTTTTCTTTTCTTCTTTTTTTCTTTTTTAACCGCTTGTACAGTGTGTGAGTGTATGTATGATTGACTGTGTGTGTTAGAGAAAAAAAAAAAGAAAGAACAAAAAAAAAAAAAAAACGGTAATAGCGAGATGTTACAACAATCAACGTGACGCGGGGTATACCCATAACCTCTTGGCCCATGAATTAGCCACTTGACGATAAAAGAAATTTCAAGGGAGAAAAAGAGAACTGAAACGAACAAGTTCATAACTATATATATATGTGTGTGTGTTGCCACAATATTTTCACTTTCAGATTGTAGTCAGACAATCGAATATACGGAGCGTGGAATTAACTAAAGGGTGTGTTTATAAAAACATTTACTTTAAATTTCCCAATTTGAATAGACAATAGACAGGGGATTGGACGAAAAAAAAAAAAAAAAAGGTATTGAAACGATTTCGTAATGGAATAATATGTAAAAGTTAAATATAAAGCAAATAATTATATATATATATATATATATATATATATTATTGAATTGTAATAAATTTTTAATTGACTTACTCAGGTGTTTGGTAGGTAGACGTGGAACTGGATCATCTGGCCATGCAATACATCGTGATATGAGGCCAATTAAAGCCAAAATTTTTATATGACAAATCATATTTGTATATTTCATAATTGTTGTTTCTGTATTTATTATTATTTTTCTTTTTGGTTATTGTACTTTACAAGCCCAAATTTTGAGCTTGTTTTTTTTTTTTTTTTTTTTTGAAATAATCAGTCCTCGTATTCCACACTCGCCATCTTCTACATTATCATATTCTGTACGTCGTGAGTCCTGAAATCAAAAGCAAAAAAAAAAAATTAATCAATAAAAATAATAATGTAAGAAATATAAATACCACACAAAAAAAAAAAAAGAATTAACATCCATTATAATTTTTTAACAAATATATTAAATTGAAACAGATAAAAATCAATCATTGAATTAATTGGAAAAATTAATCTCATTATAATTAATCATCGTTCTCTTTTCTACAATTTTTTTTTCTCTTCATTCATTTCTCTCTTACTTTTCTTTATTCATTTTTTACAATTTTTTTTTTTCTCTCGAATTATTTAATTTAATTTTTTTTCTTTTATTCCTCTCTTTTTGTTCTTTTACTTTTCAGTATGTATATAGACACACACACACACATATATATATATATATATATATATATTTAATTCATTACTGTGCATCGGTAATAAAAGGCAGACCAAGAATTTTCCTTGAAGTAATACCTGGTTCTCTTCATTATTCCAATTAAAAGTATTAAGACTTGGGTGGATCAGTATCCTTGAGAAATACTTGAGTGATAACTAGAGAGTATTGGGCGAACTCACCGACCTCTTTTTGACTGCCCTCTCGTATTTTTCTCTCACCCTCTCACCCACCCTAACGGCCTACACCCTCTCTCTACTTTCCTATTCTCTCAACTTATTTAATGCTACAGTGAGTTTAAAATTCTCGAGCTTTCGTTCAAGCTTTTATTCTCAAATAAAAGGCTAATGAAAAATCGGATGGCAGAAAAATTTACAATTTGAAAATAACACTATGCAGTGACACGTAGAATCTTTTTTTTTTTTTTTGCAATCTTCATCTACAATCCAATATAATTTTATATATTTTTATTTATTTATATATTTATTTATTATTATTATTTTTTTTTCCACTTCAATTGCAACAATATAAAAATATATTGATGAATATTTTACAGTTAAAATGATAGTGAAAAAATAAAAAAATAAATTTATTGACTTTTATTATTTAATAAAGACAAAGATTTGTCATTGAATAATTTAATATATAACTTTGTATAATTTTATATCAATGTAAATTATATTATGCTACTAAATAGGTAAGGGATTCACAGATAATAATGAATTCACGAGTAAAGATCTTTCGCAATGTTCATTGTGATAAGTACTTTGTCTTGTGACAAATTAAAGTTTATTTCCAAAAATATACATACAATTTGTAAGTATAAATGATGAAGCACATACAAATTAAACTTCTCATGTTTATATATATATATATATATACATATATATCTAATATGTATATTTTAAGATGACATTAAATTCTATTTTCAAGTGCTTCATCTCCCTGACAATTACTCATGAAATTGCAGTGAAATATTTTAGGTTAATTTCCATTACAATTGAGAATATTCATGAAACTGTTCGATGTTTTCCAACTATTTCATTAAATAAATCGCTCAAATAAATACGAGAATACATATATATCGTGTGTATTTGCGTATTATTTACATATGTTTATGTAAAAATATTTAAACAAAAAAAAAATACAATTAAAGTTAATTTTTTTTTTTTTTTTTTTCCTTATCATCATTACTCATATTCAATTAAAAAAAAAAAAAAATGATAAATTAATTCCACGCTATTTAATCCAACGCCTAATGAAACAAACAATTTATTAACAACTTTCACTCTATATACACATACAATTATTGTATTATATTGTATATATTTAATATTTATTTTATAATACTGTAGTAAAAATTATGAAATGATATTATATACGAAGACACTTCCGTATATTTCTAAAATGGAAAAAAATAATTGAGAAATAAAATTCCTTCTCATTTAATACATTCACTTTGTTTGTTTGTTCATTATTTAAAATATAAAACTTTCTTCCTGTTGTTTCATCTTTTTCATTCCCTTCTATTACGATTTTCCTCATATTTACCCATCTCTCGCATGATTGGATTAAATCTTTTTTTTTTTCTTTTTTTTTTCATTCAAAGTTGAATTTATATAATATAAAAATACAATGAAGACAATGAATTTGAATATTTTTCGTATAAAATTTCGTATAAAATTTTATAAATATAATCTCAAATGATTTTAATTGTTTACATATTTTTATATTACAATATACAATTTGAAATTATGTAAATACATTATATCTATATATAAATGTATATGTGGGTGAAAGTAATACAAAAGATCAAGAAGCGCGCGCGCTAGATAAGACACATAAATGATAAGACGAGCTATTCGAAAATGAGCCACTTATTCAATAAAATGTTATAATACGTGTATGTGTATATCTCTCTATCTGTCTGTCTTTTTGTCTGTCTGTTCTCGTTGATAAATTTCACACGTAAACGTGCGGTGTAGATTAAATATAAATGACAATGAGTATAAGTGAGATGAAAAAAAATAGACAAAATGTAAAATGATACTGTGACAGATCACATTTATTGCGAAAATTATAAATAGACAAGTTGAAGATAAAAAAAAAAAATTGATAAACATTTTTTTTTTTTTATGAATATATGAGTAAATATATGTCTGTCAATGTGGGATTTTTAATTTTGAAATACTAAAAGAGAAAAAAAAAACGAAACAAAAAAAAATATATATATATTGTAAAATTCAATGAGTCACTATTTTTTTTCTCTCTCTCTCATTTCTTTTAGATTCACAAACGTCTCCCTCAATATTTCTGTGGGATGATGACCTAATAAAAAAGAAGTTCTGAAAAATTCTTTGGAATTTTCACACTTAATTTTAACTCTCACTTGAAATCTTTCACAAGAATTAATTGCTCCCATCTCGATTATATATAAATCTATTGAGAATGAAAATCCATCTGTAGTACTGAGATAAATGAAAATCTTTGTTCTATTAAATTTCAACAAAAACTTGTATATATATAAAGTTATTATCTACATAGCAATGAGAACGATTTAAAAAAAAAGAAGAAAAAAAAAAAAAAAAGTTCAACAATAAAAAAAATTTTTCATCCACAAAAATAATAAAATATTAAATATCAAAAAGTAAAAAAAAAAAAGAAATATATATATATTTATTAAAAATTAAATATGAAATAAAATTATGCGAGTGGGGTGAGGAAATGACAATATCTACTTTGGTTAAATCGACGTTGGCTTCAAGTGAAATTACATTCCGTGGGGTTAGGAAGAAAATTTATTCATTTGATTTTGTAATTTGCGTTGCGAACGAGTGCGGTCCCGATTGCAAGGAAAGCATACTGAGTTTCAATTGGGTCGGGCGCGTGTACACACACACACACACACACACACATACTACACATGTATAAATGCATATTGGAGAGTATAGAGGGGCAACCAGATAGAAAGAGAGAGAGAGAGAGAGAAAATAGAAGAGATATACGTGCGAGAAACGTGTGTACGATCGTGGCAGGCACGAATGTATAGCAACAGTAACCAGCCGGACTCTATCGACGACGATCGGACGTGACTTCAGCATAGAAATCGAGTAACGACTATAAACCCCCCCCCCCCTTTTTTTTTTCCCTCCTACTCCTCCTCCTCCCTGTATCCTTCCCTATCTCCACGTACACATACACACACATACACACACACACACACATTTATATATTTTTCACCAACTTATTCACTTATTCACTCAATCGTTTTTTTTTTTTTTTTTTTTTTTTATTCTCGCTTTGGGCTATTATTAGTAATTCGTAGTGTAACGCAAGTTATTTCACGGAAGTCACTGGCAAAAGTGCACCCGCGTATTCACACACAATAATTAGTCTGAATGTATGAAATTTTTTTTTATTTTTTTTATTTCGATTATTTTATATATGTAAATATTCTCGGATTTTGATGTGTATGTCTATTTGTAGATATTGACACGCGTTTGACGTTTGTGCATATGTAGCATTTGTATGTGTGTGTGAACAATTATCGTGATGCAAATGTTGAGAGATATTACGTGTTTGGATTATTAGTGAAATAGCACACGCACAGATTCACAAAATTCGTATCAATTATTCATTATGTATAGATATAATTGTTGTGTGTATGTGTACTTTGTATTAATCTTTAGTTTTTTACAATTTATTCAGTATATAAATTACAATGATATATAACATATAATTATATTATGTAATTAATGAATATTTCGATAAATAATATTAATGTTACAATTAAAAAAATTATTTTTATTCATTTCAATAAACGCAATACAAAACAAAAAAAAGAAGAAAAAAAAAATATATATATATATATATATGAAAAGTTCAAAAAAAAATTTTTTTTTTATCTTTCGTATTTTTTCTGCGTCAGATAATTAATTTTGATTTATTCAATAATAATATTATTCAAATGAATAATGAGCATGTAAATTTACTGATTAACCGATACAGTGCAAACACGACTAGAATTCATTTACGCTATTTTATATTTGTATATAAACGTGTGTGTGTGTGTGTGGGAATGTGTTTGCAAATTGTGTGTATAACGAAATAGCGGAAGCATATCGAATATGTATATATGAACAAGACGAGTTATCTGACACAGACTAATAGTCAATGAAACATATATACATATACATATATAACAAAGTTATATGTACATTGGCAATATATATGGATTGTTTGAAACATTATTCATTGTCCAGTGTGAAAATGGAAAATTCTTCCGTTTCACTACACATTTACGTTTGCATTTTCTTTCATCACTCTCAACCTATACAAATTCATATATATATATATATATATAAATCAGTAAATAGAAATGGATTTTGTGTGCATGTCACGATGAATCAAGACTAGAATTTATGAAAATTCTAAATTATTTATTTATTTTTATTTTTTTCTTTTCAATCCATTATTTTTCGAATATTTATTAATAAAATAATTGGATCAATTAGTTATATCAATTTTGTATCTCATCTCATGTAAATTAAATAATAAATTTTTCATAGAAATATAAAATTGAATTGTTTGAAAAAAAAAAAATAATAATAAATAATCAATTATATATAAATTGAAAATAATATTTAAAAAATAAAATAAATAAATAAATAAATAAAAATATTTATTTTGGTTGCTTAACACAAACACTTGACAAAACTTATCTACGACATAAAATTACACAATCGAAATAAATAAAATAAATAAATAATAAATGAAAATATTGAATTATAAAATATATAAAAATTGACATATTAAATATATAATATGTAATAAAGAAAAAGTGTTGTGTTGGCGTTATATAATATCATTGAATATAATAGTGAAACGAATAGCGTCATATATTTCTTATACATTTACCCACAGACACAGACATACACATACATGCAGATATACTGGGCGGTTACAATTTAATTCATCATTCACATTGTGTCACACATAAAATAGAGAAGGCGTCGTTAATATACGTACATAACATATATATATATAATACATAGATTCGTATATGTATATAGTGAAGTCTGCTATTTAAATTCACTAGTCTCGACTTGAATTTTAAATTACCTTGAATTATCTTAATAAGAATCCGGTGAGTTCGCGCGGGTATTGCCATACTACACTAGTAGTTGTATTATTATATGTCCTTGTGCTCAGTAAACTCTTATATATATATATAATATAATATAATATAATAGAGAAAGACATAGAGTAGAGTACGAAAGTGAGATTGAGAAAGAAAACAAGAGAATGGCAATCGTGAGTATATTATACTCTTCCGTATTCACGATTTGTATGCATTGAATTCAAAACAATATTGTATTTTTAACAATATAATTTCACTGGTGTGTATAACTGCGTAAAAAGATAGCAAAATTGAATATATATATATATATATATATATAAGAAAAAGAAAATTTAAAAAAAAAAATTGACTTTTAAACAGAATATTTAAATGTCAAAAATAATGAAATTCAGATCAAATATTGACTGATAAAATAAATGAATCCACTAATCAATAAATTAATAAATAAATAATTTTTTAATTAATTAATAATGATAATAATAATAATAAATAATAAATATTTATTTGTTGATATAATAAACGTATGAAATAAATTCTTTGTGAAAAATTTCCATTCAATTTAATTTTGAAATACTTGATCTATACTAAAAAAAAAAAAAAAATAATATTTTATTAATATATCTATATATATATATGTATTATTGATGGATGTATTTATATATAGATATAGTTATAAATTCTAGATTATACGAAATTTATAATAGAAAATTCTTCGTCGTTCGATTTAAACCAACGTCAACTGGTAATAAAAGGAAAAAAGAAAGAAAAAAAAAAACTCGTTGAATTTCTTTTCTCTCTCTCTCTCTCTCTCTATCTATTTCAGTGTGAAATGAAAAATTACTTTTTTCGCTCCATTTACGTCAAGTGTAAATCGTACAAAAGAATAAAAGTGACTATTTAATTTATCACATGTCAATCATCGTGGTCGTCGTCGTCGTCGTCGTTGTTGTTGTCGTTATCGTCACTTGTATATCATTCAATCACATTAGTATATATGTGATAAACATAATTTATCATATATAAAATAAATAATTTACTGAAACAAAAAAAAAAAAAAGAAAAAAAAAATCATATTCAATTAAATTGTCATATAATCTAAAATTATATATTTTTATCTTTATCCCAATCAACTCAACGATTTAAGATAAATAAATTAAAAAAATATCTATATGAAATTAAATTAATATATCACATTATTATACATAAATAATGATACATAGTTTTTCTAAATATACATCCAAATCAAACAACCAAAAAAAAAAAAAAAAGAAAAGAAAAAGTTATAAATATAAATAAACACCAATATAAATTTATTACATCATTTTTCATTTGACGTCATTTTATTCCACAAGTCACTAACTTATTCCTATACTCAATTTATATCTACGAGCACAAACACACACACACACACACATACTCACTCACACATAGAGACCAAGTCAAATCATTTCAAGTGGATTTTATCATACATCAACAAATCTCTTAGCAAAGAGATTAAATAATAAAATATATTTCCACATACACATACTCACATTACCCTCACATACAAATAAAATTCTAAATAATAAATAAATAAATAAATACGAATATTGAGGATAAAAAGTTCCGACTTTGAAATCGGAATATATATACGTAGATAGAGTTGTAATATGCACAGTGTCACGTATATATGTGTGTATGATAAAGAGTAAGGATGAAATAAAAATATTGGAAAGTCATCTGAAACGAAACACACAACACACACACTTTTTATATCAATATACATGAGCAAATACACATATATATATATGTAGATGTGTGTTTGTTTGTTTGTGCGTATATATATAATATAAAAGTGAAGCAAACGACAAGAATAATATATAGCGACCGCCCACCCATTGGTACAAGTATGAACGCGTGCGCGAGCCTGTGGATGCTCTCGAATACTCACGTGAGTGTAATATGAAAAGTTAGCGTGGCCTCTCACTCTTTTACCCTCCTTTCATTTCACTATATCCACCACCAGGCGCCTTTAATTCAATCCCCATGGATGACGTATGACTGGGCCGTGTGACAGCCTGATATCGCCTACTTCCTTCTATTTTCCACCACTAGAGTCTCAACAGAATTGAATGCCAAGAGAGTGAATGAGTATGAAAGGGATATCGACACTCACACACACACATATATATATATATATATTTTTTTTTACTATATTTGCACAGTATATAACACACCCTTTCCGCACGATTTCCCCACTCACGAAGAATTTTCCCAACCGCTGCTTTCATTATATATTATTTGTCGTTGCTTTCAATTTTTTTTTTTTCTCTTTTCTCTTTTTCTTCATCTCCTCATATATTTTTGTTTTTTTTTTTTTTTTTTTTTTTTTTTCCGAGACCCTTTCAACTGACCCAATGGATTTTGTGAGTTATTTCAAATGACAAATTCACTATTGAGTATATAAAATTCATATTTTACTGTTAATTCGTACATTTTTATTGACCTAGTTTATTTTCTTTTTTTTTATTTTTTTTTTTTTTCCTCTTTTGTATAAGATTATAAGAAGGAAAAAGATTGTAATTGAAATTTATTTTATTTTTATCCGTACGTGAATAACATAAAAATTGTGGTGAATACTTTATTTCATTTTTTTTTTTTTTTTTTTTTTTTTTCTATACAATAAACTCTATATACATTTAAATAATCCCGAATAAATAGGTAACAATTTTTTCTGTCCTCACTTATTTCTATTAATACCAAAAAAAAATATATTTCAACCCTTTCCGGAGACACACGCACATGAAAAAAATCCACACGATTCAAAAGAAACAAAATAATACAATTGAAAACTGCGAGAATAAAAATATTCGATTCAAATGCAGAAACAAAGCAAAAAAATAAAAAATAAAAAATAAAGAAAAATAATAGGACGACATGGGGAAGAAAAAAAAAATATATATATATATAAACGTTACCATTCGATTGAGAGTACGATATTCGTTATTATATATATACACTCTGTCGAACTCGAACGATCGTGTTATCGTCGTTATCATCGTTATCGTCGTTATATCCGTCGCTTGTAACGAGTTTTACTCTTGCAAAAGATAGAGAAGGAACGAACAGGTCTTACTACACACATCCTGTTTCCGTTTTCCCTTTACCACTCAATTCCCTCTCGATGCATCTCTGTCTTTATCTACATATATATATATCTTTACTATACATATTATATATGTATATGTGTATATATATATATCCTTCTGTCCAGTAAATTCCAATTCTCGAGACAGATCAGGGAAAAAAAAAAAAAAAAACGAGAAAAAGAAGAAAAGAAAAAAATTGAAAATTAAAAAATCGATAACAAAAAGTGGAAGAGGATGAAGAGTATGAGAATGTTTGCAACGCAGTAACTGTCTCGTTAATCACATAAGGATCAAGAAACACAACTTTTGATAAAAGAAAAAAAAAAAAAAAAAGAAAATAATAAATAAAATAAGTAGATAAAAAAATAAAAAGAAATTTGATATAAAAAAAAAAAACACAAGAATGAAAACAATAAAAATCAAAAAGATGAAGAAAAATAAAAACAGCGAATGTTGCAACAAATAAAATAAATAAAAAAAATACAGTTTATTATTTATTTATAAATCATATAAATATATATACATTTATATTTAGAATAAATAAATATTTATTTATAGAATAAACACGAGTAGAAGAAAATTATAAAATAAATATTTAAAAAACTGCCACAGCATTGGCTATTTTTTTTTTTTGTTTATTTTCATTATTATTATTATTATTTTTTCAATTAACTCATTTATACTTTGGAATAATTAAGTGATAAATAGACAAATTGATAATATATCGAGTTAAAATGAGGAGAAAGAGGAAGAAAAAAAAAAAAAAAAATTCCTCAAAAATAAAATAAAAATGACAACGTAGAAAATGAGTATGAAAGAGAATGTACAAGCACAAACCCGTAACATTTTCAATGAAAATTGGTATACGTGAACATGGAAATACGAATAAGAGGCCACTTGGACATTTTCCAACGAGTATACTGCAACAACGGCCAATGGAGGAGCTTTAACCAAACGCGTCGAGTCAACCCAACCACCAAGAGTTCTCCATTTATATATATATATATATATATACTAAATAAACGAAAAAGCGAATTTGAACGCAGGCGCAATAGCCCACCCGAGTATATACGTAACAGTCGCGAAATTAAACTCCGTCCGAGCACGATAAATTGTCGGATGTCCTGTGCACCAAGTCACTGAGGACATAAGGGTTATACACCGTGTCTACTCTATATATATATAATATAACCTGGCTTAATATACTATATCGTATAAAGTATACCTTTGGGAATACCCTGGGGATGAAGGAAGAGAAGAAAAAGGAAAGGGAAACATGAGAAAACGACTACAACGACTACGACAAAATCCTTTGCCCTATATATTTGCAAACGTTTAATATACGTATATATATATTATATTCACACGCATATATATATATTGTGAAAGAGGTAAATGCGTTTGAAGATGGTAAAGGGCGTATATTATATTTCGTATGTGAGTCTATACGAAAATATGTACAGACAAAAATACAGTACTGCTATTACTATATATATTTACAATCCTTAAGGCAAAGGTGGAGTTCACTAAATCCACGTGGATTTCACACATGATATATATACACGACGAAAGGAAGAGCAAGGAAAAAAAAAATAATAATAATAATAATAATAATAATAATAATAATAAAAGAAATAAAAATAAAGTATAAGAGCAGAGAGGAAGAAAAAAAATTTTTTTTTTTTTTTTTTTTGCGAAAAACTGCCATGGGGGGTTAGTTGGTGAAAAAAAAATAAAATTCACATTAGCCATATAGATAAATTATATGTATATTTTTTTTTTCTCTTTTTTTTTTTTTTTTTCTCGCTGATCTGTGCTCACTACTGTTTATATTTATTATTTCATGGATTTATGATGGGGACTATGTGGGCTTTAAGGTTTCATAGCAAAATAAGTTACAGCTTTAGCTGTTTTATTATTATATTTGTTGTTGTTATTAGTAGACGTGTTGGAGGCAAAAGTGGTGGTGGTGGTGGTGGTGGTATATTGTGTTGATTTAACTCGACTGCCTGAGCGTGAGTATAATCGGGATAATTCGCGAGTTACTTTTAATTGCACTGTGCATGTGGAAGAGTTGAAGGGGGAAAAGAAGAGAATGTGAGAAAGGGAATGAGAGAGGGTGTGAGAGCAGAGGTGAATATGGAATGAGAAGTGTAGGAAATGTGTTGGTATATAGATGGGAAAAAGGGTCGTTTGGTGGAAGCCAGTGAAAAGATAGAGAGAATGGAAGGAGGAGAGTAGAAACAGACGAGATATAATTTTATCGGTATGAGAAATCGCTTTCTGCAATATTGCGAGAAAGGTCATTAGAAAAGTATAAAAAAAAAAAAAAAAATTAAAAAAAAAAACAGAAAAAACAGAAAAAAAAAAAAAGTGGAAACAAAAATAAAATTATTCATGTAAAATACTACCTACACAAATTATTATATATTCAAAAAAAAAAATTTTTTTTTTCTTTTTTGAATATATTCGTGGTAGATTATTATCACCTTTTTTTTTTTTCTTTTTTTTTGTTTATGACATGATTTGTGTGCAATATATCCATGGGAATCATTGAAAAAATGTGAAATTTATATTTTGTATAATTTTTTTCTTCTTTATACAAGATTATAAATTTGTATTTTTCAATTGGAATATTTCATCAATTATTATCAATTGAAAGTGAAAATTAATTTCATTTTTTTTTTTTTTTTATTATATAATAATCCATATCGATATATATAAATGTAAATATTTATATCATGCAGGTGTGAGTATGTGTAATATACTTGTATATACATAAAAAATAAAAAAAATAAGAAAAAAAAAAGAGAGAGGAAAAAAAAAATAGATAGTGTAAATTTTATAATGCATATAAATGTATAATGTATGTGTACATACAGTGGACACGATGAAATATTTTTAACGCTTCCTACACACACACACACACACACACACATATAATTACAAAACGACTTATGACTTGTGCGCACCTGTTTGCTTTTCATTGTGGTTACCACATTGAAATCACACACACGAGTTCTCAACTCACTCACTCATTCACTTTTTTTTTCGCTGTGTATTTCACGTCTATACTGTTGGACCGCGGACTCGCGAAAGTTGATTCGGTTGGTGAATATATAAATTCAACGATCGAGACACTGGTAGCCAGGAGATAACCAAAGCGGATTAATAAGTCAGAGTGAGAGAGACAGAGACTGCGTGTGCAGACGTAAAAAATTAAAAAAAAAAAAAAAAAACAATCCCAATAATAATAATAACGAAAAATGTAAAATAAAAAGTGATGTAAAATGAAAAGGAGAAAGTAGATGTTCGCTGGTTTCTACAGTGAATCAAGATTTATCATGACAAACATTATTCGATATAAATAAAAAATAAAAAACAATAAAAAATAAATATATAAATGAATAATAAAATGAATAAATCAATAAAAATTTGTAAAAAAAAAAAAAAAAAAAAAGAAATCATTTTCTTTCTCACAACTTTCATGATATTCTGATACATTGATTAAAAAAATTCTTATAAAAAATACAATTTTTTTTATATGAGATTGTGCATATGCATGTATAATATTCGAGAATTTAATTTTATCTTTATAAATTTTATGTAAATAAAATGCAATAAATTTGAACAAAAAAAAAAAAAAAAAGAAAAAAAGTGTGTCATTAATTTCGAAAAAAGTCTAAAATAAAAAATAAATAAAAAGTAAAATAATAACAATTTGTAAACAAATACATGAAAAAGTAAACTTTAAACACAAGTAAAGTGGGATTTTGTGGATGTTTCATCGATTTGTCGTTGGATAAACTCAAGACAATTTTTTCCTCCCTTTTTTTCTATTCTTTTTCTCATTTACGCTCTCTCTCTCTCACTTCTTCTGAGGTAATTAATATTGAGCGTGCGAATTCTTGGGATTATCTGTGTACGAATAGAAAATACGAATGGATATATAGTACGAGAAAATCGAGTATAATGAAGTACAAGAGTTAAAAAAAAAAAAAAAAAACGAATACAAAAGAAGATAAAGATTATAAGAAAAGAAGAGAAGAAATATAAGAAAAGTCGACCGGATGCCATGTACAAGTGCAGGAATGTTGTGCATTCATTCGCAATCGTTCGTTATTTTCAGTCCCATAGCACGGAGGTGTAGTACCGTTAGAAGAATTGCGCGAGAGAGCGCATACGCGCATCTAACCAAGTAAAAGAGCTCGTTAAAGTCTATCGGTGCAATGTGAGAGTACGCGAATCCTCTTGGAGATCACGTTGGACGCATATACCTACGGATAAAACTCAAGTTTCTACGGCAAGGACGACACACTGGGGAATCACTTTTTTTTTTTTTTCGTCTTTTTTTTTTATTTTTAATTTTTTTAATATTTATTTTTTCTTTTTTCTTCTTTTGTTGAACGACATTCCCGTGAAATTAAGCTCTATATTCTTCCATCATCTACCCGTTCATCGAATTACTTTAATACGAGTAAGAAAAAAGAAGAAAAAAAATTTTAAAAATTAATAAGTAAATAATAAAATGATAATGAAATAAATTAAAATAAACAAAAAAATGATCATCTAAAAAAGGTAATTGACAGTTTTGGACAAAAATGCATGTAAAAACATATAAAAATATGTCGATGATTGATAAAATAATAAATTTATATAATTAAATATTTATCACTTGAATTTGATAAACAAAAAAAAAAAATTCAATTCTATATTTGGTGTGATTGGATTGATATTAATATAAATAATTGATCACTGCCTCTATTTCACAATCAAATACATCATACTGGATGCAAAAATGAAATAAAAAAATTAAAAAAAAAAAAAAAATATTTCTCAATGCAATCAACTGAGTATTTTATATTGCATATTTATATTATTTCTTCACACTTGTCAATAAAATAAAATTATTATTCAACTCTTTATTCCACCGACACATTAAAAATCATTACTATAAAACAAAATAATTTACATACAAACGTATAATATTAATAAAATAATAATAATAACAAAAAATAAAAAGGAAAAAAAAAAAAAGAAAAAAAAAAAGCCTCATAAAAATTATTTTATTAATTTAACTTGCGTAATAACTGATTATTCAGATATAAAAATTAACATTTAATTTTATTTTTATTTATTTATTTTTTATTTTTTTTTTAAAATTTATCCATCTTCAGTTGGATAAACAAATAAATCAAATATTATTGAATATAATTTTATATTTTCCAATAAATAATTTTATCACACATAAAATTATTTATTTATTCAATATAATATAACATTTATAAATGAGTGGCAATTTAAAATTACGAATATCCTACAAAATTTCTATATAAAAACTTTTCAATCAATCTGACAAATTTAAAATAAAAAATAAAAAAAAAAAAAAAAAAAGTAAATATAAAGAAAGAAAGAAAGAAAGTACAAACTTCCAATGCAAAATAGAATAATGAAAGTGTATTATATGTCTGCATACATAAATATATAGTTGACTAAGTAAAGTAAAGTATAAACCGTCAGTTGTGATTTTCCAAGTCGACGTGGTCCATTTGAACTCTCTCGCGGCAGCAAGTCAACTTCCGAATGAGTACGCTGCACCGGATCCGGACAACAGGACGTTGAAATAAAGAAAAGAGGAGAAAAAAAAACCAAAAAAAAAAAATAATAGTAATAATAATAATAATAATAAAATAAGAGAGAGCGAGTGAGTGAGAGAACAGTGGAATTTAAAGAAAGAATGAACAAGTAGACGTGAGAAATAAAGAACGAAGAGAATAAGAGAAAAGTCTGTCTCTGGAGAGCGAACCGCAGAACTCGGATTTCACGAGTTCTCAGAGTCGACAAAGAATGACAAAAGTACCGTGATAAATCTCAACCGCATTTTTTTTTTTCTTTTCAATTTTTCTTATTCACGATTTTTCTTTTGCCTGCAAAAGAATAATTTCCCCAGTCGTGCAAACGCTTGGGCAATTAGGAACGCGGCCAAGTTGGTAGTTATAAACCGTTGTACAATGTACAATGTTCTGCACATATAGAGAAAAAAAAAAAAAAAAAAAAATCATTATATATATATATATATTTAATTTTTACATACGCATATGTGTATGTGAAAACTGTAATCATGCGAATTTTTCTTCTATTCTTTAATACCCATGATTACATACACACATATTAATATGAGACAATTGATATTTTTTTTTTGTTTTTTTTTTTTTCGTTCAAATGAAATTTTTATAGAATAAAATTTATCCAAGAAGATACGCGTGTCACGACAAAGTTTTTCATTTTTACTCTTTTCTCCTTCTTCGTTCTCATTTTTTTTTTTTTTTTCTCCTTTCCCTTACGTGATTTCAAGAACATCAAGAAAGAAAAAAAAAAAATCCAATAATAATAGTGAAAACAAAAGAAATGAAAAAAAAAAAAAAAATTATCGAATAAGAAGAAAAGAATGAGAATAGAAGAGAGACATAATAAAATAAAAAATGGAAGAAAAACGGGGAGAAAAAAAAAAAAAAAACAAAAAAAAGTGGATACTTTCACATCGTCATTCTCCTTGCGGATAAATTTGAATAAGAAAAGAGAATCAAGTAATAACGTCGTCGTTACTCCTGATATACTTTTTTTTTTTTTTTTTTTTCTATTTTTCCCTGTGGTTTCTCTCATGACATATATTAGCGACAGATCACATATACACATACACACATACACACAGAGAGAGACACAAAGTGAATCGATATTTTTCAATTGGAAATAATTCAAGACTGAGTAAAGAAAACGATTTCATATTCTCTTTCATTCATCTGTAGTATTGAGAGGCTAAAAAACAAAATCAATTTATTTATTTATTTATTATTATTATTATTATTATTATTATGATATAATTTTTCTTCTTTTTCCATATCAATAATCTTATTAAATGTCCTTGCAAAGTTCAGTAACTCATGGCATTTACTACGATAAAATCGTAAAAATACATTGACGTTCAATCGTTCATACGTCAACGTCACGATTCGATTGAATTTTCATTCCATTTTATCCTCGGAATATTATATATATATATATATATATAATAAATGTACACACATATATAGGTCTACACATATATATATATTTTTTTTCATCGTTGTGAGTTGCATTGCCATGGGAGTTGGCGTTGCATATTCATGTAGCTGAATAGTCTCGCACAAACGTGCCGATGGCAATAGAACAGAAAGCTTCTCTCCCACTCACTCTCACTCACCCACAACAATTTTCTTCCTCACTTCATACATATATATGTATATTTATATGTATTTATGTATACAGGTATATGTAAAATTCAGTTTCACTCACTCGAGTATTACACATTGTGGTAGGACAATTGGAAACGTTGGACAATTTCAATAAATTTTATTTTTCTATTTTTTTTTTTCAAGAATTTAAAAATAAAAAAATTATGAAAATTTTTTTTTTGTAAATGTCAGATATATCAAAAAAATAAAATATCATTTATATATATATATTTTTTAATTCATAACTCATACTCATCAATTAATTTCACACACAATAATAAAATTAAATACCTGTTACGTGGAAAATTTAAAAAAAAAAAAAAAAAAAAAATCTGTCGTGTTTCCAATTATAATTAATTATATTAATAAAAAGAAACAAAATACTTTTTCACTCCTATTCAATTTTCTAACCCACGCATATATATATATATATATACATGTTAACACACATACATAAACTTATTCAAATCAAAATAGAATTCCAACATTACCTATATACATATATACATAAATACATATGTATATACTAGATGCCGCGTGCCAGACGTTAAGAGAACCTGCCGGCGAGCCGGTGCATCAACCTGCGTGAACTTTGTAAAGCGCCAGGGCGCAAGTGAAAAACAAAGATGGAAATAAAGAATAAAGTGAGAACGAAACAAAACGAGATTGTATATAAGAAAGTAGAAAAAGACGGAGATAGAGCAGACAAGTGGCATGAGGAAGGCGCGCAAAAGAGGAAACCGTTACACGCTCACCTTATCCTCTCTCTCTCTCTCTCTCATTTGTCTCCTCTTCCTCCTCTCGAACCTCGCCACAATTCTATCCCTATATTTCTATCTTTCTAGAGTTCACTTCCGGCCTCGTGGCATCACTCGATTTATCCCGTAGTGGTCGGTCCTCATGCATAAAGACTTGACTGTATAACTGTAAAATTTACCTACGCGACTTTGTCCTTCTCTTTTTTCCCTATATACACATATATACATAAGATACACACGTGAATACACACATGAATAATTGTGTTGACGAGTATAAACAACCCACACAAGAATAACAATGATGACGACAAATAAATAATAACAAAAATAACGGAGACGATAACGATGAGTTTCACCATACAAATTTTTATTTTTTATTTATTTTATTTTTTTTTTTTTTCTTTATCCTGAAGGTAGATATAATACTGAAAGGACTTTCACCATGTGTGTATGTGTATGTGTGTGTATGTGTGCATATATAGAGATCGAAAACGGAGAAGAAATAAAAAAAAATTAAAAAAAAAAAAAAAGTCAGAGGTCAGACGCTCTCGCATCGCGTGGTCGCGCGACTCGTGCATTTTGTGTACACGATTATGAGTTGCTGAGATTGCGGACACGGGATCTCGTAAAAAAAAAAAACAAAAAATAAATAAATAAATAAATAAATAAGAAAAAAAAAAAAAAAAAAATCCCAACTTTCGCATAAAGATATACACATATATTTTTCATATATTATTTATATACGTATTTATATATATAAATGAATTTTACGTGAAAGTAGATAAAATAAAAAATAAAATAAAATAAAAAATGGTTTACTCGTTAGTTAAGCGGAAGTTCATGTAAAGTTTGTAGGGAAATAGGGTGGAAATTGAGGTGATGAACGATAGAGAACAGTGTAACAAATAAAACAAAAGAAAAAAAAAAAAAAAAACAACGAATGGAAGGAAAAATTGTAAGAAAACGTTAAAACAGTACAGGAGAAAGAGATTGCAATTTATATATATATATATATATACCAACACACATATACATACATATACGTATATATAATAGTAGAATATGAGGTACATGGAACTGAATAATTTCAACTTGCCCCGTGGGTTGAAGCTTCTTAAAGCTGAAAGACAAAAAAAAAAACCCCCACACACACACACACATACGCAGAGAGATAAAAAAAAAAAAGAAAAAAAAATGCTCGAAGACGAGAGCACAGAACGACAACACGATGGGCTGTGGATAAAAGAACGAACCTTTTGAAAAATCATGAATGGATGTAGGTAATTCCTCCCACTCCACCCACTCCAATTTTTTTTTTTTTTCCACCCCTGTATTTTATGTATCTTATGTTGCTTATTAACAGCACAACGCGTGACCTCACTCAACTCTCACATGATCACTTAAATATTTATTAAAAACCTCACATAAATATTTGTATATCCTGTATATTCTCTAAATAGAGAAACTTTTAAAAATCAAGACTTTATTATCATTATAATAAAATGATTAAAAACTAAAAAAAAAAAAAATTTTTTAAATTTTTTTTTTTTCATCAATTTCTATCTCACTGTGATTTTTAGTTATTTTTAATTTCTTCATTATTACAAATGACTTTATGATTTATATTTATATTTATATTTATAGTAGTTAGTTACGTAATGTCTATAAGAGCGTCATTATTTCTCTTTGCCACTTTTGTTTTTCATGTTTCAAAGGTATTTTACAAATTTATTCACAACTCGTACGTTGATGTGGCCACATACACACAGACACACAGATTGGTTTTATGATTTTTCCGTGATAAATGTATAATTAGTTGTGTAGAGAGGTAGGGAAAAATCTCAGTTACTGTCGTGTGTCCAAGAATGCGCGCGCAAATACCCCCACACACATACAAAATTCAATGTGTATATGCATATTCTGTGTTTTATAAATACAATGTAGACGAAATCGACGGGTTAAATCTTGAATAAAGTTATCAAGAAATAAATATAGAGTGTGTGTAACGGGTACTAACGGAAAGTAAAATATAGAACAAAAAATAAACTCAAAGGAGTAAAATTAAATTTGCAAAATATATTTTCAACTTATGTAAATCATTGTAATAATAATTATTATTATTATGAGATAAATAGTATCTACACTACATGATAATCTCTGTAAATTTCATCGCACTCAATTTATTTATCTTTTGGTTGAAAAAAAAAAATAATAATAATAATAAAATTCACAGACATTGAATAAATAAATAAATCTCGCAGTAGTTTACTTTTTTTTTTGATTTTTTAAAAGTCTAAAAGTGCTAAGTCTGGCCATGGATACCCACCAAGTACACAACTGTGGTACAGAGAAAATAATGAAATGAAAAATAAAAGTAAAAAAAAAAAAAAAAAGAATAAAATAAAATAATAATAAAATTAAAAAGTTTTTCTTCCCAAGTTTAACGTAGAATATATTCACACAACACTGACAAGTTACTTTATTACTCACATGGCATTGGCCACACATTTTCTTCATCTCCCTCTTTGTTTCGTTTTTATTTATTTTATTTCATTTCATTTTATTTTATTTTATTTCATTTTTTTATTTTTTTTATTTTTATTTCTATTCGTTGTTTTGCATTTATTCACTTCGTTTGTCTGCCTATTTTACACTCACTCCGTTTTATTCCACTTCCACTTTAAACAGTCACGTTTATTTTAACTCACGCCAAAAACACTCTGAAAACCGAAGAACTCCCAATGATTCGACGCCTTTTTCGAGTACATGCAAGCACACCAAAAATATATACTCACATATACACACACACACATTTATATATATAGACATTCGCATAAAGAAATACTGAAATACAAACGCACACATTGACTAACAATACGAAATATATATTGATATTCGTTATTTTCAAATAGAAAACGTGCAAATAAATTTTATCATTAAACTCATATTTCTAATATATATGTATAAATTGGTTATATACAAATCAAACATATCAAAACTACTGGGCACTATTAGCAAAAGAGTAAAAATATATTCCAAACATGAGCATGAATCACGAGATTTTATTATTATCATTTTTTTTTTGTTTGTTTTTTTTTTTCCTCAAAATATCGAAAATAATCCAGGGGCAAATGTGAAAATTTGAAAAATAAAAAAATGTAAAATAACCAAAAATCTAAAAATAAAAAGAAAAACAAAAAAAAAAAGAAGAAAAAAAGGAAATAAAAACAAAAAAAAATGCCACATAACATCTGGTATAGATGTCTGTGATCACTTAAATAGTGAATATAAAATAATAAAAAATAAAAATAGGAAAAATTCATATGAAACATATTTTTATTCTTGAATGCCACTGGTGTGTGTCTGTGTGTCGGTATGTGTTTTGTATTTTGTGTGTGTATTAGTGTAGCACGAATAAAAGCACAGAATCGTCGTCATCCAAAGCTTTTTCCACTTTTTCAACCTCGTTGCGCGTAAACGACCATGAAAACAAAAGAGAAAAAAAATTACCACCACCACCACCACCACAACAACAACAACAACAAGAAAAACACAATACAGTGTCTATGTCTAAAATGAGGATACCTAGTGTATGTGCATGTGTGTGTGTGTGTGTGTGTGTATGTGTGTATAAAGAAAGCGAAGAGAGACAAAAAGGGAACAAGACGAAAAATAGAGAGAAGGAGAAAAAAACAAAAAAAAAAAAAACAAAATAAAAATATATAAAAGCGGAAAGAAAAAGAAACGGTCGAGTATATATACACGGCCGGTTTGAAGTCCCTACACGTTTGCAGTTCATTGGCGTCAGCCACGTACGTTTGCACGTTCACTTCGTGTGTGCCAGTTGCTCTTGCCTCGTTCACCGTGCGCCCAAAGCTTCTTCTCTCCTCTATCTCTCTATCTCTCTCTCTCTCTCTCTGTATATATTTTTTGTTTTACCCTTTTTTACTCATGATCTTTCGCCGTATTTTCTATCTCTATTTTTCATTCTCTCATCGTTCCCGCACCCCGACCAAATCGCACGACTCGTTTGTATCTAGAATTCCGGTGGGGTCGTACACGCGATGGCAAGAGAGCTCGCCTCTGTAAGAGACTACAAGAGACGCTTGAGGTACCCTCATAATTTTTTTTTTTTTTTTTCTTTCCTCGCTCTATTTTTTTAATCCTCTTCCTTCAACCTTGTCATTTTTTTTTTTTTTTTTTTTTTTTTCCCCGTAATTCATTTATTTTTGCTTTCGTTCTTTCAACATCACAAAAATCGTACCGGTAGCTTTTTCGCTTAGACACACTATATAACTGCATTTCGTATAATAACGAGTAAGTCGTGACCAGCGCACGAAAAAACTTGCGAGGGCGCATCAAAAAGATATAACCAAAAAACAAAAAAAAACAAAAAAAAGACAAAATAATAATAATAATAATAATAATAACAAGTGTAGGAAAAGAGATAAAGGGAAAAAATTGAGGGAGAGCACTAAATCAAAAGATTTTTAATTTTATTTCATTTTATTTATTTATTTTTTTTTTTTATTTTTTCATGTTTTTAATTTATATCATTTGATTTGTGTATATATTTATATATATATAAAATTATATTTCGTGTATACACGAGGGGTGAATTGCTTGGGTGGGCCAAGGGGGAATAAGATGTGTGCAATGCACCGAGTCTCTATTTAAATTTGTAACGCAAGATCGAACCTCTCATAATTCCAGAGTGTGATCGTTAAGTCTCGGGGCAATTTCCGGTCACGAATTTCGCAGTTTTTCTCTCTTTTACTCGTACACCTATTTACCACTGCCACAGCTGCTATCACCATTCTCTTTCTATTTCAATTTTTTTCTTTTTTTTTTTTTTTTTCTCGCACTCCCATTGAATTAGTTTTTATTCCCAAGCTTGGATTTTTTTTCTCTTCTCTACTCTATTTCCTATACTGGGACATTTTTTTATTTTTTATTATTTTTCATTTTGTTTAAAAGAACATTGGAGAAATAGTAAAGATTGAATACTCTCATCTCATAGTGAAAGAAGAGTTTCAATGCAATCCACCGGAAAATAAATCAAATAAAGAGAAATAAAAATAGAGACTAATTTTTTTTTTTTTTTTTCTTTTTTCTTTTTGCATTTTATTCTATTCGATCCATCGCAAACGGTCAATGCAATCCGTATAAAAATAAAACAAAAAAAAAAAAGAAATGAAAAATCCGCCTAAATCATCAATAATTTGATAAAATTAAAAAAAAAAAAAATAATCAAATTAAATTCAATCATAATTAACTGTCAGAAAGAAAAAAAGAAATAAAATCTTCTATATAAAAATTTATTTTTATATTCATGATTATTTAAAAATAATATATAGTAAAGAAAAATATATACATTGTATGTATAAAAAAAATTTGAACATTTCAATCGTGAAGAGCGTTCGAGATTTTGTCAAGATGTCATCAATATTATCCCTCTTGACGCCAAACGTCAACGGTATATAATGGGAAAATCAAGCCGATAATCGATTGCACTTCTCAATCTATATATACACACGTCTATATATAAATTTATGCATCAGTAAATACATATGTATAAATATCAATTTTCAAACATCATGATAGGTAGAGGAGTAAAATCGTCAACACATACACGTAATTTCACACAATAAATTGCCGTCAAGCCAATTATAAAACCGACGCAAAGTAACGTTTTTCGATACTAAATATAATACATAACAAATAAATCAAAAATACATGTATCTATATATAAACTTTTGTCACATTGCATATTTATAACAATGAACAATATGATAAAAATAAAATTTCACACAGTTCACATTTTATCCAACAAAAATAAAATTAATTTTTATAATTCACATCAGTAAATAAATATTCATCTTTAATCCTTCTCATGTTCATTTAATTAATTTTTATTTATTTATTATTTTTTTTTTTTTTTCTATTTTTCTATTTTTTTATTTTTACATTCCAATGACACTCATATCCCATTTGTACTCCTACATCACGAATAAATACATTCCCATTTTCTTTGTCAATTCATATCAAAGGTAGAAACCACATACACACAACACTCACTCATCCATCCATCAAAGAGATGAATCTCATCGTATACACGAGTGATCTCCATTTCCAGTTGATATTTGGATAAAACAGTTTCAAACACTAAAAGCCCAACGACCAATTTTTTTATTTTATTTTTTTTTTTTTTCCCCCGCATTTTTTATTTTTTTCTTTTCCATCTTTTATATTTCACCCCTTTGTGCATGACGCGCATTGCATATTCCCCACGCACTTTCAAACCTACACATATATATATATATGTGAATAATGCGAAAAAAACAAAAAAAAAAATAAATAATAGAAAAAAAGAAATAGAAAGAGAGTCTGGCATGCATGCGAACCACATTACTCCTATAGTACTACTCGCTTATATTTCTCAAGCACCATTTCCTCTACAAGAGAGCAATAACAAAAAAAAAAAAAAAAAAAAAGAAGAAGAGAAAGGGAAGAAGGGGAGAAAAACAGAAAAAGTCGAAAGGTAAAAGCGTCGGAACTCCCTTCTATCTGTTTCTCTACTATAGTTACATACAATCTACACTATAGACTTTAAAACACAGTACTCACTTACTCCCTCACGCTCCTCCCTATTTCTTTACTTTTAACATTCTTCTTTATTTTATTTTATTTTATTTTATTTTATTTTTGTTCTTTTATCGGTATGTGTTTTATATGTATACCAACTATCGTACTTTTCGACTTTTAGCCTCTTTGAAAAGTTGAGTGGCATCTGAAGGGGATGACAATGAGAAGAATGAGGAGGACGTAAACGTTGACGACAAGGAGAAAACATGAAAAGTGAAGTATGTGAAAGTACCTGATTGATGGAGAATATGTTGGAAAGAGTTAGAGAATAAAGAGAGAGAGAGAGAGAGAGAGAGAGAGGAAGAGATTTTACTTCGTACTTCGAGTTTTCACACTCTCTCCGTTTGCGCGTTAATGGAACACACGAGCTACGCTGACTTTGTCGCTTGATGCTCCTTTAAAACTACATATGTATGTTTCAAATGAGATTGAAGAGAATAATTAAGAAATAGAGAAGAAGAAAAAAAAGAAGAAGAAGAAGAAAAATAAAAATTTTAATAAATTTTTTTTCCGACACTTAAACAATGAAAATTAATCAATGAAATTTAAATTATTGATGGTAATTTAATATTTATTCAACTACGCAACTGATTACAAGAAAATTAAATGACTGATAATAATAATAATAATAATAATAATAATAATAAGAGAGAGAGATATGTACTACTTATAGCAAATTATATCATGTATATATATATACTTATGTGATAAAGGAGGTATTAAATTCAATTATAAATAAATAAATGTGACGTGAAATTTGATACTACAAAGACGAGAATATTATTAATTAATAATATATATAATTATGAATAAAAATATATTAATATAAATTGATATAATATGTGTGTATAGTTGAAAGTGAAGAGAATTATCTTTATTAAATAATCTCGAGTATTTTTAAATGATACGTAACGTATATTCGTGTACAACAAGAACAACACAGAGAAGCTCTTGATGCTTTTTTTTAACTGAACAAAGTTTGTCCCTAGAGATGTTAAAATTATCGTGTCCAAACTACTCTCATACAATAATAAAACTGCGTTGTCTAGGTTAAAAGTGTAGACAGAAAAAAATGAAAAAAAAAAAAAAAAAAAAAAACCCAATAATAATGAAAATGAAAATGAAGAGAAGACTTTATATCGTCCACATAGACTCGTCTCAAATCTCTATATATATTTATATAAAATAATCTAAAGCATTTTATTTTTATTTTTTTTTTTTCACCATTCGGAATTTACACACTTTTCCATTGGGAGTGAGTAATAATTTTTCGTATGTGTTTGTGTATTTTTTTTTTCTTTTTCATTCTAAGAAGAAAAAAAAAATCTTTTTTATCACAATAAATTTATCGTCTCATAGAAAAATTCTCCTGTATAATATTTCAACAAATTAGTATCTATATATATCTGAATGTTTACATTATGTCGTTGGCAACATATTCCCATGACGTCATGGTATATATTAATAAAAAAAAAAAATTATAAAAAAAAAATTAAATTAAATTATGTTAGTGTAGCAATATAACTTGGAGATTTGTATATTTAATAATTCAACGTTCACCAACATTCATGTTTAGAAATTAAAATTTTTATAAATTTCCACGATTTTTCAATTGTATTAAAATTAATATTGTGTGGTAAAAAAAAATTTATTAAACAATATTACAATAATAATAATTAAATGTAGGATAAAGTATTAAAAATATAGAACATAAAAAAAGAGGAGAAAAGAGAGAAAAAAAAAAAAGAAAAAATCCTTAATCGTACACAAGTACCAAGAAATTAATCAGTGTGAAAGGAAATGCATGTACATAGATACAGATAACAATAAAAATAAAAATAAGTAATAATAATAATAATAATAATATCTCGTAAATTTACATATTTTTAGAAAACTTAAATTGCGTTCCCAGGCGCTCCCACCAACAATTATTATGTACAGAATATGTCATAGATATGAATATAAATTATACATATAAAAATGAAATAAAATAATAATGGAAAAAAAATAGAAAGAAAAAAGAAAAAAAAAAGGAAATAAATAAATTGTTAAGATAAAACCTCTATGCACAATATACAAATATAAATAATTAATATATTTTAAATAGTTTACAATAAATTATTCATCCGTCGAAAAATAAATAAATAAATAAATAAAAATTTTCATTACAAAATTATAACTTTATGTAGATATATATAATATTATTTTTATTTTATTTATTTTTTATTTATTTTTTTCTTTTCTTATTTCACATTATATATATATATAAATGAGAACATTAATATTATCATTATATATTAGAAAGTGTAATTTAAACACATGTATACATGAATCAAGAGTAAAATTATATTATTTTATTTCTATTTTGTATTATTATTATTATTATCATTATTATGTATATATATATTTTTTTTTATTCAAATATGAAAAATATAAAATTATTTAAAATAAATAATTTTTTCATCAATAATAAAAATTCACCTGAATGAATGAATGAATGGAAAGAAAAAAAAAAATTTCTTACATGAATTATAATAATATTTATATTTATATCTATTGAATTATCAATTAATTACAAAAAAAATTTATCAATAAATTTTTTTTATACCCAATAAATTTATATATATTATTATAAATACATGAAATAGAAAAAAAATTAAATATATAAATATACAGATAATATATAAATTCAATTTGAAAATGATGCAGTTTCAATAGTGCACGAACATCGCAATTAATCGAGTTGCTGAGCCAGGACACACTAATGAGCACAGTCAGTACACAATCGAGTTTCAGGGGTATATTGTCAAATTACAAATTATCGTAGTACAGTTATATACAATTAGATATTACAAGGTGCAATGATATTACTACAAAATATATAATATTAATAATAATAATAATAATAATAATGAATTTATTTGTGTAATAATAATAATAAATGATATTCTTGGATGTAACTTTGGGATTTTTTTTTTGTTTTATATATAAGCAACATCCTAAAAGTAAAAGCAAAAATAATAGTATCGTCTTATCGTGGACGACCACAAAATCCAATAAAAAAAAAAAAAGAAGAAAAACAAAAAAACGCATTAGAAAAATAGAAAATGCAAGCCGGATATTTGCACGGTTGCGACTTATGAGCGACATAAATTTCTTCTCTTCTTGCTTACGACTTTTCTTTTTCTCATTTTTTTTTTTTTTTTCTTCTTCATCCTGTACTTTTTTCACACTACACACACACACATTCTCTAACGCTCTCTCGTTCTCTCTCCTTTTTTTTTTGTCGTATTCTCTTTTTTTCTTTTTTTTTTACTAGTACGAGGTCACGCGTTGCTAGTATTTCATATCGTGCTTTTACCTTTTGCGGAAAAGCTTGCGAAAAGTGGAAATGAAAATGAACAAAAATAAAAAAATCTTATTTCTTGAAAATTGTCATGGTATATTAATACAGATATATTTATATAATAATAATAATTATTATTATTATTATTATTTTTTTTTATTTATTTATTTACTACATCGTTTTATATACGAATGATATAAAACACATTTTATGTGCGTTCCATATGCATGAACATAAGTATGTACTATATTTTTTTTTGTTCTCTATTCTTTTTATAATAATTATTATTATTATTCTTTTTTTTTTATCATTGTATATATTTATCTATCTTCCTATATATAAATATAATTATAGAACGCGCGTGCCGGGACGATGAGTGCACATGTTTATGCATTCACATTGACCGAATGGTCAATAAAATTTCCAACGTCATTTCCTAGTTGAGTGGACCGTACCCCCTTCAAAATATTAAAAAAAAAATAATTATAAATAATTATTATAAATAATAATAATAATAATAATAATAATAATAAATGAATAGGGGAATAATCAATCAGAAGAAACCAAAAAAAAAAAAAAATCAATTTCAAAAATGATGTCACTGCACTACTGGATGCTCGTTCCCTTGAAAACTACCAACTATTCACGACAAATACTTGAATAAAATTATTTCAAGTGTTTAATAAATATATCCACTGTTGAAATCTAATGTTGCACGTGGTATCATCATAAATTTACCGTGAAACTGAACTCCTTCAAGTCCATGAAAAAAAAAAATAAATTAACAAATAAATAAATAAATAATAATAATAAAAATGTAAAACACTTATCTCGTAGCGTAAATTAATTTTTTTTTTTCTTCCTGTTTCTCTCATCCATTTTACTATTTCTCCTCCTACCTCTCAAACAAACGAGAAAAAAAAAAAAAAAAAAAAAAAAATAAAGAGAAACTATTTTTTACATTTCTCATTATAAATAGATAATTTTATGCTCAATAGATCACAATTTTTCAAGGTCCAAAAATATATCAAATAAAATACACTAGACGATAATAAATAGAAATTGAGATCGACCTTGAACTGGCCACTCACCTCCATTTGATATATAAATAAAAAATACATACGTATATGGATATATACATATATATATATATATACATGGTCCAAGTTAATGTTGAGAAGAAAAAATTTATAATGCAAAATATAGTGTTTTGAATGAGGTCTCGAACGCTACGAGGCACTTGGACTTTACGTAGAGTCAATTTTTTTTTTTTTTTTTTTTTCACCTTTTCTTTCTTCTTATTCATGCCAATGGTTTCTACCTCACCACTCTCACCTCTTACCACACACTCTTACATTTTTCTACTCAAGTACTTTGCCATTATTTCTCGTGGGAGGTAGGGCGTTTTCACTGTAATTTTGTAGCTTATCACGCGAGGGCACACATTGAATCGTGTGCAAGACAAACGACGTCTCCACTGGCTCCTTCCGTCAGAGAATATCGTGCACACATACACACACACACACATTCCGCTAAAAGCCAAAGGTACAAAACGACATCTCATATAATACAAACAAACACACGCACACACACACACAGATAAATATATAGAAAAGTCTCAAATGTCGTGAGACGTATTATCACCGAGCACTTTTAATAAATCATTGATACAAACTCGTGATTTTTTTTTTTCTTTTTTCTTCTATTTTCTTAAGATAATGCACGTAAAAAAAAAATAAATAAATAAATAAAATTGACGATAATGACAACAATTTTGAATAGAAAAGTGGATATATTTTCTCAGGATATCATAATCGCATAAAGATAAAAAATTATATTTTTCACAAATATTTTGTAGAGGAAAAAAAAAAAAAAAAAATGTTACATAATTCATTGCTGATAGTAATGGAAAAGATTCAACTATAAAATAGCAACATAGAATGACTCACTTCAATGTATAAAAATAAAAAAGTAAAAAATCGAAAGAAAAATAAGAAGAAGATGGAAAAAAATGAAGAAAAAAAAAAAAAAAAAAGCCACACAAATTGTATACGATAACATCAGATAAAACCGTAAATTTTCATAGCTCAAAAACATTTGCAATATCTCTCAACAACAATATACATTAAGTGTATACATATACATATACACGTTGTGTGTATATGTGTCACTTTTCGAAAAATGATATTTACTTGAGAATCTACGGAATTCGTTCACGAACGTGCCTGACAAAAGAACTTGGTACAACATTATCAGACCACCACCTCTACACCCCCGTCTTTCCCAACCCGCCCTCTCATCCCAATACATACATACACATACACATACACATATATACACATATAAATACATCTCGAGATGACGAGAAAGAAATGAACACGTGATCCGTAACTATAGTCCTACATGTGGAGGAGCTGATGGAAAGAAAAAAAAAAAAAAAAAAAAAAAAAAAATATATATCTACCTGTTCTACAAGACAAATACCAACCTACACTTTTATACCAACGCATACCAGTCACGTAAACAAAAAAAAAAAAAAGAAATAAAAATGAAAAGGACGAGTGTTAGGACACGAGAGAAATAAAAATAGAGAAAATTGTCAAAGTCATCGTGTGCGCCCGCACGTTTTTGACAAAATTAAATTGTCCAAGGGACGCACAGGTTTGTCTTCATGAATTTTAATTAAATCCTAGAATATATTTAACTAATGACTTTTATTACTATAGTTATATATTTTATCTTTTTTTTTTTTTTTTCATTTTTAGTGGACAATATGACACGTATGAGGGCGACCATTTAGCAAGTGAGGGTTGTATATGCCCAGCGGCTTTTCCTGCATAACAAAACACAAATGTTCAAATGTTATATATATATATATATAAATGTATATACATATGTAAGAGCTTTATATCTATATATAATACAGCCGACGGCTTTTCGCACCTGTTGGAATGTGTCGGGTCGTGCCGCAGGACCAAATAGTAGTGAGGAAAACTTTAGCCACACGTTTACTTCGATATAATAATGGCCGTAGTATTTTCTCTATATATTCCCACTCTCTGTTTCACATATCACTCATTCATTTTCAAACTTTTATATAAACACAAATGTTTATGTTATGTGTGTTGTGTGTGTATATATTATACACGAAGTTAAAAATATTTATTCGTAATAATTATATTTTATTATACACATGCGATAATAATTTTTAACTTTAATACAAAAAGAAAGAAAAAAAAAAAAAAAAATTTTTTTTTATTTCTTCACGCGATTTTTCTTGTTTTTTTTTTTTCTCCCTCTTTTCTTTTATTTAAAATCAATTATGTGGAAAATTATAACGATACGTGTATCATTAAATGCACGTATATTCATAGAAAATTAAAACAAAAATATTTAAATCACTGAGCAATAGATGTGGAAAGATGAAATGAAAAATAATCGAAACACACAAAGAACGATGTAAATGGAGATTCGAGTACAGATTAAGACGAACAAAAACAAAAAAAAATAAAAATTCTTGAAGATAAAAATAAAAACAAGAGGAGTAAAATGAAAATGAGGAAGAGTAAGAAAAATAATAATAATAAGAAGAAGAAGAATAAGAAGAAGTTGATGAACAAGAAGAACAAGATGAAACAAAAATATATAAGAGTAAAATTGAAAAATAAATAAATTGAAGAGGATGAGAGTGAAAGACACGACTTTTACGTAGAAATACAGAAGAAAAAATAAATAAATAAATAAATAAATAAATAAATAAAACATATGAAATATATATATATATATATATAAGAATAATAATATAAAAAAGAAATGAAAGAATAGTGAGTATACACCATGGCAAGAAGAAAATGAATGAGCACAGATATAGTGAATATAACCACAAAATAGAGAGAAAAAAAAATCTATTCTCTCCCTCTCTCTCTCTCTCTCTCTCTTACTCACACACATACACATATATATATATAATACGAAGGACGAAGGTACCTCAAGGCATCATCGAATAAAGAATGTACTGGTGGATATATACATACAGTGAATGTACAGTGGAATATCTATACTACCGCATAATACCGCACGGACAAGAGAAAACTAAGAGAAAAAAGATCACTTGAGTCGACTATATATATATATATATATATATATACACTCGACTATACCAACTTGACCACATTCAATGTTTTCTTATTCTCCACGGTGTAATGGGGCTCGGTTGCTGCTGTGTCTCACCATCTCTTTTTCTCTCCACGTTCTTTTTTTTTTTTTTTTTTTTTCACTGATCTCATTCCACTACTACTATTAGTCATTATATACATACTATGGCTTCTGCACTCCATATATATGTATATATATATATATTTGAATATATATTCGTATTCATTTGAGATATTTCTCTTCCCAATTCTCAATATATAAATGTACAACTCGATTTTTAACAATCATCAATGGAAAATTATAATATTTTAAATGTTCACTTTTTTATCTTTCTTTATTTTTATTTATTATTATTCATTCTAATTAATAATTGTATAAAAATAACAAGAAAAAAAAAATAATAATAATAATAATAATAAATTGACCACCACTAAATTGTAGAAAATTAAACCTCAAAGCAAAAAGACGAATGAAATGATAAAGTAAAGAGAAAAGGGTGGAAAAATAAAAATAAAAATGAAGGAAGAAAAAAAAAAAAAACAAATGTTTGAGAGAAAATGGATAATCGTGATAGCCAAACGCCACAAAAAAAAAAAAAAAAAGAAAAAAAAAAGAGGTTACTACTTCATCTCTCGACACGTACAATTCGTGCTACGAGGGCAGAATGTTTTTCGATCACTTTTGCCATACTTCTATATATACACGCACACACACTCACAGTTATATATATGTAAAGTTTATAAATGTGAATGTGAACTTTGACGATAAGGCCAAAAAAGAAAAAAACAAAAACACAAAAAAAAAAAGTGGTAGTGTGACTTTTCGTATAAATATATAGATATCACATGACACAAGTTCAATACTCACTCGTTATTTTTTTCCTTTATTTTTATTATTTTTATTTTTCTTCATTGTCGTTTTACTTTTCATTTATTTATTTATTTATTTATTTATTTATTATTATAATCTTTTTCATTTCTCGTCTGTATACGTGTGTAAGATGATTGTGGTTGTTATATCCAAGTTGTGTTGAACTTTGGGCAAAGAGGTGGATAGTTTTCTCTTGAGAATCTAACGCGGGCACTTGGTCTCATCCACGTTTCTTTCGACAAACTCTTCAACCACACTCAAAGTATAAAATACCGAAATTTTTCTCTTCCACTCAACTTTTTCATTCACATTTTGTCTTTTTTTTTTTTTTTTTTTTTTCTTATTTTTTATCCATTTTCTTTTTTACGTATTACAATTTTCAATTTGTAATTTTTTTTTTTTTAAATTAACCGTCATTCACCACTATTTTCTTCTTCAAATTGAACTCTCACTATCTCTCTCTCTCTCTCTCTCGCTTACTTACCACTAAATCCGCTGATATTATTTTCATTTATTTTCCCCCAAAATCTCACGGATAAAATAGCGAATGAGAAAAAGAAAAATAAATAATATATTAAATGTAGAAGTATAACATTTAACTCTGGTAATTTGGTAGAAACACTTTAAAACTTTCGTAATACACAAATTGATCGTGTATTTATAAAATAAAAAACAAACAAAAAAAAAAATATTTATACATAATTGGAACAGGAAAAAAAAAAAATAAATAAATAAATAAAAGACAAGTACAAATAGTTGATGAAAAATAGATATAAACAGAGGGATAATAATAATAATAATAATAATAATAATAATAATAATAATAATAATAATAATAATAATAATAATAATAATAATAATAATAATAATAATAATAATAATAATAATACGTGAAACACAAATCCAAATTGAATTTAAATGAACTGACAGGTAGAAATATTCCACCTTCACACATTTATTATTTTTTTTTTTTTTCATACATTTCCCGATAAAATTGAATGTCCACAATATTTTGTTGAGGAATTAAAATGTGAATTTTCCCTTCAATACACATACACACAAATACACACAGAAACACAGACACATAGAGGATGAATAAAAAAGAAAAAAAATATATATATATATATACACATTGAATATGTATGTATGATACGACGTGTATATTGATGAAAAATAAAAATGTGCAATGTAACATACAACTTTTCAAAAAAAAAAAAATATGTAAAAAAAAATGTAAAATAAAAAACCCAAAAAAATTGAGTGTAATACAGCAAATATACACAATTTGCATTGTGTACAAAATTTCTCTGCTAAATTTTGTGCAGATAAATACAAATCAAGAACATAAAGAGAAAAAAAAAAAACAAAACAAAAAAAAACAAACAAAATGAATAAATAAATGTATAAATAAAAATCGAAAAAATAATAGGAGAAAAAGACGATATAAGAAATAATTGAAGAATTAAATTTAACATTTGGTAATTTGAGTTTGCAATAATTCATATATTACTGCATAAAGTTAATGATATAAACAAGCAAACAAATAAAAGAAAAAAAAAAAATTAATAAATAAATAAACACGACTGTAATAGTAATTATAGTAATAAAAAAAATAAAATAAAATAAAAATGATAATAATAATAATAACAATAATACTGTTCATACTAAAGTAGAGAAATACAAATGAGAGTAGGAATGAGGTGAAACGTGTGCAGAAATGACTCATGAAAATGCAAATAAAGAAAAAAAAAAAAAAAAAATAGGTGAAATAATAAAATAAATAAAAAATAAAAAATAAAAAAATAAAATAAAGGAGTAAGAAACTGAGATAGAAAGAGTAAAAAAAACAAGATAGTTTTGAAACAACCCCCAGAGCAAGCAGAGTTGTAACAGCCGATTGCCCCAGCCAGTTATCATACTTTTCTTCTCTCTTATTTTTCGCCATTTCAACCCACAACCCCTTTATCCCCTCTATACAATTTTCTATCTCTATCTATATACATGTAGATATAACATATATAATATTATTTTTCACTCCCTGAACAGCCATAATGCAATATGTTTTTATTTATTTATTTTTTTTTTTTTCTCATGTGTTCCTCATCGTTGTCTCCCAACGAATAAAAAAATATATACAGACAAATATATATATATATATATATATGTAGTAGTAAAGTGTGATAGGTTGAATAAAGGATTGAAATATATAGTATAAATGGGCCAAGTGATTCGCGCCATTGCTACCCATCTCATTGCACAAATATACACACAACTGCTTTTGTATACGTGTATCCACGATACATTTGGCGTTTAATACCAAGAGAAATAAGCCGATATCGCGAATCTGCACGTTTATGAATATTACTCTCGCTCCATAGGGAGTAAGATGATGGTTGTGTATATATATATATATATATTTATATAATATGGATAACGCCAATAACAGCAAACGACGACAACGGCAATGACGATGACAATGATGACAATGATGACAACGACAACACCAACATCAACAGTATAAACGAACCGTGTACGCGATATATAAATACACATTGCTACTGTCACATCACTTCGATATCTTTATTTTTATTATTCTGATACATCAGAAAAAAAAAAAAATAATAATAATAATAATAATAATTTTTTTTTCATCTTATTCTTCATTTATTTATTTATTTTTTTTTTTTTTCACTTCAAATGTCAATTGCCAACGTCTACTTGTACTGTTGATATCTCCTTGACGCATGCACGTATACATTTATTTATTTTATCTACTCTTTTTTGTTTTTTTTTTTTTTTTCTCTCATTCATCACAGCATTTTCCTCTTCTCACATTTTCTTTATATTGAATAGAAATTTTTAATTGTACTCTTGAACAAAAAAAAAAAAAAAACAAAAAAAAATTTCTCTTACAATATTAATTTTTCTACTTTTTAAAAATTTTATTATTATTATTTATTTATTTATTTCAATGTACCATTATATATGACCTCCTTTTTTTTTTTTTAAATTTATTTTTCTCCTCACACTAATTATTATTCATTATCCAAATATATCTTCATATCTGTATATACATTTTTATTAACGAAATACGTATATATTTTATGACTAAACAAATAATAATAATAATAATAATAATAATTTTACTCATAATACTCATCATCATCGTGATAAATTTTTCAATCAATCAACAACTTTATTTCATTTATTGAATCAATTTCATTCTCGTCTACAATCTCACGCACTTTTCTTTTTTTTTTTTTTTTTTTTTTTGTTTATCATTATTTTTTTGTATCAAAAATCTGCTAATCATAATACTATAAATACACACATGTGTCAATTTAATTAATTACTTGGATGATTAAAATATAGAAAAATTGTGCAATCAGATCAAAAGTCATTATAAAATAAAAAGAAAAAAAAAAAAAAGCAAATACATATATAAATAGATAAGTTTATAATCCATATTTATTTCAATCGATCATTCATGTATAATCGTGACTTTACGAATTCCGTTTATGTAGTAATAGATTGAAAAAAAAAAAATAATAATAATTGTGGGTGAGAGGAAGGGGCGAGGTCGGGTCAAAGTAACTGTGGCATATGGTATCCGTTGTGTTTATATCATGATACAAAAACGAGAAATCAAGAAGTAAATATAACATTATATATATGAGTATTGCCCCGTCATTATCGGTAGAATAATCATTAAACTGAATAGTCAATTCTGTATATGCAACATCGGGTGTATAACTCGACGCTTTGTCCTGTCGTTTAGTACCTATCCTCTACCGCCAACGCATTTTATTATGTATATATCTATGTATATGTATGTAAAATGATGTGGAATATTGAAAGGCTTTACCCAGAGACTTTCAGGGCAAGTTACATATAAAACAAGTTTGTATATATATAAATATATAAATGAATGTGAGTGAAAGCGCGGGTAATTTTGAACGACATGAAACAGAAATTTATTCGTTATTTATCGTAGGTCGGGACAAGAAAATCAAACTCAATTTTAATACATTCCAATAATTTTCTCGTGAAAGTTTCAACTGTTGTTAAATTAACTAAACAATTTTGCCCCTCATTGCCACTGATCCCAACACATTCACCATTTTTATTCCTTTATTTATTACAATTTTACTTTTATATTTATATCTCTATTTCCCTCGTGTTTTTATATTTATTTTTACCTTTTTATTTTTTTATTCATTTATTTATTTATTACATGATATATTTATTAAATAATTTTTCTTATTCAACTTCAGTAGAGGTTTTTATTCACATACAAATCGTACAAATTCAACAAAAAAAAAAAAAATAATAATATTAATATTAATAATAAAATATAAAAAATATACATTTATATGAAATATTTAATTATTATTGGTAAAATTATTATTTCAAAATATACAAAACTTTATTATGAATTCTATTTTAATACATAGAATTTTATAAATGCACACTTTAAAATTTCTATATCCAACTTTATATACATACGCATATATATATTTTCTGTTTCTCACTATCTCTCCGTTTACTTATTTTACTGCATAGTAGAACTAACTTTGGAAATGACTTTTGCGTACCGTTAGATGTTGGCGGACCTGGCCCGTTTAGAATGGAAATTGTTGGTTAGATCGAGTGGGTAAAATAAAGACAGATATACAGTAAGTAAATAAGATAGACAGATAGATAGATGTATAGATGTATAGATGAATAAAGATAGATATATAGAAATTTAATGTAGTGATAACTGAGGACTATTTGGAATTAATGACAACCAAATTTATTTCAACACAACTACTGAATTAATTCAATTTAAATTTATATTCTCACTGAATCCGTAAAAATTTCCATCAATTTTATATTTAAATAATAATATAATAATTGCAATAAGAAAAAAAAAATCATAAACAAAAAAATCTCATGTTCTATAAATTTATTTGGAATCTAATTTTTTTTTTTTTTTTTTTTTTTTAATTCTTCATTCAAACATCAGTCAATAATAATTATAATAACATAATCAATATTTGTTTTCTATTAATTGAATGTAAATCGAGAATGAAACAATAACAATGAAAATGGAAATAAATAAAACTAAAAAAAAAAAAAAAAAAATATAATAAACTTGAGAATTAATTTATTTTTCATTTAATGTACTTTACACGCAACAAAACTCAATAGAGTATCATTAAAAAAAAAAAAAAAAAAAGTATAAGAACAAAATAGAAATGAACGGAGTGTAGTGAGAGAACAAGAGAATGAAAAGGAAAAATAAAAAAAAATAATAAAAGAAAAAGTAGTAATAGTAATAGTAGTAGTGGTAGTGGTAGTAGACGTAATAGTAGTGAAGTGAAAGAAGAAGTTGGAAATTGATTGGAGGAAGAACACACCTCTAGTCTTACCTACTCGAATGTTGTGTGTCCATCCATATAACACACTCTATTTCTCTTCCACTCATTCGTTTCTCTATACATCTCTTTATATATATATATCTATATATATATATATATATATATGCAATGGGTGGACTTGTAATAAAAGGAAAGTTTATATGTGGCAGTGGGACACTGTTAAAAGAAAATTTCACGCGATTGCCAATTACTTAAAAGCAAGAAGCAATTTCAACGTTGGTAGAGAGACTGGGAAAATAGACTTTCTGGGCCACCTGTATTACATACTTATATATATATATATTGGATACTCTTGCGCTTGAGAGTCTCGAGGGACTTGAAGAAAATTCAAAGTCCACGCGACCATTACGAGTGATTATCTCTGTGCAGCCTCTGCTATTTTAATTTGTTTTCATTCTTTTTATTATAATAATAACAATAATTATTATTATTACTTTTTTTTCTCTAATTTTCATTCTTTCAAATTATTTATTTCCAACCAACAATCACCAAACACTCGCTTCTCTGATTATTTTTTATACGTCCCTATTTAAATCATAAAATGCAAAAAAAAAAAAAAAAAAAAAAAAAAAATCATAATAATAAAAAGATATAAAAATAAAAGATAAATCCTATAACTCTTGAACATTTAGCTCCAATGACTATTCAATTTCAAAATAGAATACGACAATACAAAATAATAATAATAATAATAATAATAAATATGATAATAATTAAATAAACAAAAAAAATAAATAAATAATAAAATAAATAAATAAAAAAAAAATAAATAAAAATCCTTTTATAAATCCATAAATACACATACAATGTTGCCTATCGTAATCTTGCTTGTGATACATCACGTGACATATATAAAAAGAGAAAAAATAAAATAAAAAATAAAAAAAAATATTACACACACACACACACACACACAAAATAATGTATAACGATACTGATAACACTCCTGGGAAGGTTATAGGTATAGTAGTGTACTTTTTACGAGATAAGCGTCGCGTAAAAGAAACACACATACATCCATACATATATAAACACCTACTTACATGGATAAATATATATATATATATATATATATATATATATGTGAGTGTATGTGTGTGATCGCGTAACCCAGTGTAATTTCAACATGATTAACGACTCAGTGAAGAGACACAGCAAAAAGAAAATACTAAAGGGCAAGAAATTCAAATTCAAAGTTTAACCGTTGAATGACAGGTTTTTCTTATCTCATTCTCACATGTTATTTCTATATAAAATCCAATATATATATATATATACATATATACTAAAGTGAAGTGAAATATTAAACTGCAATAATCAACTGGTACATTGCGATGAAATTGCCAAAATGAAAATTACAAACTACTTGATATACTAAATGTGCTTATCACTTAGTGAATTAAATTCCATGTCTACCTTACATTCATTTTAAATACATCTATATATATATATATATATGAATATATACGAATGCATATCCAACAGAGCAAGAAGCTGACTGTACAATCATCATCAGATCGCACCAACGCCACTAATGGTGATTAAATCGTGTACGATTTACGGCCAACAGTATTTCATCTAAACGCAGATGACTTTAGTAATCGTGGCGTATAAACTTTGGCTCTAGAGAAATTGTCGGTTAACTTAATATATATATATATTATAAATTCACATGACAAATGATATACGAATGAAATTTGAAAAATCAATAAAACACCCAAATTTTCATTTTCCACACTCACTCACTCTCTCTCGCTCTCTTCATTCATCCCTCACTGCCAACCAACTAATTCTCTAATATTGAAAAAAATAATACAATAGATAGATATATCTATATATAACAAGTGAACTTATCCCCATAATTGATTCCACAACAAACACCATAGATATATACCTAACGCCCTTCATACTTGATTTTCCCACGCCCATATAGTCACGCACTGAAGACGTTTATTGCTTATTTTTCTTTTTTTTTTTTTTTTCCTTCGTCTTCTTCTTCTTTCCCCCCCTCCCTTTTCCTTTTCGTCTTTTCATCTTTCGTATACGCTACGCAAGGAATTTCTTGCCAAACCCGAACAAATATATGTATATATATAGATATTGATAAAATAGAACCTGATCTTCTCATTGTAGGCAAAAACGCGTCTTGTTTCAGTGTACAGCATTTTTTTTTTTTTTTTCTCTTTACCTCTTGACGCCACGGTAGGTAAAACGTGCCGTAGAATAATTTTCACTGTATAACTTTGTGATAGAAGTAGAAAAAGGATATAAAAGAAATAGAGAATGATGCTTGGATCAAGATCGATCCCATGAGATTTTCTCTCACAGTGCATACACACACACACACACACACACACACATTTTCTTATTCTCTCACTTTTATTTTTATTGCATTTTTTTTTTTTTTTCTTCCCCTTTTACATTTAGTACCATTGGGAGGGATGACAAACTTTTCAGACGCAGCAATGGAAAATTGCACAATTGAGATCGAATAGATGAATGATGTAAAAAAAAAAAATAATAAAATAAAATAAAAAAATGAAAGACAAATACATTTAACATCAAGAATATTCCATCAAGTCAATTTACTATAAATTTTTTATTATTGTTATCGTTATTATTTTATTATTATTATTATTATTATTATTATTATTGTTTTTGTTATTGTTAGATATATTTATTCTCGTCGTTGTGATCATAGCAATGACACATTTGCGTAATATAAACATTATATATTTATAAATACGTAAATTGTCAAATGCCAACGACGTGACGTTTCGCACATACGACACAAGGATTGTATTATATATATATAATTGTGTGGAATTCTACATTCTATGTATATTATACGACATGAATAGTTGAAGATTAATTGCCTATACATTGAAATATAATTCCTCTGAATTTATATTTAAAGAAAATTATAAATAAAAAAAAAAATTATCCACTGTATAACACGTACAATTATGTAAAATATTATTCTTCAATAATAATAACATCACATGTCTATAAATAATTAATAAAAAAAAAAAAGAATATACATATATTTTATTACATATCAGATGGTAAAAACGAAAAAAAAACGAAAAAAAAAAATTATAGGGAGCAAAAATTTTTGTGGCAACTCCGATTACCATTGTTTTCACTATACAGCTACTTCAAGAGCTATATACTATTCTCGATCACAATATAATGGATATTCAATGCCAATGAATATATATATATATATATATTTTTTATCCCCCTTTTGCCCTCATCTCCACTCCTTCTATTTCACAACCCCGATTCTCTCCCTCTAGCTTTATTATTATTATTATTATTATTATTATATTTTTTTTTTTGCCCTTCCATCCTAAATATACATATACGTATGCGATTACACAGGGGAGCTGTGCTCAAGTTGCATTTACTTATACGCAGCTGTCACGCTCAGGTGTTTACAAAAATTAAAACAAAACAAAAAAAAAACCCCAATAATAATAATAATAATAATAATAAATGGGAAAAAAAAAAAATGATAATAAAAAAGGGGGGGAAATGACGGCAAGTCGAGTGGCTACAGTAAAAAAATTAATATAATTAAATTTGATAATAAAAATAGAATAAAAACAAACGAAAAATGTATTTTTTTTTTTTTTTTTGTGTTTATCCTTACACGGTATATCAAATTTTTATATCGCATAATAATAATAATAATAATAATAGTAATAATTTTATGTATAAATAAAAAAAAATATATATATTTATAAAAATACAACGTAATATCTCGCAAAACATATTTTTCAACACACGTCATTCAAAATAATATTAGAAATGCAAAAAAAAAAAAAAAAAAAAAAAAATTATTATTTATTCCAACAAGTAATAAATATATATCTATACATAGTTAATAATAATTAAACTGGGCGGTGATCGCATGTTCATGATGTTGATCGCAAACGTTTATACATATAAACATTAATGTCACGGTATATTCCACGAAAGGATAAGAATTTAGTTATTATTCAGCTATATAAGACACATGTGTATTTTTATATATGCAATATTTAAAATGCTAACGTGCAACATCTCAACACAAAATCAATGTATATATATATATATATACACATTTGTAGTTGTTGATACGTGTGTATAAGTCACCAAGTTGGGCCCCGAACTCTGAATTAATCCCCTCTATATCCGTCAGACACATCTACACACATTCACCCATACAAATATATATATATATGTACACTCGTAAAAGCACAAACATGGGAGGGTAGTGGATAGAGGATAAGAGGTAAGTGAGAGGTGAGAGGGGATACCACACAACAGCAGCAACAGCAACAGCAGCGCGGCAGCACCAATCCTATATAGCACCTTCTGGGACCAGCTTGGGAGCTGGCACAAACCGGTTTTCCCGACGTCTACAATCAAGCTCTCTTAAACTATACTGTACAGTATCCTCAACCAGACGTCGGTACAAAATGTGTGTGCCCATGGATTACACTCAATATATATGTTGATAATAAATTAATAACAACGGGGGTTTATAATTATTTATGTAATTTGTCGGCTGTTATGGATTTTTATTTAACCAAATTCATACGAATTTATGTCCTTGAGTCCAAAAATAAAAAATTTTTTTTTCAATTATACTTGTGTTTAATGTGATATATATATATCTGTCTGTGTGTGTGTGTGTGTGTGTATGTACGCGTGGGAACATAATTAAACACAAACGCGAATAATTATCAGCGTCTGTGCATTGTGAGTGTTCTTGACCCGTCTGAATCTCTCGAGCGTATCAGGGTTTGGCAGTAGTAGAAAAATATACACGTTGAAATTGGCTTTCTAAAATAGGTAACTATTGTATATACGTATTTATTTGTTTATAATTAATAGATTGAGTGGTAGATAAATTTATTTATATTTTGAGGTTGAAGAATAAGGAAAAAAAAATATATATATTCATTTGATAATTTTCTTTGATATAAATATATAATTTACATTTATTAAAAATGTTATATTATTCATCTTCATACTTGGAAAGGAAAAAATAATTTGAATAATTATCCAACTCGATATGTTATAGATCAATTTTTTGAGAGAAAATTATAATTTTCGTTTGAAACTTATAAAGTAAATAAAAGTAAAACAATTTCATTTCATCAACAGCCGTTCACTTTGAAACTAAGTTTAAAGAAATAAAGCTCACACAATCTCTATATTACATAGAGACAAAGTTGTAGAGAATGAAAACGAAATAGAAATAAGAGGAAGGAAAAAAAAAAAAAAGTCTGGTATATTTTTTTTTTTTTTTTTTTCTTGAATTTAAATCTTATACGACTCAACATCGTACGATGAATACGAGGCACAAAACTCACAGAATTGTCTATGATATATATAACACTGTATTGCAACTATGTAAACACGAAATACAGTAATGTTATTTATATTTTTTTTTTTTTTTTTGTGTATGTTCGTGTCCCGGTCAATGAAAGAAACAAAACAATTTTTATGTTTTGTTTGTTTTTTTTTTTTTTTTTGTCTATTGAAACGCTTCACTGACGACGCAATACACTCAACTCCAAAATTCACTGATGTCGTAAAATACAAGCGAATGAATAAATGGGAAAATGCAATTTTGACGGTTGAGCAGTGTCGAAATTTTATGGATCATTAGATAGATAAACGGATGAATGGATGGGAAAAAAAAAATTAATGAATAAATTTAATATTAATATATTCATATATTTAATGAAAAGAGGGAAATATTTGATTTGTAATAAATAAATAATTGAAACTCACCAAATTCAATTTCCAAAGTTGATAAAGCTAATCAAAATAAAGGTCAATCACCTTTTACACGTTCACCATCAGAGCCACCACGCGACAATTTCCGAAGAAACGCCTCGATGCTCCTTCACGTTGCACCAACATCGGGGTCTTTTTCCCTTTATTATTAATTACTGATTTATTATTATTATTTTTTTTTTTTCCCCTTCAATTTTTCCTTTATAATATCACCACCATCACAACAATCAACACTTGTATTTTACTTAACTGTTTTTCACCGCACTGAAATAAAATAAATTATCAAGTAAACTTGAAAATATAATTCAACAGAGAAGAATGACAAACTGCTCGATATAAATTTCACGTAAATAGCGTGCTCTTTGATGATGTAAATCTTTACTTGAACAAAACAGCACAGTCTTTAAAAAAACTAACAAACACAAATATCAATCACTGTATTACACGCACGATAAAATTCAAGCCAACAAACAGTGAACGAGGAAAAAAAAATATAAATAAATAAAAAAAGAATAAAATAAAATTTTTGATTGCAATTTAAAAAAATAATTACAGTATAATTTTCGTGTAAAAATTTAAAAAAAAAATTGTAATAATAATAATTATAAAACAATAGAAATATAAAAAAAAAAAAATAATAAATAAATAATAAACAAAAACTTTGTCACACACGTTGTGTTCAGCTGTAAAATATTATTACGTGTGTGTATAAATACTTTTAAACACTTTTTTTTTTTTCTTTTTTTGTTTTCTCCTACGTCTCCTTTCGACCCTCCCAAACTCGTTCACATTTAAACGTATTCGTATTTATTTAAAAACACATAAACTTTAATATTTTTTTAACAAGCCACTTGAGTTTATTCACATTATATATAATTTTAATATTTTTTTTATTTATTTCAAATTTCCTCTTGTTAATTTATTTATTTATATTATTTATTATTTATTAATTTTTTTTTTTTTTTTTCGATTATTTGTTGTAACGTCAAATTTTTTAACCGGCGTTGAAATATAAAAACGTGCGCATAAACAAACTGTACACGTAAAACACACACGCACACATTCTCACACACACACACTCACACACAATACATATTATTTATTTATAAACACAATCCTGTAGGATACGCGACGGCAGTCAAGACGCAACTGACGAGCGACAAACGTAAACCGGTCGGCCTCCGAGCGCGTCGTGACCCCCCACTCCTTTTACTCAACTGCCCCCACTATATAATCTCAACCGCCATCCTTCTACACTCACTGTCGACGTACACTAGCCCCTCTCCCTTATATCCACACAACTGCTCGCTGTGTCCTCCACGCGTCTCTCAACCACAATATTCATTTCTTCTCTCTTCACCTTCTTCTCCACCTATTCCACACCGCTACATCCCGTAGCTCTATCTCTTTCTCTTCTTCTTCTTTTTTTTTTTTTTTTTTTTTTTTTTTTGTTTAATCTCCCACTCTTTTGCCTTTGGTCAATCATTCGCATTTACCATCTCATTCTTCTTACTCTTTGTCAGTGGCGCTCCCTTTACTACAAACATTCACTCGTATATTTGACAATGAAAGACGGAGAACAAGAGAAAAACAGAAAAATAACCGATTGTAATGCCCTGTGGTCCCAAGATCGAGAGGGGGGACTCATTCTCTCTCTCTCTTCCCTTCTATCTTCATCCAATCTACCTAACCTCAAAGACTATTTTTGTATCACAGTATATGTACACACACATATATATATATACACATTACAATACTGTTGCGTTGAAGGTTTTTTTTTTTTTTTTTTTTATTTTGATTTGTTCCATTTCTCGACTATTATTATTCTGGGACATGAAGTCAAGAAAAAAAAAAACAAAAAAAAATACCTCAATAATAAATATACATGTGTATTATATACAGATGCCAAAAAGTGAAAGCAAAAAAAAATAATAATAATAATAATAAAGAATTATTGTTGAGACATGAGCAACGTCACGCTTTGGGATTGCAATTTTGGGGTAATACTCTCTTGGTCGTCTTAAACAAGATTCTCAACGTGACATCGCGTAATTTGACGGTCTTCCCCACACCTGTATACCTATATACATATATATATATATGTATATAACTATGTACTATATATATATACTGTACTCGAGCGTGTTGTCCTTCGGATCAAGCACCAGCCCGAAGCAATTACCACGAAAGGGACTCGAAACCAGATTGACTCGAATTCTGAATCACAATCGATTCCACATCTCGCTCTCTATCTCTCTATCTCTCTATCTCTTTCTCTTTATCGTTTATTCCCTCATACACTACTCACGACCTTAACATCCGTTCTATATACGAATCAACTCAATTGTCTCTCGATTTTCCTCTGTCTCTCGTTGATTCTTCTTCTCCATTTCTCTCCATCATCGTGCACACAATTATATTAAACTGAAAAATAAAATAATATCACATATCATTACATAAACAAATACACAAATTAAACATTAATAATTATATAACAATATAAATAATACATAATATTTTTTATAATTATAATAATAATATTATATTTATAAATATACAATAATATTGTATATATAAAAGATAAATATGTCACGTCAACAATTGTACTCGACAAATATAATTTTCCTCTGTGTCTTACCAACCATATACAAATTAGTACAATTATCTATGAAATATACCAGAGAGAGAGAGAGAGAGAGAGAGAGGAAGGGAAAATGAAAATTATCTTCCGTTCTTTGTATATATATATTTTATATAAACACCGTGACATTGTGTATATTATAAATTACACATTATAATTTGTATTATCACTACATCTGATAATTTTTTTTTTTATTACTATTTTCTTCTCGATATATTTGGTAGATACACAATTGTCTCTTTTTTTTTTCCGATCTCTGTTGAATTTTGTGGGTGTAAAACACCATGTGAGACGAGTGAAAAGACACAGTGTGTGGTTTTATTATTGCACACAAGTGTCGAGAAGGGGATTCCCCTTTAGATTTATATTAGTGGTGGTGGTGTAGTTGGGTAGGCCTACCTCACTTTTCTTCCTTCCTATCTCCCACCCACATCATCTAAATTCTACACGTGCGTGTATGTATATTCTTATATATATTTTTACATTGTATAGGCAAATGTGGTGTGTGTGTGTGTGTGTGTGTGTGTGTGTGTGTATGAAGAAAGACGAGTATATACACGTGTATATGGAAATATAAGTGAGATGGAATGATAACGTTGCCACAACTGACACGCTTTAGTATTCACCCTCTTTTGTGCATTGGCACACACACGATTGCCTGCAACTCTGCAACTAAATATGTAAACTATTATTCCATTCCTTGTTCAACATTTTAGTATCTCACTGTGTGTGTGTGTGTGTTGTGTGTCAACCCCTTTCCTCGACAACGAATCTCTCGCTGAGTTACTGTACGATTGGTGAGGGCGCCGCGTAGTGAAACTGTATCGCGATTCCCAAGCGAGTCAATTAGCATTCAATGCATAATTTTCTCTCTTCACGTTAATTGTATGAGGAACAACCGCATAATTAATTTTATATTCCCCTATATGTATACGTATGAGTGGACAAATTAAAGGAAAATTACAAAAGAGATTTTACATGGATTGAAACATATTCGCACTATTTCAATATGAACATACAAATCTGTACTGATGTTGTATTCACTTGAATAAACATCATTTGGAATATTAAAAATATCTATTTATTTATATTTATTTAATTTATTTATTGTTATTATTGATTATAGAGTATAAAAATATATAAGAGTTTTCATTAATTCATGCAAATTTATATATTTTCCAAGAGCTTTAAACCGATTATTTTATTGATTTTTATTTATTTATTTATTTATTTATCTATTTTCATCAGTTTAAAATCTGATGTGTCTATTTGTTTATGTTCATCATATATATAAAATAAATCCTCTCCCCATACACACACACACACACACATAAAATTTGTTTTATCCATTAGAAAATACCTTTTTTTTTCGTATTCCACCTCTCTAGTATTTCATCACGAATTAACTGATTTTCTTTTTTTTTTTTTTTTTCAATTAAACAATAAATCTCATAGACATTTCATTGAATTAAAACTACACACACACACACATAAATTCAATTCACGATGTATGATAAATAATATATAAATACATAATTAATTAATCTATCGAATTTTTATTATTTATTAATTTATTTCTTTTTTTTTTTTTCCTCCTTTATTATTCTCATGTCAATTGGACAATGATCAAACATGACATCAACACATGTACACACACACACACACACATTTGAATTACAATACTGCAGTCATGACTATTGTATTAACACGCACGACAATACCTTTTACCAATGATGAATTCAATATAACTCTCAAGTACACACATATACACACACGTGTATATGATATGCAAGATAAGGTGAAATAAATAAGCGCGATAATTCTACGCTTAGTCTTTTATTATGAATAATATCCTCATTGTAATCGCCAAGTTTGAATATGTATATATATATATATGCATTCTCGTATTGCTTTATATTAAAATACGAGTGTTTTTTCTCTCACTTTCACCTTCATATGTATATATGTGTGTATGTATGTAGGTGTATAAACGGATAATCGGTTGATTGCGCGTAATACGAGCCGTTCGAAACGTCAGTAAAGAGGGAACGAAGGGTTGAAAACCGATGCTGTCACTCGTTGCATAATACACACCAACATTCACGCGACAATGAACGTGTAGATATATACAGGGTGTGCGTGTTACACGAGAGAACACAGTCAGTACATAAAGCCGAGGCAATCAGGGTCCATTTCATACCTCACACTTCTCTTCGCGCCCTCTCATCGTTACTATTTGCTATATAACATTGTCCACATATGTATGATATTTGACGTCCTTGTTATGTACTATTGGAAAATGAAATAATGAAAATAATGAAAATATCAAAAATAAAAAATAAAAAAGAAAGATGTAAAAGTGAATTATTGGAATATCAGTGGGACTGTCAAAATGAAAAGTGGAGGAGGGAGAATTGATGAAATTTATTTATTTTATTGTGATTTTTGGTCATACTGTTGTTTTTGTTTTTTTTTTTTGTTTTTTGTTAATAAATTGTAAATAAATAATGTCAATGTAGAATACATTGAATTTTACAACGACAAGTTTATTACATTTATAATAATTGATGTATTGAATTTATTGATAGATAAATATTTAAATGAAAATTTAACTGTAACAAATTATATTTTATTCAATAAGAAAATTTTCAAATTATATATTGCATTATAAAATTTAATATTAATTATAAATAATAAAAAAAAATATTACAGTAAATATAATTCACTTTACGGTTAATTTATTATTATCAATATTAAATAATTTATTTTCAATTAATTAACTATCTCACATTATCATTCACGATATTATAAAATCAAATACACGAACTATCATATAACAAATTTTTCCATTGAAAAGCAAAAAAAAAAGAAATTAAAACAAAAAAAAAAATGTAATAAAAAAATAAAACGAGTTTATTTTTTTATACGATTACTGTGCAATATCTCACGTAGATAATAAACACACATATATATATAATATTATAAATAAACAAGTAAATGTATATTTACATGTGTATGTGTGTATGTGGTGTGTATGTGTTGGTAAGAAAGAACAAACTACTGAGTTGAAGGAACCCAAGCAATATACACGAATACAAACAACTCTCGACTATTTCAAAGCTTCCCACTTACATATATATATATATATTCTATGGAGACCACGCAATTTCTTAGAACATTGTCTTATATATATATATATATATACATGTATACATATCATGTGATGAAGTTGGTTGGTATTGCACACTGCAATACACACGATGATTAGACGCGCTCTGTCACTTAATGTCGTCATTTATCCCCAAGCCATCGGATACTGGTGCTTTGAGATAGTGCAAAAGGAGTATCCACAAATATATATATAGGGTGTATTGAAATTCCATCTATTCTATGTTGATACTGGATCAATGATATGATAGCAAATAATTAGTTTCACATACCTCAATTCACAAATAATTTCTCAAATTTATTTACAAAATTTAAAAAAAAAATTTTTTTTATATCAATAAACATATTATTTATTATTAATTGATAATTAATAATTAATAATTTCCCACACTATTAATTAATTAAACAGAAAAAAACAAGAATAAATAAAATTAAAAAATAATTTTATTTCATCAAATTATTCATCTTTAATTGTAAATTATACAAAATTTCAAAAACACCCTGTATATAATTTAATATTTATAAAACTACTCACTCTCTCTCTCTATTTTTTTTTTTCTCTTTCTTCCTACTATGTTCACATATTTATGTATATAACATGTTTGTACATATGATACGAGAATTGAAAACAGACTTTCATATGGTATCGTTGCAGACTGCGTGACGCTGCATTGCTACGAAGAGGGCGTGGCGATATATATACACGTCGTTGAACGATACGAGATATCGCGACTTGGTATATGTTCGTTTGTGCGTCTCCCTCCCTCAACTGTGTACATCGTCTTTCTCTCACTCACACAAACACGATTGTATGTCATTTACTTTACCATCACCACCACCACCACCACCATCATCATCATCATCATCATCGTCATCGTCATCATCGCCAACACACAATTTTGTATCCTACTCTTTAGGTATTATACATATGTAATAAATATATACATGTAAATGTGTAATTTGTATGGGTGTATATATTTAATATTCGCGAATTGTTCCAGTGATGTGTGTGTGTGTGTGTGTGTGTATTATATGTAGAGTGAAATGGTTTTTTTTTTTTTTCTTTTTCTGCGTGTATAAATAGTCGTTGGCGCGCCTCGTTCATAAATCTCAAGTCTACTCAGGCACACACGCGAATATATATATTCGCAATGAGGGCCAAGGTGTACACACGCATAGGGTAACGCGTGCAGTTACAGGCAATTAGTGAGTTGTCATATATAGATATACATTATATGAGCAATATAATTGCAAGTTCATATATACTATATACCTGTACATATATATAGATAGATACACACGTGACTTTTGAGCAATGTGAGATTGTACAGTTAATTATACGTTACATTTTTATTTTTATTGGATATATAAAATAGCAATGACGACAATTGATAAAGAAATAGAATAAGAGAATAATAAAGAATAAATGTATGAGAGAGGGAGAGAGAGTGAGAGAAAAAAAAAATAGATGTTATAATGAAATAATAAAGATGAAGTGAAAATGGAATAAAAATTATATCAGTGATGAGAGATAAATGAAAATATTATTTTTTGATTGGAAGATGTGAAGGAAATAAGAGGAAGAAAAAAAAATTAAATTAAATGACAAATTTTATAAATTAATAAATTCTCGTGAAATGGAACATTTTATCTGAGATGAAAATGGGTTGGATCGATGTGATATGAAATTAATAGTAGATATATATATATGTATATATTATGTACAAGAATATCCTCGCGGTCAGGAATATAATTAAATTTTCACGACGAGTGGCAAGTTTTGTTCCGTGTATATAGTGCAAAACGATGAAATAGAATGAATATATAAATATATACATACACACATGCATATATATATATATATATATAGTTATAATGAAGATGATAGTGTGGTTGATGATCATTATCATGGGATTTCAAGTTGAGCCATTTTATAACGATCGCAAATTCACTCCCTCATTGGCCACTTTTATCATATTTATTTTCTGTGAAAACACTTGGATTTTTTTTGCTATATAACATTTATATTTCAGTTAATACATGATAATTCAATGAAAAATAATGAACAAACAACATTATATTTTTATTCCACGATCAATTAATTTTTTTATGCAAGAGAAAAACAAAAAAAAAAAAACAAGTGGGATAAAATTGAGTGAAATAAATAGAATTTTTTTATTTTTAATTTTTTCCCTAAAATAACAATAAATTTTCACAATTTTATCGTATTAATAAATCATAAAAAAAAATTATTATATATTAATTTTTTTCAGATTTTTAAATCAATTCTAAATCATCATAATTTATTATTCACTAACTTTTTTTTTTTTTTTTTTTTGTTTCTTCACTAATAATTTATTTGATAATTCATAAATCCATCAACTTGTGAATAATTGGAATATATAAATTTACAATTAATCTTAATACACATTACAATGAACAAAAAAAAAAAGAAGAAATTTATCAATGTTTCACTCCCAACTAATAATTTTTCCTTCTCATAAAAGTCTCAACTCTCCCTCACTCCTTCATCCCCTCTCCGTCCCAATAATAAATAAATAAATAAAACCATTCAATTTTATTGAAATACACTCATTTAAAAAAAAAAATCATTTATATAAAACTCATTAGCAAACCTCATCACTGAATACAAGTAAATTTCACACAACTAAATGAAAAAAAAAATTTTTTTTTTTTAAAACAATAACAACAATAAAAATTAAACAAAAATTTTTTTTACCATCATATAAAATTCGTATACATATAAATAAAACTCGTACATTGGAATAATATTACCAAAGCAAAATACATACATGTATACACACACCATCTCTCTCTCTCTCTCTTTCTCTTTCTCTCTCTCTCTCTCTTTTTAGTGTAGTCAAGTAGAAAAATACGTGTTACTTCGTCTCAATATATATCGAGCTTGTTGCTCAGCATTTCCTTGAATTGACAAGATTCTACGAAGGGACAGGAATCAAGAAAATATATACACTCAACTTCTTTACATCTCCCTCCTTACTCTTCACCTATTTTTTATTTATTTATTTTATTATTATTATTTTTTTTTTTCCCTCCCTCTATCTTTCTCCCTCACACACACACGTACATACACTTTCAAAGACTTTGAAACATCGTACAAGGAGCAACTCTAGTAATGGCCAACTCGAGGTGATGTTGTTGTAACCTGTTTTCATTTTTATTGTCCGCATCAGGTTTCACATGGCGCGCAGGTGAGAAAAAGAGAAAAATAAAGTCTCTCTCTCTCTCTCTTTCATCCCACCATTGCCGTACAAAGTTCCCCCTATAGCTCATGAACAAAACGATACATATACATATATATATATATATATATATCTTACCTCTCGTATTGCAAATTCCCTCTTTCCCTTCTCGTCTTTTCATCTCATCCCTCGTCTATTTTACTCAACTCGTTTTTCCATCACTTCCTTTTTACTTTCCACTGCATCACACTAATAAACCCAAACAGTTAGACAAAGTCACGTAGAATAATTCTATTTATTATTTTCTTTTTTTTTTCTTGTCTATCATACATTTAATTATTATTATTATTTATTTATTTATTTTTATTTACTATTATCTATTATTCATTTTTATTTTTATATTTATATAATATAAATTGACAATGTCAATATTAAATTATAATTATTTAATAAAAATATTGTTCGACTCGTGTATTTAATTGTTAAATTGATAAATTAATAATTTCAATTGTTTTGGGTTATGATAGAATTTTTCTTTGAGTTACAGGAGTTGATGATAATGATGATGATGTACATTAGTAAAATTAATTCCATTGAGATGATGTAAAGTATATTATACGAGTATATACAGCCATGTACAGGTATTATATGTATAAAGATCCATTCCAATGATGTGGTTTCATTCACAATGTTAGATATCATATATATATATAATGGAATCGATGGTTTAGCTCGACGGGCTTGTACAAGTCTGTACAGTGTAGATCCAACGCCGATTTCTCTGTAGAGATGCGGTTCCTAAAGTTATACCATTTCACATTAATTCTATATAACCGTTGTCATTCGCGCGCGGCCATCGCTACTGACTTCTCTATGGAAATACTATTATATAGTAATATATAGATGTACATAAAGATATAGATATAGATATAGATATAGATATAGATATAGATATGGATATGGGTAGATCCATTGGAATATCCATTAGAACTCAAATCTACTCGCTTGTACGCCACATCACGCGTACCCACAAAACTTACAGTCCATGAAATAATCTTTGAGTGCATGTTACAACTGATTCTGATTATCTCAAGTATGCACACTAATATAACTTACGTTATTTATTTATATATATATATGTATACATTTACATTATATATCACAAAAATAATTTTGTCATTCATTCCAACTATTGAAATTCCAAATTTTTTTTTTTGGTTTTTTTTTTTTAAGATATAAATTTTTTAATTATTTTCTATTCCACTATTCTATCATAGTATAATATTAAATAGACAAAATAAAATTTTTTTTTTCAAATTTTCACCTCTACCACATGCCATGAATTTTTTTATTTTTTCATTTTTTTTCTTTTTCTTCAACGTTGAAAGTGTAGAGAATTTATATTCAATTTTTTATCCAGATACGTATATTATATATAAACTCTATTTATCTCACACTACACCAGAAAAAAAATATATTTATGTGTGTATGTGTGTGTGTGTGTGTGTGTAAATAAATTTCTTAATGTATGTGTCGTGACACGCGAGCCAGCTACACTTTATTTTACGGTGAATCCGGAAATTGGATCGGATGAGAAGGGCAAAGATTATATCATGACGCATATACAAAAGTGATTTTTTACACTATACATATACACATATATATGTATATATATATAATAAATAAATAAATACATACATATCAATATTTGTCACACAATAATACTCAACATTTTAATTGACGTATTACAATTAAATATTCACGTATACATGTAACACAGACAGACAGATTAAATGTGAATAACGTGATAAGCAACAGGTCTTTGGTTGATTATCAGTTGCACGGTCAGTAGATAATATATAGATACACACACATATACACGCACATGAACAATCGATCGATCCGCACAACTTCTGTGTACTAATTATCGAATATGTGGATTGAACACGTTTGCCTTGACGATACGCCTGCTTCTGTGGTTTCGCTCCATTAAACCAAACACACCTAATAAATACTTAGTATATGTATGTGTATGTATATATATATAAAGGGAGAGAGAAGGTCTAAAAGTCATAGGAGTGTAAGTCATTTATGATTTAACACGTGAATTAAATTGATTTTGTCGCAGAGAGAGAGTGAATGACTTACATCGTTGTGAAATTAATTTCACTATTTATATATAGATATAAATACATAACATTTGGTTAAATGAGAAAATTATATATGGATATATATATATATATATGTGTGTGTAGGTGTAAATATGGGAGTTTAAATTTTGTAGAGTAACAAAAGTGAAAATGTGTTTGTGTGTGTTAGTAGAGTTTGGATAGAGAAAATTTTGTTTTACATGAGTAATGTTCTGCGTGTGTCATAGGATCAGGTTAAAAGTTTGATTTTCCCCTTCGTGTCATTTGCCTTAAAATTCGATTATAAGTTTAACAACATGAATACGTTAGTATACATATTTATATATGTAACGAATAGTCACGCATATATTTTACCTTTAGTTGCAAATCTCGTTGACCCAGTTTAAGAAATTTTATTCATCCTACCTCACGTTGATATGTTTGTTTATTAAATTGATTTTACTTTATTTGTATTGTTGTTTATTTATTTATATTATTTTTGAGGTTAATGTTTCATTGGGAGTATGATATTGTTTCTTTTTTTTTTTTATTTTGTTTTTGTTTTTTTTTTTTTTATTAGGGAGATGTGCAAAAAATAATAATGGAGAGGTAAAATATTCTAGCACTCACCTATTACAGTATGTGGATTGCAATGTGAAGATATTTTTTTTTTTCTTCATTTTTTTTCTTGGTTTTTTTTTTTTTTTTCTTTTTTGATGCTCACTCAATAGGAAAAACCAAAGCTTTTATGCTACACTCTCCACAACGAAATAAAGTATACAATTCTGTTTACGGAAAAAGAAAATTCCATTCACTGAACTTTTACTTGGTAATCTAATTTAACATACATCAAACAAACACTAGATCCGCCGTATTGAATTTTCTCGCGTACATACCAGATTGAATTGAAAAATGTAAATTTACACAATTTATTCCTGATTTATACGATATTACTGTATTTTTTTTGAATTTTTTTTTTTATTTTATCTTTATGATTAACTATTGTATGAGAATATCACACAATAAAGAGTTGAGTGATTAATTTAAATGACGAAAATTGATATAAATTATGAAAAAAAATACACATGACAAAACTGTTCAACTTTTTTTGTGAGCAAATGTGTGAAGTTGATGCGTGCGCAACTTATTTTTTCAAATTTAATTCCCGCGTGAGCGCTGTACTTCTGCGCATCCGAATTTCGATTCGTTGATTGCACGTACACTATACAACCGCTAAATTTAAATATTCAATGAAAATAATTTTTTTTTTTTTTTTTTTTTTTTCAGAGAAACCAACGAAAAAAATTAAATATTAATTGCATTAATAGTTTTAAATAATATCAAAATTATCATATATATTTTTTAGTGAATTTTTTTTTTTCTTTATTATAAATATGATTGATTTGTCAACAAATTTTCACGATAATTTTTTTATTACAACCTAAATTAAATGCATATTATACAGTATTATGTTCGTATATATATTTTTTTCTTCATCATACAGTAGAGTAACAACATCATAATTAATCGAAAATTGATCATTTATACGTCTAATATCGACGACATTCATGTAAAATGCAACAAGCCAGGTATAACTTTTTTTTTATTTATTTGTTAGAAAATTGTGAAAAATTGCTATAGCTGCGACTCAAATGTATTCATAATTTTTGTTTCTTTTTCTTTGCTTGTTTGTTTGATTTTCTTTTTTTTTTTCACACGTTACATTCATTAATTAATTCGTGTACTATTTTCAATATAATTCAATATTTTTTTTATAAGTCATTCTATTTATTAATTAATTTTTTTTTTTTGTTATTTTCAATTTTTCATTGATCAACTTTGCTCCAAAATGTATATGCACAATATATATTTATATTATATGTGCATCATTGCTACAAATTTTTAATCGTAATTGTTATTCAAGATATATATTTATATATATCCATTTAGTCAAAATTTATTATTATTGATGTACACTCGTTTCAATTAATTATTTATTTACAACAATGAATATATTGGCATTGTGTTATAACATTTAGAATGAATTTTTCGACACCACACGCATTGGAGGGTTAACAAATTTATATAGGTACAGTGTGGTATTGATTGTGATATTAGTAGAAATAATGACATGTCTATGTCCATCGTTATTTTCATAAATTGAATATAACTATTTTGTTTTTGTTTTTTCTTTTTTTTGTAGATTATTATGGAATATACATATGTAAAATTTGCTTCTGTTACTGTAGAATTATAAATACCTATCTTCTTTTTTTTTTTTTTTCTTTTTTTTTGTTACGGAATTATTACTTATTCTCTTGTTTACTTATTTATTTATTTATTTTTTTCTATTATTTACTTCATGAAATATTACTTGGGACTATTAATTAATTAACACAGCTATGGAGACAATGGAATGAGGTCTTCGATAATGATTAGTGTGAGATACCATCTAACAATGCGAGTTGTATACAATTTTTTTTTGTTTTTTTTCTTTTTTTTTTCATTAATAAAACATGTAGAGAGTCTTGGCTACAAAGTAATTATGACTCCATCAAAGAGAGCACGATTTTAAACATTATTATTATTATTTTCTTTGTTTTGTCGATTTTAAAAACACATGAAAAAATAATTAAATACATTTTAACAGTTTGTAATTGGCATTTTTCTATTTTTTTTTTTTTTTTTCTGATCTCAAATGTATATATATATATATTTTTAATACTTTGAGTCATTTTTATATTGCAGTTGTTGTTTTTTTTTTTTTTTTTTTTTTTTTCACACTATATGTTAAGTACATATTGCGGATTTATGATAAATGCAAGAAAAAAAAAAGGAGGATGAATGATATATATATTCGCAGTACAAAACGCTTGTAAATCGACGATTATCAGCCTGACATTTTTTTTTGTTTTGTTTTTTTTTTTTTTTTCATTAATTATGATTTGAATTATAAATAATTTATTTAGAAGAAAAACATTTGGCGATTATTTTACTTTTATATTTGCTATAAAATCTAGAAGCCAAAAGAATTTTTGTGGATGGAAATGAATTTTTTTTTCTCTGTCCCCATATATTTATTCTATTGATATGAATCATTTTATTATTATTATTAATTTTTTTTTTGTTTTTTTCTAAATAAATGTGTGTATTTATGTGTGTATATATAGGTAATAATCAAATGAATTTTAATTAATAACGTATAGAAATAGAATAGAATTTCAATGTTTAAACTACAAAACAATAATTCTCAATTGGCAACGTAATATTTTACGTCAACTACAACGTATTGTTGTTTCTTATTTTTATTTTCAACGTAATGAATAAACTGCACAATCTGCTATTAATATTTTTATATGAGTGCGAAAGTGTAAAATATTGAAGAATTATTATTTTATTTTATTTTTTTTTATCAATTTTTAATTTACGCTTTCAATTCAAATTTCACGTGTCAGTAGAAAAAAATATTTTTCCTGTGTATCCATATATTTACATTACTTGATAACACAAGAATATTAATTATTTTTTTTTTGTTTCCTCTTTGTTTTGAATCTGATGTTCACATTTTTTTATATATATATATACCTATTATTTGCTTTAATTATATTTTTATTCCGTTTACAAGAGATAAATTGATTAATTCATAGTCAAGTTTGGCAATAATATTTCCCTCAGCTATTATTTGCATTATTATCGTGTAAAAGTTTTTTTTTTTTTTTGTTATTTGTTTTTTTCTTCTTTTACGGTAAGACACAGGATTACACTAAATGCTGCACATTTGAAAATTTATATTAACTATTTTTACTTTGTTTTTATGTTTAATTATCGTGACAATTGAATAGTTAAGAAAAACTGGCATGGAAGATTTTCAGTTTTCTTGTTATATTATCCATTCATGTGTTGTTTGTTTGTTTGTTTGTTTTTTTTTTCTGTTATTTTCGTGTGTTATAAATGTCACAATTCTACATTACAAACTTTTATCTAATATTCATATATATATTTATTATTGTATAATCATTACGTTATTTATATCATAAACCTTGTGATTTTTTTTTTTTTGGTTTATTCTTTCATTCATTTTCCTTTTGTGAAGTAGAAATATGTTTGACATTGTGATTGGGCAGTATTAACTTTCTCGCAAAATTTTCAAGTTCACACACACACACACACACACACATACACTGCAAACACATCCACAATTTGACGTGTATTGCATATACACAGTATCAGTTATGAAAAAAGAAAAATTAAAATTGCAAACAAAAAAAAATATATAAAACAAGTAAAACGTAATCCAATTATAATTTATGTGACAAAAAAAAAATATATATATATACATATATATTTATATATAAATATATCATGTAAAAAGGGATTTACGATTTTAAATCTTAATATTTTGTGTTCTTTGGCACTGTCAATTTTTATTAATTTTTTTTAAATAAATTGAAGTGAAAAAGAACAAAAAAAAAATATGAATCAAAAAAATATTTCAATGGAATCTTTCTCCTTTCCTATCTCAATTTTCCATTTTTTTTTTTTGACAACCAAATATATAGTTGTCCACTTCTTAAAATGACAACACGGTCAAACATCACATTACAATATAATATTTGTAAGAATATCACATTATTAAAAATTGAAAAAAAGAAAAAAAAAATTAATGAAACAAAAATATAACAAACGCAAATTGCAATTGTAATATTTGAATTCGTAATATTTTTATTTACAATATTTTAGTTTGCGATATATCTTTTTTTTTTTCCTTTTTTTTTCAATTTACTTTTGTTTGTGATATTTTATGGTAGGAATTTCTTATAATTAATAACAAATCTCACAATTACTTAATGAGCGGGTTCAACACTTTTATAACACGAAATTTAAGCGATTTCGAACAGGCAAATAGTTGGAGATATTTGATGAAAGCCATGTCATGAAACAGTTTACACACGTCGCAGAAATATTAGCGAGACAATTAACACTTAGTTTCAAGATTCGCCTTTCGTACATCAATAGGCGTGGTGAGTTTTTCATTATGAAATGCTTTGAAATCAGGCGCAGATAATGAAACATTGTTGGTGACAGGTGTCTGTTGTCCAACTTCATCCAAAGACAAAATTTCCGTACCCGTTGGCGAATAACTCAATGTTGTTCCTTCACTAGTTGGCGATGTTACACAACTATCGCCCACACTTCTGCTTCTTGGCGTTGTTAAATGCGTTTTCCTTAACTGCTGAATATTTAATGATAAACTTGCTTGTAGTGTCATTTTTTCTATTGATTCTGATTGATTTTGTGACAATGATGGATCACCGATACGTGGACTTTTTGGACGTGCCACATGCAATGGACTGTCTGGGCTCAATGCCGTTGGTGAAGTGTTACCGAGAATTTTAGAGCTTGCGGCCAATCGACTTGCGCATGGTGAATATTTTGATAAATTCGGAAATGGTGGTGGAATATTACAACAACGAGGACTTTGATTGATACTTATTTTATCAGCTCCAATAGTTAATGATGATCTATTAAATTTTTTATGTGGACTCACTGTATTTGTTGACTTTTTACTTTTAAATATTGCCCGATCAACTGAATTGCTTTTATCATGTAATTTGGGTCTATCATTGGTAGTGGTGGACACATTTGTCGTTTGATTTTTCAAATTTTTTCCATTCCATAAATATATTTTTGCCGCTTCAGTCGCTTGATTTGTATTATTACCGATGCTTTCATCATTGCACTTCTTACCCTTTTTCAGGCTTTGCACACGCGTCGCTTTATTACAACATCGTACTTTGCTTATTTTTAAACAATGCGACTCCACTACGGATTCTATAGAGTTAAAATTAACTTGAACCGCTACAGTCTTTTTCTTCAATTTACACTGATTATTATCAATTTTTGTATTATTTTTTTTTTTATCATTTGAATACACTGATATTGAATTATCTGGACATTGAGAACAATTTTCAACTTGTATTTTAACAACAATTGTGTGACCGGTTTGTGTATCTTCATCATTATGTGTGTTCAAACCAATTGATCTTTTCATTACATTATGATTATCCACATCTGGTCCACTACCAACATCACAACAATTCGTTATATTTTCAATTGATTTTTTATTTCTCTTACGATTCAAAATCCTTCCACTTCTTTTTTGCTTTAATTCATCGTTGTCTGATTTAACTACCAACGATTTATCCAATGATATTTCCGTCATATTATTACATTTATTATTCTTATCATTTGTGTCTTTTTGTTTATCATCACATCTAATATTTTTTTGTTCTTCACAAATAAAAAAAACATCATCACTCGATTCAGGTGATGGCTCATCATCACAAAGCAGCATCGCACGACTTATTGTATTTAAATAATTTGATATTGAATTATCTTGCTCTCCTTTAACTATATCACTATGCTCATCATCATTATCATCATCATCATCATTATTTTCATCATCATCATTATCATCGTCAACATCATCATCATCATCATCATCATCATCATCATCATCTCCATCATCATCACCATTTTCCATCACACCTCCCTGACTTCGGGAGCGACTCAATTGACGTCAGTTTACTAATTCAACGCTAACAAAATGCTTGAGTCGTTCTAAATACTGATCATAAAGTTCCACATCATTATGTCCAGCGCCCTACAATATAATTCAACCACAATTTATTTATAAAAATATTAAAATTTATAAACAATCTTTTTCCTCATATTCAGATATAATAATAATAATAATAATAATAATAATAATAATAATAATGTATTGTACACGTATGTTTTTACCTCAACCCAAAGTGGTTCTACTGCTCGCGGACACCTCTCATATATCGCAAGTCCATGACTGATATTTATGACGTCATCCTCTGTGCCGTGAATAACCAAAACAGGTGACATTACCTTTGGCACTTTATCTATACTGTAAACAATAGATAATAAAATAAATATTAAAATTACGTACCATTATTTTTATTGTAAAAATAAAAATTTTGTAAATAATAATAGAGATTTTTACCTGAGAAAGGCATCAAAGAACCAGGTTCTCTTTGTATTAGGAAAAGCCACTCTCATACCAGACATCAATGGTGAATGTAAAACCACTGCACCAACCTCATATCTAGCAGCAAGATCAACTGTGGGCACTGTACCAATACTTTGACCATAAAGAATAATATTCTCTGGACTTATTCCATAACGTGTTCTCAATGCATGCCACGCGGCATCAATGTCAGCATATAAATTTTTTTCTGATGGTTTACCACCAGATACACCATAACCCGAATAATCATAACTAAATATATTGCAATTTATCCTAGACCCAAGACCAAGATAGAAGCTTGACATTTGACCCAAATCAACGGCATTACCATGGGAAAAGAGAATGGTAAAACGCGCCGTTGCTGAACAACGCACAAATAAACATGCAATACGATTGCCACGCGATGTTCTTGCATAAAATCCTTCAATTGATTCTTTTTCACGTCCAGTATAATGCCATTCAGCTCTCTTTGACAGTGATATCGCAAATTTTGAGCCTTCATCCTCAATAAAACTGTATGTTGGTTCTGGTGGTGCGAATGCAAGCTTTGCAACAATCCTGGACGGACAGGGCGGACAGCAAAAAAGATAACAAAATTCGCTCAAAGAATTCATGATGATTGCTTCACACGAGTCCGAATTTCTTTTCTATTTTTTTTTCTTTTTTTTCTTCTTTTATTTAGCTTTATTTTTTCTTTTTTATTTACATATACACACTCGCAGAAGCACTTGTGTATCACGTCCTGTCGTTGAAGTTACGCATCTGTTACAATGCTCAATTCAAATTTATCCAACGCCAACTCTCTTTACGTACTGAAGATTCTTTTTCACATACACACCACGCTACATATATATTTATATATATATATATTATGTATATATATATATATATATACATATATGAGGCCTATTGACTCAGCTGTAGCATTATTTGTTATCGTATATCGTATCAGAGTATCTTGTACTAGATTTTAATACTGGTGTGAGTCAGCCATGACGATTCCAGTGTTCCTTTCTTCCGCTCAATCGTTGCACAGCTCAAATTACCCTATGTGCATATCTACACATGAACGTGAGGATCATACATACACACACAATACACATAACCGCACGCATGTATCGGACTGTGCTATCCATATACAACCACAATTTCCTGTAGTTCAATTTGTTTCTCTGTCTCTTTTTCTACCTCTATTTTCTCATTTTTCTCTACATATATATGTATTGATGGATCATGATATTATAATATTTTTCATGTGTGTTTTATTGAAGTTTATTGACATTGCCACACCGCCATTTTGCGATTATTAAATCATTGATCACACTGTATAATTTTTTTTTATTGTATAAGTATAGAAATTTTTTTTTTTTTTTTGTAATTATTTATGACGCACACATCGTGTTGATTTAAAATTTTTGCAGCGTGAAAGCAAGAGTTTTTTTTTTGAGATCAACGTTGTTTACAAATGTTTCAGTGATATTTTAATATTTTAGATTGGCTAACATGACAGTATACTGTCCAATCAAGTGATCGTCCGGGTATTTCAATTCTAGTCTCGACTGATTCTAACCTAAATCATTAGAATTGTTTATAGGAGTTATTGGCAAACGAGACAAACGCATGGTTCAAAATAATATTAGAATTATTTTTTTTTATAAAAATTCAATAAATTCAATTGTATAAGTGATAAATAATTATATTTTTATATTAAATTTAATTGAAATAGTATAAATAAAATGCCGAAAATTTTAAATACTTCGAAAAATAAAGATATTAATGGAATACACGACAACAGTCACAGTCTCAATATGAGTAACAGATGTGAAATGATATTGTCTATGGAAGATAAAATTCTTCAAGAAGAAACTTATATCCTTGGTCTTTGTGGAACGCAAAAGTATATTTATCTTTTTATTTTTGTCAATTTATTTTTGATGAATATATGTAAGAAAATCGTAACAATTAAAAATTGTTTTTTTTTTTCTTTTTGTTTATTTGTTCTAACAGTGAACCGGAATTTCGTTTTGCTGCTGCTCTTTCTGATTATTCATCTGTTATTTATAACGTAGGCGAAACATTATCGAAAATTATTACATTAACTGAAAATACTTCGCCAATTGTTGGAATAAAATTCAGTCCTAATTCTAAAAATATTTTGTACACTGCGACAAAAGATGGGAGCATAACAGTTTGTGATTTACGAGCCAGAGGAAAAATAATTACTGAATTGAAAGGTGATTTTATTCATTCAAATTAATAATCTTACCATACCATCTTATTTGAATAATTTTCCAGATAATTCAGCAGAAGGTAAATTAAGACCATTAGCTAGTTTTGATATAAGCTGTGATGATAAACTCGTGGCTGCTGGTACAGAGCACGTAGGTGGTGATGCATTCATATTGTTTTGGGATATTAGAAATCATAATTCAAAGTCAAACAGTACAAATAATCTACTTGGTGGATACTGGGAGTCCCTTATGGATGACGTAACGACTTTATCATTCCATTCTCATAAACAAAATACTTTAATATCAGGTAGCACTGATGGATTAATTAATGTCTTTGATTTGACACAACCTACGGAAGATTTAGCTTTGAGTTATTCACTCAATACAGAATCGTCAGTGGTAAGATTTAGTAAATCATCATCAAAATTTATATACTATTTTTTCAAATTGTACACAAGATTTCATGGTAAAAAACAATTTTATTGTCATGAATTTCAGGACAGGTTGGGTTGGTTGGATGACGATAATATTTGGTGTACAACTCATACACATTCACTTCAGTTATGGAAATGTGAGGATGCATGTCCTTACATTAAATACGATCGAAACAGCATTGAAAATTATTTGGTATATTTATTCATCTTTACCATAAAGTTCTTGTTATTTTTATCGTTGCAATGATTGTTCAATTATAATTTATTCCTTCACTATCTTACAGAATGAAAGTGCAGACAGTGGTTATCTTGTTAATATGCATAATCCTGAAACACTTGATCAGCCATTTTTATTAATAGGATCGAGCTCGATTAAAGGGTTAGTGTACTCATCATATTATTTTTATTTTTTTCGTACGTACCACAACTTGATAATTCTGAATTAAAATTTTTTTATTTCATTTCTATCACAGAGAGAATTTGCATGGTGTTATTATTGATGCAAATGGATTGGAGGTGTGCTATGATTTTGTAGGAAATCAACAAACTGTACGAGATAGCTGGTATCACAAGGTATGATTAATTTTATTTAATACAATTGAGTACAAATGATTTTGAATGAAATTTCAATATTCTCTCAATACAATTGTATTATTATAGAGTGGATTATTAGTAACTGGAGGTGAAAGTGGTATTATAAATATATGGAAGCCAAGTGAATCATCAATAATTCCACGAAATTCTGATCGGAAATCATCTTTGAAAATTAATGGAAAAGATAAAGTAAATAGAACTAAGCCATATTGAAATTTTAAAAAAATCATTAAGATTAAGATGCGAAATATTTGAACAAAATAAAAGTAATTAAATATAATAAATTTTGCATCTCAGAAAAAAAAAAAAAAATTAATAATTTCATGTAATAAAATAATGTATAATATTGAATATTTTTTTATATATATAAACAAAAAATGTTTTTGATATGAAAATAAAGGAATGATTGAATTAAAGAAAAAAAATTTTTATTAATAGTGTAATTACCCACTTGATTTATTTTTATTACAATAATAGTTTTTATGTACATTTATAATAAATACTTTTTTTTTTTGTTCATTTATTTTGAGGCAGCTACTTATTCATCGATGATTAATTCAATAATATCAATAATAATGAATGATACAATGATTAAAAAAAAAACGTATATGTCTTTTTAGAGTAGTAATATAAAAATTAAACTCCATGTACACTTATGGTACAGAAATATATAAGAAAATGTCACAAGGCGTCATAAGAAAATAGAGTAAAGACATATGGAGAAAGGAAAAAAAAAAAAAAAAAAAGAAAAAAACGACCTTTAAATATTATAAAGAGACTTTTTTTTTTCTTTCTATTTTTTATTAATAATATATACGTATATCCTATTGTAGGTACGAATAATTGTCGAGTTTCCAATTGGTTTTTTTATGTTTTTTTTTGTGTTTTTCTCCTCCAACTCGGAATATATATATTTTTTTTATTTAGAGCACCTTAACGAAGTATTAAGAATTATTTTACACACAATTCAACAGGAATAAATATATAAAACTGATTTTCTTTTTTATTTTTGTCTTTTTTTTTTTTTTTTTTTCACAATTTTTTTAATCATAACATGTCGCGAATCAATTAATGTATATTAGATATATAAAATGCGGAAGAAGAAAGTTTCACCCACAAAATGAGCATCGCGATCTGACGTGGTTTAAATCGATTTTATGAATAAAATTTTAATAGTAACAAGTCATTAAAAGAATGAATAAACAAAAAAAAATAATAGCTGTGAAATTCGACATGAAATAATTATTAAATTTGCGATATAACAGTCTCACGTAATATATAAAATCATATTGTATGTGTGTGTATTGCATAGTAAATAATAGAAATTGAAGAGAATGATAGAACAAGTGTGAGGAAAAAAAAAAATAATGGATTCATGAGGATAATCTCGCTGAGGTATTTATCATTTTTTATAATTCAAATATGAGATAGAGGGATAAATACTTAATCAGAAAATTAATCGTCGATAAATAATTATTTCAAATCACAATATATCATTATAAAATAGAAGAATTTCTTTTCTCGAAGTAAACACCGAATATTTCAATACTATTTAATGTTACAATAATAATATTATTGATATACATATTGGATTGTTTGAGTGAATAAGAGAGAAAGTCAGAGAAAAAGAGAGAGAGAGAGAGTACAGATTAAACGTACAAAAATACTATCTCCATGTAATAATTAAAGAAAAGGAGATATATAGGTGTATATGTATTAACTGAAAAATAGATATTAAAAATGTGTCACATTTATATATTTAAATTTTTGACAAACTATTTTTTTTTTTTTTTTTTTTTCATGATTTATTCTTCTCATATTTATCTTTTAATTTTCCTCTTTTTTTTCATGCAATAAAATAAAATATTTTAAGCAATTTTACACGCGTAAATAAAAAAATTAATATAAAATTGACAGTCACAAAGAAAAAATAGTAATAATAATAATAATAATAATAATATATATATGTATATAATGAAATTTAAAAAAAGTTTACAAGTAGGCCATATCGAACGTTGATATTCAACACATTAACAGTTTCAACACCGACTAATTGCTATTTATGTTTTTTTTTTTTTTTGTTTTTCTTCATTTTTTTTCATGTCGGTTTTTTGTTTTCTTACATAACAATTTTATAGTAGTAATTATTGAACGACATATCAAACGTCGTTTTAAATCACTTTAGCGTGATATATAACACAGTTTTTTTTTTGTTTTCTTTTTTACCATTGAAATTACAATTAGTTAATTAATATGCGGCCAAATAGAGTGATCAATTGTCAAATATATGAGCATAAGTGACTATACATAAATACGCCGCTATTGAGCTAGTTAAAATATTATTGGAATGATCTTTTTATTTTCTCCATTTTTCTTTTCTTTTTTTTTTTTTTTTTTTTTTTTATCATATACACTGGAATGATTTATGTTACTTAATGAAAATCATTTTTTTTTTTAAGACTCATCTTACAATCACTAATCGTTGAATACAATTTTTATTTTTTTTCTTCATTGAATCTGTCACATTCATACACCCTCACACTTACACACACTCACACATATACAACAATGCAATAACAACGAGTTTCACTGATAACATATCACGATACATATTATACGATTTATTAATTAATTATTTTAATATTTAATTTTATTATAACCGTTAAACACGGTATAAAGGTAAAATTATATTGTCACCACGATTGATTTGCAGAAGAAGTTATTAATTATTTAAATTACAATTCATTATTACTATTATTATTATTATTATTATTATGTTTTTTATAGTTTATATTTTTTTTCATATCGAATTAATTAAGTACCGGATTTTTTTTGTGTATTTTTCCATTTCAGCCTCTGCAATTAAATTAATTCGTAATTTCATTTTATTTATTTATTCATTTATTCATTTTTTTTTTTTTTTAATTCTTTTATTTCATTATATTCATCAATTTATTGCACGCTGGCACGTTAAGACGTTTGTTACAATTAAATGGATTTTTGAAAGGGATAATTTTTTACAATTAAATTTACCCGTTCACCGATTTTTAATTTTCTTTATCATGATTTTTTTTTTTGTTTTTTATGTTTAATAACAGAGATTATTTATTATTATTATCAAAAAAATGTTTTTTTTTTTTCTTTCTCCTTTTCAAATATCAGTTAATCGAACAATATACTCGCATATATAAATACGAAATGATTCAGGAACAATGCGAAATTCATTGTGTTAATACTATAAATAGAATAGATTTATTTTAGTGTGTATTTTTCATTACTGAAAAATTATTAAACAACAACAATGGCAGTGGATAATCCAGCCTCACTCCGTATTTATCCCCATTAAAATTTTTGAGGAGAAAAATATAAAAAATAATTTGTGTCTCCTCGCCACATCGGCAATGTATTTGTATTTATATTCATTCCGATAATTCTAATAAATTATTTATTTTTTCAATGTGTATATATATATATAATGATTTAAAAAAATTATAATAGTAAAAAAAAGAGGGTGAAAAAAAAAAACGACAAAAAAATCACGAAATTAAATGCAAAAAATATGAGCAATTTGTGTGTTTTTGCTTTTAGTCTGATTGTTATGCGCTTAGCGAATATCTTTTTTCTTTTTTTTCTTTCATTCTTCATTTTTGTTCACACATAATATATTAATTCTTAAATAATGAAGACACGTTTAAAAAATAAAATGAAAGAAGAAGTGAATGTGATTAAGAGAATGTGTATGAAAAATTGGGATAAGTTCACCCACCGAATGGGACATAATTCTTATTCTACATAAATACATCAGTTGACAGTAAAGAATGTTTATTATTTTTGCTTTTGCTTTCGCTTTTGCGTTTGTTTTTGCTTTTCTTTACTTCTCTGTCTTATAGATATTAAATTAATTTATTGATGATTTATTTAATTATGTGAGACACTCAATTGGTGTGAAAATTCAAAAAGATTTATACATTCGTTTTTATTTTTTCGCATTTAGTACTGTTATCATTTACATATGTGTATATATATTTATTTTTTTATTTTTTTTTTATTTTCACAATTCTCTCTTCTACGATCAAATTAATCGATTGTCAATTATATGTATGTATATATCATGCTATATAATCGTGAGTCTTCCTTATTCATTATTTTCATTCTTTTTTTTTTTTTTTTTTTTTTTTTGTTCAATATTTTTAAATGCATCATTTATATATCTTATTTATTATTATTAAAATAAAGTTGAAGCTGACTTAGTATGTTTCCAGTGCACTGTTTGGATTTTATCTCAAACACGAGTGTCTCACTTTTTTATTTAATTATTTTTGTTTTTTTTTTTTTAAATATATTTTGCCACATGCATTATACATTAATACTGAGCCATGATCAATACGCACACACGCATCCAATTGTTGCGTTAATTGCGAAAAGTTCCATAAAAAATAATTTTTTCATCTTGTTATTATTGTTTTTTTTTTTTTTTGTTTGTTTAAGTTTCGTACTCTAATTAAGCCATTTTTCATTCGCAAACTATTTTTTCTCATTATTTATTTTTTAAAATTTTTATCCAATGAAAAATAAACACCGCTCTGTATAGACAATAAGGCAATAGAAAGTATGCACACTGCGAGTATATAATTCTTACATCTATACAGATCAATCATGTGTATACACATGTATGTACATAATTTGAAGAAGCTAAATACAATTATATATATACACATATTCATCATTGATATGTGTTATATATAAATAGAGAATTATTGATCATTTGATTATTTAATAATTTACTTCCTTGTTATTTAAGTCACAAAATTTTGCGTATTATTATTATTATTTCTTTTTTTTAAATTTTTTTCTTGTTCACAGTAGCAGAATATATTCAAAAATTACGTATTAATCGACCCTGATGATGTATATTTTAATTAAAATTTTCAGTCGATTCAATTTAACAATATTATGATGAAATCAAGCAACAAGATAGTGTTTTTTTCTAATCTATATCGTCAAATATTTTGTTATTAATGTATTTGTTTTAATTGATTAAGTTTTTTTTTTCTTAAATACTTTTATGAATTTGTTTTATTATTTTTTTTTTATATAGTTGGTAACCTTTATATTTCATTATTAACATTTTTTTTTGTCAATTTTTCGTTTATTTCTGAAGAAAAAAATTTATGAAAACAAGAGGATAAAATTGCAAAACTAACCTTTGAAGAGATGACTTAACGATATAATTTTGAAAGTCAGAATGATTTGACGCGGCTTCGTGGCTGTGCCTCTTTTGATTGACTTCGTGATGGTGTTGGAGTGGAAGTTGGTGTTACTGGTGGATTTGTTGGTGCACGAGGTGGTCGGGCGTATTTTCGGCCGAACCGAAAAAGTCGTCAGAAAAAAATGACTTCTTCTTCGAGTGGTTGTTGTGGTTCGGATCGTTGATGGTGTGACTGCTGTTGTGGCTGTGCCTGTTGATGAATTAAATGTTGATGATGTTGCTGTTGATGTTGATGTTGCTGTTGATGTTGCTGCTGTTGCTGTTGTTGTTGATGATGATGATGATGATGCTGCTGTTGCTGTTGATAGAGTTCAGGTGGTGAACGTGTGATGCGAAGTGAACGATTAGACGAATGATTGCTGTTATTGTGACTATTGCCCAATTCTGGTGATGAATAGGCCGAACTCGTTATAGTTGCGGGACTGCTTCCTGTCCGAGAATGGCGATCCGGACTATTATTGCATCCAACACTGCTACTTCTATAATAAATAATACGTGAGAAAAATTTTGACGAATAAAAAGATAAAAAATTTCACACCTAGTGTCTATATTATATTGAATTTTTTTTGTTTTTTACCTATTACTATTATTGTTACTGCCACTGGCAAGCTTAAGTGGTAATTGTTGCTTCACTGGTGGAAGACTACTGGGAACTTTTTGTTGATTCGTAGCGCTAATTAAATTCAATGGAATTCTCTTAGCGTCTGGCAATGATTTTCGTGATTGCAGTGTATCACTACCTTGACTTATATGTGATACATGAGCAGTGGTAGGTCCAGCTGTTGATGGTGCAACCAGCGAAACACCTTGACGCTCTAATGCTTCAAGACGTCGATATAATTGATCACGTTGTTGAGTTACATCACGTTGCTCAGCAGCCAATTGTTCGCGCAATCGTGATAATTCTGCACGTTCGTCCTGTAAATCTTTTTTTTCTTGTTGTGTTACAGCACGAAATGCAGCTTTTTCACGGCTCAATTGATCCTGTAAATTTCGCAATTCTTCCAATTGACGATTTGGATTTGGTCGACTATTCGATGTCTTGCCCGAACCACCCTCTTTGCACGCCGATAATTGTGCGTGCAAACTATCTATTGTCGTCATTTGATTAGTAATTATGCAGAGTAATGTGTAAACATAATGGGATAATTTAATTGCTGCCAATTGTTGATCTTTATTTATCTCATGAGTGTCATCGTCTCTCTTTTCGACACCTTCTTTAAGAAGATCATGAGCTTTTGGTGGTGTCATCACAGAATGGAGCGTCGCTGAATCTCTCCATGGATATCGATCCTAAATTGAATTTTTTTTAAAATTAAAATAAAAAATAACGTAATAATTTTTTTGGTTTTTTTTTTTTCCAAGTATTAAAAATTATTTGATTTTTACTTTATTATGGTCGAATCCGGCAAATGTTTCTGCACGTCGAGGAACACACAGTGACGGTGGTACGTAGGCCTCAGTGTGTCTTTCACCTGCTGAACTGAGACTCCGAGATAGAGAACCACCACCGGCGCTGAATGAAAGTGAACTAGCAAGTCGCGTTGCTTCCTGCACTGCTACTACAACCTAATGATTTTAAGACAAATAAATGAAAATTATATGAGAAAACAATTTGAATTATTATTATTCAATGAAATAATAGAATAAAATTCAAACCTCCTGCCATAATTGTGTTGAATCTGTTCCTTCACTGCGTACTAATCTTGTATAATCCGGTATTTCTTTTTCGGCCCGTTCAATTTTTTCACTCTCACTGTCATTTTCACTCAATACACTGGCTGCATATAACAATCGCATTTGCAACGCAATTTTTTCCTCAAGCAATAATGCTTGTTCTGTATCTTTTTTTCTCAATTCACCTGTGACAAAAAGAAAAATAAATGAATAAATAAATAAATAAATAAATAAATACAGAAAATAATAATACATTTAAATTTATTAATTAATTAATTTACAATTCAATAAATTTAACATAAAATATATTAAGAAAGATTTTCTAAAGTGACAGACGTACCGACAATACCGAGAATATGCGTTTCCTTTGCTTTAGCGATGCGTTGTCGCTCATCAACTGATAACACTGACGATGATGACGATCTCGTACCAGGTATCTCACTAATTGTACCTTCATCCAACGTGTCATTCTCACATTCCTGCGGACACGCCTCAACTGCCGAACGTATTGATTGTATCCATAATTGTTTATCCTTCGGTTTTTGCACTTTTAATTCAAACATTTCTGGTTCAGTTGGATTACTACTGATGAGATAAATTCCACGTGATTCTTGACCAGCTTTTTCGCGCACAAGTAATTTTTGTAATGACACAACACCAGCTTTATTTTCAGGTACAAAAAATGCATATTTTTGATCACGTGTTTCGGCTAAGAAAAATAATACATCGGACAATACAACAACAACAACAGGTGCCATTTTACCACGACCTTGCATTAAATAAGCTGATCCTTCAAATTTTAAAACACGATTGAATGCCATAATGTCGGATTTTTTAAATTTAACACCGCGATGTGTTGCAAATGATTTGGCATCGATTCGATTATAAATCTCCAGTTTACGATCTTCACGCTCTTTATCAGCAACACAAGCGTCCACATCGCCCAATATTTTTTTCACAAGATCCAATGCCTTTCGTAAATTTTCCTTTTCATCATTGATTGTACCAGTTTTAATTAACGGTTCCACTAACAATGGATATTTTGTTAATCGTTGTGTTACAAATAAAATACATTCGGGAATTCCTTTCTTTTTCAACAATGGATTTGTCTGACAAAATCGTACATATCGTGCAAAACGCGCATCCAAACGTAAATAATATTTGTATGTATCAACTGCGTCACGATGACGACTACAAAATTCACCATAAGCACTTTTCATACGGGATGAATTTTCATTTGAAAATTGATCAATGAGTATATCCGCAATTGTTGGCACAACTGGATTTGCACTCTGACGTTTTCGTAATTTTAATAAAAATCGTAAATGTATTTCAATGAGATCGCGCAATCGTGGAAACATACGTTCAAGATCTGGTGCACCAAGACGAAAATGTCGACGTAATCCTTCAGCAAATATTCGTTCCATTGCTAATAATACAAGACAATGATGCTTTTCAGTAAGTACAAATTCGTAAATGTGCTCTTGACGTTTAACTTCACGTTCACAATTATCAACAAGACGTAACGCATCGCTACGACCAATTGCTGCACTCCATGAATCTGGCTCATCATTTCCCAATCGTAATTCAGGATCCAGACCTTCGATATCACTAATTGTCAGTAGATGTACATCATCACCAAAATCAAATTCCTCCCAGCCGCTAAAAAAAAAAACAAAAAAAAAATACAAAATAATCATAAAATAAACATTGAATTGTATCATAAAATGATCTATACAAAAAAAAATTATTTTTCTTACTGACCTAACAAAATCTCGATGTCCACCACCATCTCCATCTTTCTCCTCGCTGATTGTTTGACTGTAAAAAAAAAACAATTTCTTTATGCATGAGTCAATGAATAACAAAAGTTTTTCCGTTTGATTAAACTAACCGGTTGGATGGCCAACTAATCGATTGTTGCCTTCGTTCATCCAACGATAGCGCAACCATATATGAAAGCAAGTGAGGAATTTATATATATGATGAATTAATAATAATAAAAAAATAAAAATAAATAAAAGAAAAAAAAAAAAGGTTATAACAATGTAACAAATGGTGTTGAAACTCCATAACTAATTTTTATAGTTTACACCTTTTTTTTTTCTGTTTTCAAAGTTTTTTTTTTTTTATTTTTCCTTTCACTATGTGGACGAGAATAAACATCGATTGTCTCTTACGTCCCAAGAATAAGAGCTTCTACCACACAACATTCGTAAAGATTTTTATAATTAGATAAATATCCTCGATAGAAAAATTATCAATACAAAATGAAGAGAAGTATAAAGCACATGTATGTACGGTATATATTTGAAGTTTAATATCAATAGAGTGGCACACACGTTGATTCATACCGTTCAATCGTAAACTTTTTTTATATTATCAGTAATAATAATGATAATTTATACTTATGAACTAAATAAATATATTTATTTCTCAACTATTTGAAATAGCAAAATAAAGAAGAGAAAGAAGAAAATATTGACGAGTATAGTAATAAATATAACACATATTTCGACATATCTCAATTGAAAATATAAAATGACACGAAATGAAAGAATATATTTTTATTATAACATTGAACAAGCAGGCGTTATTGAAGCTCAGGCAGGCAGGGAACATGGAAACATACACACACATATATAAAAATATGTGTATATCGAATAATTTGATACTTTGTAAAACAAGTGTTGATCATTCATAATATCTGGCCGTGTGTGTGAACATTTAATAATAATAATAATAATAATAATAATAATAATAAATATTAATAACAGAAATCAATAAAAAATTAATGAATGAAAAAATTTGCGTCACACGCTTTTTTTTTTTTTTTAATACAAATATTTATATGTAATAAAATATATATATATTTATTTTTAAAAAATTTGTTTACCTAAAGTTAAATTTAATAGACAGTAATACAATTATATAATATATAGTATTATAACGAATATATGTATATAAACGATTTGATAAGGAATAAGCGAGACACATTGTGAGATATCTGATGGGACTGTGAGACTTACTTGACTCCAAGCTTAGTAGCAACACGCCGCCAAGGGCTGTAGCTTGACACCGTTTTCTTGTTGCTAATTTCCCTTTTATCGTTGTATCAATTGTTCATTTTGTTGTGGTAGCACGGGAGGGAATGCACGGAGGAAGGAAAAAGCACACACTGCATTAGCGCAACGTTTTTTTTTTTTTTTTTTTCATTTTTTTTATTTTTTATTTTTTATTTTTTATTTTTTCTATCCACGACATTACCCTCATTGATTTTATTTTTATTTACCATCCCTTCTCCTCTCTCCATCACATTTCATTTTATTTTATATTATTTTTGTATTTTTTTTCGACTTTTTATTCAACATTTTTAAAATCACTATCTTTTATTTATGGTGAAAATAAAAGAATTTAATTTAAAAAAAAATTATATTTTTATTTCCTATGCATATTAATGAAGCTTTATTTGCGCGAAATTAAAATAATTCTATCGATAATAATTCAGCCCAACATAATTGTGTGTATGGCGAATAACACGATTTTAAAGCATCACAGACCCCGGTCTACACGTAACTACACATCGACGAATAGTAAATAATTAATTGATATGTATATTATAATCGGATGTTCTGTATGATATATTGCAGACAATATAAATAAATTAATCTGAAATAAAATCAAAGCTCCTGAGCCAGTTTGAGTCTCGGAGTAGTAATAATTGTTTGTAAAACAATCAAATAAATTTTATTATATGTGTCTTGTTTTTTTATTTCTTTTATTTCGATGAATTATATTATTTTTTTCAGATTCAATTTTTTTTTTTTTTCGTTCTCTTTTGATACAAACTCCGAGTTTCTGTCTGGCTGTGCGTTGGCAGCGTGCGAAACTGACCATAAACACGTAAATTATCGATGCAAATAATCGAATATTTATATTTAAAACTAACATAAATAAAATTAAATATTTAAAAAAAACTCACCTATTGGTACCAATGGAATTTGATGGTGGTAATGAAGCGGTAGAGCCGCGTTTTACATGACCACTACTCGATACTATCGCAACATTTGACAATGATTTGATCGCACTTTTCGTTGAATTTACTTTCAATTTTGAACATTCTGTTGGCATTTGATCGCGACATGATTGATTCTGATGCACACACGTTCCACAATCTGTAATTGATTTTAAAAATAAATTAATAATAATAGATAAATGTATTAATTTTTTTTTTTTAAAACATCAAATCTTCACTCACTTTCACACTGCAAAATGGATTTATTTCCAAGTTGTTTCATGCAAATATCACATATAATATTTCCGAGTGTTCCGGCACCCAAAGTTATCCAGTGATGAGACTGTTGACTGGGTTTTTTACCACTTTTATCCTGTAAATCAAACAATCAATTAGTCATAATTAAGAAAAACAAAAAAAAAAAAAACAAGTTTACATTAAATTTAAAATTAATGAATAAAAAAATATTCAACATACTTTTTTTTTTCGAAAGAATAATGAACCCCTTTTCCTTCGAGTTTTCTCCGAATGATTATCATCGTAGGCGGTACCACTGCAATAATAATTTGCCAAAAAGTATAAATAGAAAAATATATATGCATTATACTACTGTAAAAAAAAAATTAATTAATTAATGCTGTAATATGTATCGGAAGCATAAAAAAAAAAAGCTCTGTGTAATATACGCTAAAGCTATACAGCTACGTCTATAAAAATTCAAATTGAAAAACCAATAATGCAATGATATTTAAGAAATTTAAAAATAATCCAAAAAAAAAAAACACTCAGCGAAATAGAATTACTGACCCATTTTATTTGTTTGTTTATTTGTTTGTTTTTTTTTTTTTTTTTTTTTTTTTTTTCAAGCGCTCTGTAACAATATTTACGATATATGTGATCTGAATATACGGAAAAATATTTAGAAAAGTATATAATATAAATACGACAATGTGGCAATTATACAATACATCTAGTACTCACTCGGTCATGAGTTCATCAAGAGATGTTTGAACATTCACGGCATCTTCGCGGATTAAATCTTCATGGAACGCATGGTTATGGATTGGATGAAGATCCTCCGTCTCAGTTTCACTTCCACTACCTTTCTCGTTTCGTTCGTGTCGTCTGCTGTGTCATGCACGATTTTTTTTTTTTGTTTCATTGCAAAAAAAAAAAATGATAGAAGTGCACAAACACAAACACAACTATAAACTAATCGTGTATTTTATAATAAAAAATAAAAAAAAACAAAAAACAAAAACAAAAACGTCCGCGAAACAACTAATTGTGCATTAAACACCTCAGATAAATATCAATATCATATGTAATATATTCTATCGTATTAATTGAATATAATAAAAATTTTATATATCAAAAAATTTATCCTAATCTAGATTATTGCAATTTTTAATTTCTATTTTGATTTACTGCCATGCTTGTAGATCTAGCTGTGCGATTTTAAAAAATTAAATAAAAATATATATACGAGCAAGAGAATTTGTGATATATATATATTTGAAGAAGATAAAAAAGAAAATTTGAATAAATAAAAAATATACCGATAATTTATTTTTCTTTATTTTTTAAAAGCTTATTGCGCATTGATGCAAGTGAATAATATATGCTCGCGTGAAATATATATAATTTCAAATTGGAATAAAAATAATAAACTTACGCCGCCAGTGAAGGGGTGACGCGTGTTCCGGACTCGGCAAGCTGTTGGCCTGGTGGTGTAATAATAGACGGTGTTGAGATCGACTTTTGCAAGGGTAAACGCGATCCAGCGACGCCTGGCAACAAACTTGAAGTTTCCGCTGATCTTTGACTACCACGTTTTGCTGCTACTTTTTGTAAATCAATCTAAACAGAAAAATATTTCGGGTAAAATAAAAAAATAAAAACAACAACAACAGCAACCAATAATTCGATAAAAATGCAAGTATTGTTTGTTTTATTATTATTTTTGCTTTTACCAGGACAAAATCCGCTTCATTAAGTGAATGAGTGCTTGTTTGAGATCGGCATGATCGATTTGCAACTCCAGCACAAGGTGAACGTGATTTACCATCTGATTCAAGGTCCATCTCGCTGTCCAAACTACTCAAGCTGATACTGCGTTGTCGCTAGAATAAAAATAATTGAAAATAAAAATTGGATCCATATAAAAATTTGTAGTCTAATCATTGATAAAATCACATACATTAAATTAATCATAGACTGATCAATATTTATTTATATATTATTATTTTTAATAATATATTTACCAAATTCTGTGCTTCTAAATGATTTTGCACCGGACATCGATGACGCGCATTTCTCGTTTCTTCAATATCAGTCCAACTGCGACGTCTATCAACACCCAGCATTGCCAATGGCAATTGTGAAACACCCATTGGAAAATGTGTTGGTGAACTATTGGTAGAACAATTAGCAAGGTCCGGATCAGAACCTGGTGCATGTTCACCACCACCATCACCACTACGTCCCTTGATACCGGCCAAGCTCAATGGGCATAATGACGGACAAGACGAACTCAGTCTCTGTAATTGTTCATTTTGTGACAAACAATTACCATATCCCACTGTACATAATGTCGAATCACGCATTTGTTGAACAGTATCGTAAATTTCATGAAGTTTTTGTAGATTATCCCCTATAAACAAAATTAATATTAAACAAATAAATATTGATTTTAATTCAATTATTTCACTAATTTACAAAATCACATTATTATATATTATTTATTACCGAGAACGGGATGATGCTTCGCTAATCCTGGTGAGTGTGGCGTTACGCTGATTATTGGTACGAGAGGATTTTGTTGATTTCGTAAATTAGATCCCAATACTGGTGGTGTCTCACGATTACGTTGATCTTCATTGCTCTCTGACATTGTAATATTGATGTTATCTTTGGTATATTCAACAATGTTTTGATGTGTAACGTCATCAATATTTAACACTGCCAATTCTCCATTGACAACTGACACATGACTGCAGTCTGTATGTTCAGAGCCCAAATAATCTGTTATTACATCTTCATCACTGTCCTCCCCACTGTTGGGACATTCATCTGTGAATCAAAAATAAATCAGTAGTAACAATAATATAATTCAATGAATTAATAACTGGGTGAAGAAATTATTAATGGCAATTTTTCTATTATTTTTCTTTGTTTCTTTTCGGATTTGATGCAGTAATGTGACATCAAGTAAGATATTAATAATATATAAGTTTTACTTTATTTATTTATTTTTTTTCTTTTTCAAATTGAAACAATCACTCGATATACAAAATAAATAAACTACTAGAAATACGTGTGTGTGTGTGTGTGTGTGTATATATATATATAAAATTGATAATCTTTATTTCAAGGCATTTTCCATGTTAATAGGGCAGTCGCACCAACACCAACAATAGAAGTTACAGAAGATGTGTTGAATAGAAATCAGGTCACTCAGTATGTGTATATTCATTGTTGCACGAAAGTCATTATCGAGATTTTGACGTTTGTATACAAAACTATGCACTATTATATCAAGTATAGGACAAATCAACAATACCTAGATCGGGCAAAGAAATATGTGAAGTAACAAAGACAAATCAGTGATAAATAATTTATAAAGTAAATCAATTTTTACATTTTCTTCTTTCATTTATATTTTCATTAATTCAATTATTATTTTAATTTTTTTGTTAATTTTTAATTTTACTGTAAAAATTTATTTATTATTAATAATTAATTTAATCACATATAAATGATTATGTGTCCAAAAAATCATATCATAGATATATATTTATTAAAAAATTTTTTTGTAGAATATTAAATATTTTATTTCTTATCACATTATCATACATACCAATCATATTTACTTAACGATAAGATTTTTGAATAAAAATTGATTAATGAATTGTGCAAAGAGACAGATTAACAATTGAATAAAGTGATTTTATAGGAAATTGCATACTTATAATTCCCCACAACAACAATAATATTAATAATAATAATAATAATATAAATTATAATACAAAAAAATATATTGGAGGGTGTAATAATTGTTACGTCTACCTTAAAATTCTACAGAAAAAATTGATCCGCGACCTCACATCTACTATCCCTTGTATATATTTCACTTGTACCGGCATGCAGAGAAACCCAATCCCATCATCCCCTCTTTCACAACCCCTGACCATTATTATTGGATATAGACTATTTCGCAAAATTCACATGTATAGATGTATTTGTATCCTACCACAATATCGTTCATCCAATATTTTGTGGATGAACCCTTATATTCAACCGACGTATATATATATATATATATTTCTTTCCCCACCAAGATTAGGTATTATTATTATTGTTATTGTTATTATTTTTCACTTTAGATACCATATAAATGCTATAAGTAAACTGGAGCGCCTAGTTCTTCATGAAACATTTTTAAATAGAATTATAACCAAAAAAAAAAAATATTTAATTAATTATTTATAAATTTATTTATTTATTTTTTTTTTCCATGATAAAATTATGAATCTTACCAGACGAGAATGGAGCAAGTCCCTCTTGACGTTTTTCCATTATTATTATTATCGTTGAAATGATTTCACACAATAAATAAATTTAATTATAATTATGATTATTTTGTTTCACTTGATCTTGATAAACAACCAACTGTAAATAAAAATATACAATAAAATTAAAATTAAATAAACATAGTAATTTAATAATAATAATAATAATAATGAATAAAAATAATTAATTCACACTGAATAATTTTACATAAAAATGATAGTTATAAATATAAATTTTATATTCGAAATAGAATGAATATTTTTTATTGCGAAATAAATAATATTTATGGGGAAAAATTTACCGTTGGTATAATTGATATAAATAATAATAATGAGAAAAAAATAAAATAATAAATATAATAGAATACACGAGGGTGTAGGGCGAAGAGTAAATTTATTATTTCCACAGTTGTGACACGACACTTGTTGCCAGGGAAAGCCGCGATGACAGGTAGTCTCTCCCTGGCCATCTTATTATATTCCATGTATATGTACTAAAACCGCCTGTACGAATACAGGTGTGTTATACACCTACCTAATTGAATTTGCAATGTTAAAAAAATTATATAGAAATCACTGTGTACTCTCTATAAACACTTGTGTTTCTTTGTTTTCATTTGTTTACATATTATTGAATTAAAAATATCATATTAGCGAATAATTTTAATACGTCAACCATTTTCTACATAGACAGAGAGGAGGACGCACGCACTGACACGACGATGAAAATGTATATCCTGCCGACACTCTGCGTGCGTTGACTAAATAAAGATGAGCTCGCATCGAGCGACGCGTAGGCGCGCAAAACACGCGACACAATACACGTATATCTACACTTATGTATATATATTATATATTGTGTGGAAAATTCGTGATCGTATATGTATTTGTTTTGTGTGTGGGTCGCGGAAATAGTGACTAGAAGAGAGGGAAGTTCGAGGCGTAACCAATGTCCGGTGTTATGAGCGCCATTTTTCAAAAAAAATTTTCATCCGATATATCATTGTGTAAAATTATTTATATTCATTGTTTCATACAGTAAAAAAAATCGATATTATAATTATTGAATAGAAGGAAATTTTAATGTACATTATTTTTTAGTTATCAAACAATTTATATTTGAAATGAGTCATCAATAATAGACATTGTTTATCATTGAATTGATCATATGCAATGGGTCACTTGACAATTTCCAATTGTTTTTTTTTTTTTATTTTTATTTTTTCTTTTCTCACTCAAAAGTTATACGTACGTCTATTGTCAATCAATGACCTGTAGAATTTAAAAAGAAATTCGAGAATATTGAATTAATTTTTATTAAAATTATTACAACACAATAAGAAAGAATAAAGCACAACCTTATTTTTACAGTGCGCTTCAAGCTTGCACGATTTTGTAGCGCAAAATTAAATTATTCTAATAATGATATGTCCACATGTGTATGTCTGTGCAGCTGTACATTTACGACCGTCGCTTTCTACTCATTACATTCGTTGCAGTCTGTTTCCATTATCCATTTCATCTTATTTTTTTTTTTCTTTTTTTTTTTCGTCGATATAAAATAATTCACTTTGAAAGTATTTTTAGATTCGAGCGCCATTTTTATCGAACTATAATGGCGGGAATTTTCATATTTCAGTCGCTAGAACAGTTTTCTTCTATAGCCAATTTGTACCATGGTGGAAAGAATTTTTGTGTAATTTATGTGGTTATTTTGACAAAGCCGGTTGTATTAAAATTATACGATCTACCATAATCGTGTGTTTTTGTTCTTTATTTCTTTAATTTGCACTCATTCCATTTCATCAAGTATTGTCTACAAAATTTTTTATTTTTTTGTTTGTTTGTTTGTTTGTTTTTTTTTTCGAATATAAATTTATTTTCAAAATGTTTGAAGATACTGACGATATAATGTTTTATGATGATGATGATGATGATGATGATGATGATGATGATGGTTTATGTACTGGATGTAATCAAGTAAATCTTGAATACGATTATGATTACGAAGAAATTCAAAAAGAAAGTCTGGAAGAAATTGTGAAAAATTGTCTAATACCTAGTATTTTTGATACTGCAAAATATTTATTTCCATTATTTATAGTAACGCTGTCACTCAAACTTATCACACAATTCGGTAAATTTGAATTATTCATATATTTAATATATATGTATACAATTATATAATATACAAATAAATTTGTTTTATCAACGAATATATTTTCTTTTATTTTCAGTAAAACTACCCGATAAAGTTTTCCACATATTTTCTTTTCTTTTCGGTGTATTCGTTCTACATTACTATGTACCTGAATCATTGTACTTGTTAGAAATTTATGTAATATTATCATATGTATGTCTTTGTTTACCAAGACAGTACCAAAAGGGTATAGAAATGTTTGTGCTCAGCCTTTTTATTATCTTATACTGGTAAATAATTTAGCTTTTTTTTTTCTTCATTTTATTGCTTATGATCTTTTGAATTTTTGCTACATCAAGTCCATGTCAAATTTATCTCATTCATTTTTTCTTTATTTCAGTGAATACTCTCTGGATCCCGTTGCATGGCATAAAATCCGTAGTGTAATAATGATCGCTGCAATGAAAGCAGTGAGTGTTTCATTAGATAAATTAAATGATTTACCAAATATTTGGCAATACATGGGTTATATATTCAGTCCAGCTACATGTTTATTTGGTCCATGGATTCCCTTCACGACTTACACAGCAATAGAACAAAACAAAAATCCATGGGTAAATAAATATTCTAAAAAAATAAAAATAAATTACTGGAATTGTATTGATCAATTCTTTATTTATTTATTTATTTCTCTTATGTATAGACTCCATGGTACATTATTACTGCTTTCCGAAATCTTTTTATATCATTTACCTTTTTAAGTATATCGAATTGTTGGACTCGATGGCTAATACCAGACACTGCTGGAAAGTAAGTTAATACATGAATAAAACAAAATTTATTTTTTCACTTATACATTTCGAATATATCTCAACTTCATATTTCAGGTGGTTTTTGGCATATCGAGATGCATTGGCATTTAGAACGTCACATTATTTCATATCTTATATGTCATCATTTACTTTATTTCTCGGTGGATATTCATCTGTAGCAACAATTGTTCGTCCACTTGATGTTGAATTGCCTCGTTCATTAGTTCAAGTTGTGGTTTCGTGGAACATTCCAATGCACACTTGGTTAAAATTATGTATGTATATCACATTTGACTCAAGGAGTAATCTAGATTTTTAATTATTGATTTCTTTTTATTTTTTCTTCGTCTAGATATATTCCGACCGGCCATGAAACAAGTGGGAAAATTTGGAGCAGTGACACTCACATATTTAACGAGTTCTCTGTTACATGGATTAAATTTTCAATTAGCAGCAGTACTACTCAGTCTTGGATTTTATACTTATGTAGAATTTCAATTGCGAAATATTCTTGCAAATACATTTGATGCGTGTATCGGTGCGAAAAAATGTTTGCCTGATAAGTGCAGTCACAAAAAAAATTCTAACCATTTTGCTGTTGTATTAACAAATTTTGGTTTTTGTGTTTTATCAATATTTCATTTAGCATATTTAGGTTTGATGTTTGATATATCAGAGTTGCAAGACAGCGGTTATAGTTATATGCATACTATTGATAAATGGTCACAACTTGGGTTTGCCAGTCATTGGATAGCATTCGCGACATATTTTATATATTTTCTCATAAAATAAATTATTGAATAATGATAGAAATAATTTTTTTTTTTAAATAAAATAATAGGATAGGATAGAATTTCTATTTTTGTAATGATTTATCGATTTTTATATAATCATAGGGAATGCATTTATCGGATATTAAACAAAAAAAAATACTAGCAAATCTGTAAAAGTAAATATTGAAAAAACAAAAAAAAAATTACATATGTGATACGTTTTACATAATATCATCAACTATTTATGAGTAAATTCAAAAAAGATATAATTGTATCATGTATGAGTATACTATTATCAAATTAATTATTGAATCTCTATACACGAGTTCAATAGAATTCGAATGCAAAATTGGACTTTTAAATATTTATTGTAGATTAAAGGACATTATTATTTATTTATTTTTCACTATTAATAAATGATAATTAGATAACTATGATAATAATTGTATAACATACCTTTATATTAAAGAGAAAACAAAAAAAAAAAAAAAATGAAATACATTTGGTATACGTTAAATAAATAGAAAAAATTTACAAGAAATAAATATTAAAAATTAATTGATGATTGGTATTTTAGGATTTTTTTTTTTTTTTTTTCCAATATATCAGTAAATAACTTTTATTTTTTATTAAAATTGACAAAATGTTAACAGAGAATATTTTTATTGCCGTGTTTGTAAATGTGTTTTCATGTCTCTTTCATATCGTCTTCCAACATATTTTTAGTACGCACGTGTCTATATGTATATAATATATGTGGATATTTATTTGTTACGTATTTTTTATTCCATTTTAAATATTTTGCACTGATTCAACAGAAATATTTTTCAATATATTCAATTACGTATGTTGAAATTTCGTGCATATTTTTAGAATTGATTATAACGTCTTAAATACAAACTATTAATTTATGTTTATACAATTGTAAAGATTTCTTTTGTTTTTTATTTTTTAATTTTTTTCTTTTATTTTCCTTTATTACTTATGATGCATTGAAAATAGGGTAGTAATAAAATACTGTAATTATTAATAAAGAGATAGCTATACATATTCAAAAATGTGCTTAGCACATTTATTGCCAATTACAATGTGCAAGTAATTTTTTTTATTTTTCATTTACTTTTGTTGCTGTTGTTATTGTTATTTTTTTTTTTTTTTTTTTTTTTTTTACATAAATACTTATGCACAAATGCTTTGTATATAATTTGCCACATAATACATTATCGCTGAATAATACTATATCTAAAAAATAAAATTTTTATAATTATATTTTTTTTTTTCTCTTGTAATAACAAAAAAAATAATAATAATAATAAAATATTTGATACTTTTTTTATGTATAGATACTTTAAAATGGCATTAATTTAATTATTCATTTTTTTTTCAACGTAAAGAATATGTTCGTATTACGTATTCACAATATATATATTATTTCTAAGTGCAATAGGCGCATTTATAGAAACAAGCTGTGTAAATATTTTTTTAATTTATTCAATTGTGAAAAAATTATTAATTAAAATTTGTTTTATCAGATACTACTAAGTATCAAATATTATTTTATATTTTTTATTAATAACTATTTGTTGTAAAAATGTACACACCAATTTTCTTTTTTGTTTTTTTTTTTTTTTTTCTTTTACAATTTGTAAATTGACAGTAGATGAATAAAATTTTTGATAAAATTTTTGTTCTACTGTCTCGTGTAGCGTTTTAGTATTGAAAAAATTTATATTCATCATCACTATATAGTTAATTAATCTTTTATAATACCTATGCTACTATTATATACGTACAATCTAATGATTAATTAATGTGCCACGGGAAGACTACTTAAACATTTATATGTATACAACAGATCACTGAGTTTTGAGCACCGTTGATCTGACATACACCAACTACAGTAAGTATTTATTTCATTAATATCATGCTTTTATCTATTTTTTTTTTTTTTTTTATTATTACAGAATGAATGATAGAATTAATTCAGATCAATGAGTATGAAATAGAAATTCAATTCTGTTCAAATAAAATTTCACTGTATACGAGTGTGTACATACATAAATGAACATGATATTTTATTAATTTTTCATTTTCATTTAATAAAATTATATTATTGCATTATATTTCAAAAATAGTATTAGACACATTAAATTAATTACTAAGTCAATTATTGATGCTCAAAAAAATATATCAAATTAAAATTATTAGCTACCTTGGAACTAAATAACAAAATTAATGAATATGATGAATATATATCTAAACTATTCATCGTCATCTCTATCACGTGATTATATTTATATGTGTGTATTGTAAATGATTAAAAACAAAAAAAAGTTTTTATAAAAAAAAAAAAAAAAACAAACAAACAAAAAAATTATTATAACAAATAAGCTCTGAAGCCATATGAGATTTCTTGATATCTGATTGTGGTATTATCTCATCATTGTACGATGGGGTTCAAGCGATGTGATCTTCGTCGTTGGCGTGATGTACGGCTAATCGGTGTGCCCTCCCCAACACCACTAAGAATATCGGTTAATCATCTGATAAATGCTGTTTTTGAACTTTTTGTCGTGCGCGCACTGCAAGTCACGAAAGCAAAACAGGATTTTGGTGTTTGGTTAGCCACTTCCAATATCACACTATATTATCAAGCTTTATTAGAAAGCTACAATATAACAAACAAGAAAAAGAAAAAAAAAATACTATTTGGCGCACCGACATTTTTTTTTAATTCTCAAAGATATTTCTAATTTTTGTTATTTACAATGACTAAATAACATATTAAATTTTATCATGCAGCATGCAATAAAAATTGTGATTTATCGAAAAATTTAGAAAATAAATAATATATAAAATTTTATATCTCACAATAGCTCCAAATAAATCATCGATAAATCGAAATAATTTTGCATCTTTTCATCTTTGCTTTAGAAAAAAAAAAAAAAAATTCTGAATAATTGATATAGATGTTAAAGTTATTGGATAGTTGAGAAAAAAATGAAAAAATAAAAAAAAACCACAAAAAAAGTAAATAAAAGAAAAATTTTGGTATGTTTTAATTCAAATTCAATGTGATACAGAAGGAAACGTATCAATTCAAGCTTTAATACTTGGCATTAATTTAATAAATCAACTGGGATATTACGCTATTTCAATTCTTTTATATACAGCATTAAAGGGATAATTGAAAAAAAAAAAAAAACCAGATGCGTAGAAGAAAAATGGAAGAATATGAAAAAAGACTTACTGTCGTAGAGAATTATGGCGATTAACACGATCTGCTGATCTGAGTACCATATTCATACCCGCAGTGGATTGTTGTTGAATAGTACGGTTGGTTGATGATATTGTTGGATGACTAGCATTATCTGTTGTTATACAACTCTCACGTGCATTTGATCTTGTAACTGGTTTTGAAACTGATATTGTTTTCGATGAATTGGTTGTTGTTGTTGTTGTCATCGTTGTTATTGTTGTTGTTGTTGTTGTTGTTTTGCCATTGTGAATTTGCGCTGTTGATCTTGGTTTACAGTTTCCACTTACTCGTCTTGTACATCTAAAATTACAAATGCAACAATGGTGAAGAAAATAAAATAGAAATAACCTAGATGATTGGTAAAAACGAACAATAAACTAAATTTAAATATTATTTTTTCACACAAAAAAAAAAACAAAAAAAATGAAAAGACCTTCTTTCAAGAGTTGTTGTTGTTGATCGTGGAAATAACCTTTTATTCGTATCCTTTTTTGATCCGATTAATGTTGATATTAAGCTCTTTTGGTTCCTCGTTTCTAACAAGAGTCCCGAATTTGAACTGAAACAACAGAGAGGGAGGGAGAGAGATAACGAGAGATTGATGACATGAAAATTTATTATTAATAGTAATAATTATTAACTAATTACATACATATATATATTTTAATATTTTGCAAGAACTTACTGTATGGCGGGGGGTTGTCCGATTCCTTTCCGTCGTAAAATAAAAGGACTCGATCCCAACTCCCGTCGCACTTTGATTTCATTCAATTTATCACCTTGAGTTTTTAATTCATATCGATTTCTACCACCGGTGCTTGTTGTTGGTGACGTATCATTTAAACAAATGTCATCAACACGATGTACAATTCCCGACACATTGTCTTGAATTAAATTCAAAATTTTTGGCCTGGAAATGATCATACCGTGTCCTTGGCCAAATTTCGAATATATTCCACGTGAATGTGGTGGATTTCCATTGTCATCTGCTTTCAATGGCACTTTCAATAATGCGTGCAAACTAGCTTCTTTGCTATAAAATTTATGAAATAACAGAAATTAATTCATTAAAGTGAATTTAAAAAAATTATACAAAATATTGAAATATTTTAGCGTCAATAATCAAATGACTTACTCTTCAAGCCATAATTGTTGATGTCCAATAACTGATCCTGGTCTACAAATTCTTATCCACGCAATTGTTTCTCGAGCCGTTAAATGATAGTGTTTCATTATATATGCACCAATCAATGAACCAGTTCTACCAAGACCAGCTTTGCAATGTACAGCTATGGCACCACGTGCCTTTTCCGATATTTCTAAAAATTTCTGTACAATTTCATCTGTTGGCGTTGTACCATCACGAAAATAAAGATCTTCATGATCAAAACCTGCATTCGTAAATTGTGTCGCCTCATATATTTTTTTATTTAATCGCACTATTGTCGTTACATTATTATGACGAAAATATGTAAAATATGATTCGGGCGTATGTAATGGATAACCATTTTCATTATTTAATTTAGCATGTGGTCCGCAAAATGCTATAAATTTACTTGGCACTATCCAATTAAGATCACCATTTTCAACACGTTCAAAATACTCGTATTCTTTGGGATTGAAATCATCAAAATTAAAAAAACCGAGTTTATGACACTTTTCAATGGCACTTAAACAATCTTTCAGTGATATTTCATAACACGGTGGACCAAGTGATGCATCACGAAACATCACATATGGTGGACTATTTGGACTATTGACCAACGATTCATATACTTCTTCTGCCGTTTTTTTCAAATATATTATCTGTAAACAGAAAAATAATAATTAAATTGCAAATGAAAAATTATTTGAAAATAAAATTTATAATAACTCACAGCATAACTGCCTGCAAGAAATGCAGCATTAACACGATCTTTCCTCTCAAGTGTCGTATAATGAAGAATTTTTTTCTTAAGAAAGGCCACATTTTTTAATTTTTTTTCTAATTTAATGCAATACCTATATAGCATTGCCAAAGTAAGTGGTCCAAAGTCGTTATAATAATTTTCATATACTAATTCAGTGTCAACACTGAAATAGTGACTGTTTTGTGTTGTTATTGGTGTCACATCAGTTTGGAACGTTAGAAAATAAAATCGACCTACAGACATTAATAAAAATTATAATTTTAATACGAAAAAAAAAAAAAAAACAAAACAAAACAAAAAACAAATTCGCACTTAGTATTAATACATAACAAATACGTATTATTTAAATTATTATAAATGTATATATATTTATAAATAATCTAAATTCTATTGAATATTAGTCCTTGACACTCCCCATTGTGGAAACACCTACTCCAAATGCTCACTGACTCTATAATAGCCATCATCAGGAAATACCAATTTGATTATACAATATAGAACTATGAAAAACTAATTAAATAAATAAAAGAAGAATTCATTGATGTACTTGAAGGCATTATCTTTCACAATAAATCCACTAACACTTTTATTTCTACAATAACATAACAATTGATACTGTATTCTGCATACCTTTTATAAATTCAGTGAAACACACCAATATTTCATTACAGTCCTCCATTGTATTCAACACGCACAGCAAATGGCCTGAAAATAATCAGTCATAAAAAAAAAAAATTGATTAGCCATAATTTTAATATTACTTTAAATAATAGTTTAATAAAAACTAACATCAAGTATTTGACGAACTTTAATATATCAAATTACAATGACTACTGAATTTATTCACACAAAAGTTTGTCATTGTAGTGAACAAAATTAATAATTGTTCAAAATACCTAAGTGCTTGTATTAATTTAAATGTAAATAAAGTAACATGCATATATTGATATCAAACGTAGTGTGTATAATGTGTATATATATATACACAGTCACTTACCGTCTGTCACTTGTTCTTCGGATACGACCGTTACGAAATTTAAACTGCGTTACACCGTAAACCGGTGGGAGAAAATCCAATACATATATACATATATATATGTATGTATGAGATAGATCGAGTATATACACGAACATGAAATGAGTACATACACAATCCTCTGTGATTTGTGGTTGTCGTTTACATATTAAAAATTAAAATAATACAATGATTTTATGATTATTTTAATAATTCACAAAAAAAAAAATCTCACATTACTCGCGTATTGAATATAAGTATCATTATTCACAGAAGACACTATTAAATTATGTTAATGTGACAATAAAAGTAGCGTCGTTATTCCTACACTGTAGGATTTTATCGGAGTTGTTTTTTGGTCGAGCTGCCATGTTGGGCATCTCGCTTTGTTCATTCCCTCTCTAAACGCGCCATATTCAATACGCCTACTTATATACGCATACGGGAATACGGCGGTAATCTGAGGTTATACATATAAATTGTATTTGTATGTATTTTTCAATAATATAAATCGATTACTCTCTAGTTTTACAAATTAAATTCACAGTTATAATCCAAAAATAGTGAGATTATTAATTCGTCTGTGGTCTCCTTTAATTTTTTTTATATTTTTTTTTATTTTTGATCCTTTTTTTTTTTTTATTAATTTCTAAAGAATAAATTATCGTATGTACAATGCACAAGTAAAATAATCGATTAATATTTGCTATATTTGTTACAGATTATGTAAAAGCTCATTCATCATATATATTTATATGTGTGCATTATTGTTCTATCAATAAATATCAGTACTTCATTATTCACACAATAATTATGTAAATGAGTTTTTTTTTTTTTTTTTAAAAGAAAATCGCATATCCAACGGTCGTTCCACATTCCATTTAAATTTAAAATTACAATTTTATAACTAATCCGAAATATTTTTTAATATGTATCTAAAAAATTATATCAAATAGAAAAAAAAAGAGTTTCGATAGTTTTTTTCAAATTTATGTATACAATTATATTTTCTGTGAAAAAAAAAAAAAAAAATGTTTTTTAAAAGTATTAAATTTCTTAAATGTGTACATAGAAACTCTAAATTGCATATGTGTAGATTATAAATGGATGTTGTGTATTTTTACATATATTTTGAATACATATAAAAAAATTTTTTATCAACGGTGGCAAATCAATGAAAGCAGGCAGCGCCACACAACAGTTTGTCCGCTTGCATATGTAAATATAGAATTGAAAAGGTTATAAGTGAGAGAGTATAGTCATTCAAATTCATAGTGATTTTGCGCATGTGCAACGAATTTCTAGAAGTCACGTCATTTGTACGATACTCGTAAAAGCGTGTTCTTGCGTGTCGATTCTCGTAAGAATTTACTATACTATATGCCGGGTTTGAGTTGTCGAGTAGTAAAGAAGACCTTGAATCATTTTCGCTTCACACAAGCCCTTTCACGAGAGTTTGTATGCGAGTCTGTACGCACTACGCATCATGAGCCTGGCCAATTTAATTAAAACAACGTCTGGTATGTATTAACAAGTGACGAGAATTCACATTACATTTATGTGAAATCATATGCTTACCGGCAATGTGATGTGGATGATAAATAATTATTCATATGTGCATAGGCCCATTGAAAGGTGTTTGGAAGCGTCGAAATCAAGAATCGGATGAAGGTACTGATTGACTATATATAGTATATATGTACATATATATATATATTTTTACTATCAAATATATTAATCAAATTTTTTTCAATTATTCAAGATCAACACGATTTATATACTTGTATTATTCACTGTATAATATGAATTTTCATGTGATTTCTGATTTAAATTTCAGAAGAAAGTAATCTCGATTCTAGTGTTAAAAAACCGCGATATTGGTATGTAACATTAGAGAGTGAATCGCCGGCTTCAAGTAATGACGAAAGTGATAGTGAATCAATATACAGCATTCAAGATGAAGAGACGGGTATGTTTTATATTATTGAATAAATTTTCTTCTCACATTTTTTTTTTTTTTAAATTCATTTATATTTATCCATTGTCTGTTGCAGAGTTTGTTAGAGATAGTTCGGATACCTCTGCAAGTGCGTGGATCAGTACAAGCGCCCATCATGATATGGAATTACAGGTTGAGTATGATGTAGATTCCGCATCGGAATCTGATAATCTATTGCTGAATATTTCTTCATCTGATCCCGAGGTTAGATGTGATTTTAAAATTATAATTATTTTTATATTTTCATTATCTTGATCAATTATATTAATTTTGTTTTTTTATTATTATTATTTTTTTTTTTTCTCTTCAATAGGATTTCATTACAATAAAACTTACAAATAATCTAGGTAAATCAGACCAAGAACTGGATCGTTTTGACGACACTGATGAATCATTGACGTCATTGGACAGCGAAATAAGCCGAGCGGATTACTGGACTTGTATTCAATGCAACACAACCAACAACAATCCACTGTTCAGATATTGCGAAAAATGCTATCAAGTAAGAAATGTCTTGGTTATAAATTTCGTATTTTAAAATTTTTTCAATTATAAATATTTATATATATATATATATATTTTTTTTTTTTTTACTTAAATGTTTGTATTTTCAATTTAGCTTCGAAAAAACTTGTTCCCGCCACGTCCAAAACGGAAGAAACGACGTGTAGAAACAAAAACGACAATTAATGTTGCATCTGAACAATCATCATCACATACTTCGGAATTGATAACAAGAGTGGATTCGGGTTTGGGATCAAGCCAGTCCACAATATCAGAACTAGATGGTGATACAACATCGCAAACGACAAATATTTTGTCACAAGAGAGTGTAACTGCCGACATCGCGGAAGATTCTATTCTTTGTCATGGCAATACAATTATCGCTGATAATCAGAGGGAGGCTGAAACCAAAGTCATTAAGTCAATAAATGAAAGAATTACGGATTCTTTGAATAATGAAGAATCCTTAAAGACTGAACTAGAGTCAAATAAGTTTATTAACAACATTGAATTGATACAGAAAAAATTAAGATCTGATGAAGAAAATGATAATAATAAATTTTGTCTTGTTTGCACAGTGAGCCCAAAAGACGGGGCATTTGTGCATGGAAATGTATCACACATATGTTGTTGTTATCGTTGCGCTGTTAAAGTTTGGAAAACAACTCGGCATTGTCCAATATGTCAACGTAAAGTAACAAATGTATTAAAAGCATTTTACGTTTGACGACGCGTATTATTCAAGACTTTATTCTTAATTGTGCACAGTAATTGATAAAAAAAAAAAGAAAGAAAATAAGAGTTTATTTACATAAATATATTTCTGAAAAATTTTCTGTTTTGTACTTCTAATTACAAATAAATAAATTTCACAATACAAATTTTTAACTCATCGAAAATTCATTTAAGTGAATTTGAGTGAGATAATCAGTGTACCATTGCCAATACATGAACAAAATGATAAATTCACAAATAAAATTTATTTATTAATTAGTAATAAAATAAAAAACTATTTTATATATTCTGTTTTTTATTGGGCAAAATAATTTTTTACTTTTATTACAAATTGCAAATATCTATTTTTAGGCAAATCCGTGTTATTTGTGAATTTATATATGTATATATATTTATTGAAATGAAAATGCACCTTTAGGTTGACGACATATAGGAAGTGGTATATGTATTTTTCAACCGGCAATTTGTGGTATACATAGCCCATATTGTGAGGTAGAACGTAGAAGCAGTTGAGTGCAGCTGTAGAATCTTCATAAGTTGATATTTTAATCTTGTAGACACAATATCAATTCATATGATAATAGTCGAAAAATTGTAACAAATTTATCTAAAAAAAAATGGGAGGTTTCATGACATTACTCGAGGAGCACATACGTTTCGAGTTATTGGCTGTGATTTGGTTATTATACTTATGGGAATTATATTTAAGCTTACGACAGGTTAGTGGTTATAATTTAACTCGTGGCAATTTGTAATATTTCAATAAAAAATTTCATAAAATACATCTGCATATGTATCAGTACTAATGATTAATTATTTTCTACTCTACAGCGTAAACTCATGAAAAATTTGGTTAAATTACCAGATAGATTAAATGGAATTATCTCAGAAGAAGTTTATCAAAATGCGAGGCTTTATGAGTTGGATAAAAATGCATATAATAATGTTCATGGTTTATTTTCCACAGTTATCAATACGGTATTACTTGAATTTTTTTTTTTTTTTCTTATTTCATTGTTATTAATGTGTTATTTATATTAGCGTAGAGCATTATGAATAAAATAATATAATAATTTTTTTTTTATAGATATTGATACTTACATTTGCTTTCCATTATTATTGGAAATGGGGTTTGGTATTGATTGAGGCACTTGGTGCAAGCCGTTCCAATGAAATTCTTGCTAGTGCCGGTTGCCTATTCATTATGAGTACTATTTCCACAATTATTGAAATTCCATTTGAAGTCTACAATGTATTTGTGTTGGAAGAAGAGCACGGTTTCAATAAACAAGTTAATAATATTGAATTATACTTGATTAAATTTTTAATTGTTCAAAACTGTTTTTATTATTTTATTTTTTAATTGCAGACTCCACGATTTTTTGTACGTGATCAAGCGCTTAAATTTCTAGTTTCACAACTTATCGGACCACCTCTTCTGTGTGGATTAGTGTGGATTGTGAAAAATGGTGGTGACTATTTCTTCTGGTACATCTGGCTATTTACTGTTGTTGTAACACTTTTTATGTCAGTGATTTACCCAGAAGTTATTGCACCACTGTTTGATAAATATTCGCCATTACCTGAAGGAGAATTAAAAGTGAAAATTGAAGCATTGGCGGCATCTTTGAATTTTCCACTTTACAAATTGTACATCGTCGAGGGCTCAAAACGATCGTCGCACAGTAATGCTTATATGTATGGATTTTATAAACAAAAACGAATTGTATTGTTTGATACACTCGTAAAAGAATATTGTAAAGCAAATGAAACATCTGATAAAGACTTTGGATGTGAAATTGATGAAGTTATAGCGATTTTAGCACATGAATTAGGACACTGGAAATATAATCATACTTTGAAGGGCTTGGCATTAGCACAAGTAAATATCATTTAAATTCAAATTAAACTTGAAAAATATTTTTAATTTTGTCAATTAATAATTATATATTATTTTCAGATAAGTTTTGTAATGAACTTTATTCCATTTGCCAAATTATTGAATTACCAACCAATGTATACAGCATTTGGATTTGTTGATGCTCAACCAATTTTCATTGGACTCATTATTGTTACAATGTACATTCTCATTCCGCTGAACACGGTATGAATATTTTTAAATATTTTCTTGATTATTTTTATTTAAAATAATTTAAATATCCCCATTACAGCTCTTTGGATTTTTAATGACTGTCAATTCACGACGTTTCGAGTTTCAAGCAGATCATTTTGCAAAAAAACTTGGCCATGGTGATGCATTGAAACGTTCATTGATTAAATTGCACAAGGATAATTTATCATATCCAATGTATGATAAACTTTTCTCTGGCTGGCATCACAGTCACCCGCCATTACTTGAACGTCTTGAAGCGATGGATAAATCAGATAAATTGGATTAGAAAGTAAGCCATTTTTAAATAATATCATCAAAAATTAAATCGTGATGATGGTGATGAAAAAAAAAAAAAAGAAAAAAAAAACTACTCTTCATATACAAGCATCACATTTTTCCCATATTCAACCGCTTGATGTATTTAAGTATTTGTCAATTTTTTTTATAATAACTATAGAATCAAAAAAAGTATTCAAATATTAACGTGCATATAGTTGGAAATATTAAATTGTCTAAGCCAAAGAAGCTTCAAACATCAATGATTTTCTTCATAAAAAAATTTTTATCTATTCAAAATTCAAGAGTGTTTTGGCTATTGCATCGATCCAAATAACAACACCGAATGCTCCTGCATCGACGTCTTGTAAAAATTCTGATTGTTTTACATAAGCCGCTCGTCCCGCACTAGAAATAAATAATTTTAGAATAAAAATCTAGAATGATATTATGACTTGTACAATTTCGTACTTGGGACTCATTTGCTTTGTTGATTCACATCCAATGTGAGCGGATTTTACGGCAAATTCAATAGCTTCTTTGTACGTTTTATTTCTACAATCGTTAAAAGCTGTGCATGCTGGACTCAAAGCGTCCAACTGAAAAAAAAAAAAAAAAATTATAATATGAGCTTTTTTATTTCGCATTTATTGTCAATTCTTATCACGGATAACAAACCATTGTACGGTCACCTGGCCGTGCCTTACTGTACTTCATCACGCCATCAATACCACATTGCCATGCGCGTGCCCACAATTTTTTCCAATCATCATCATTTTTCACATTTGCCAATTCAGAAGACGCAGTAGTAAATAACAAACTGTAAACTGCTCCTGATGTTCCGCCCATACATTTCTCTGCGATCCTTGACATTTCTGCGAGTAGAGATGCAGGATATGAAACATTTAAACTCTCCAGCGAAGACAAAATTCCTGAACATGAAGAATTAATTATGAATATTTTAAAAAACATTTTGTTTGTTTACTTCATCGGATTTTATTCACCATTTGCCAGCATTTTATGAGTTGTACCGCAATCTCCGTCTCCGCAGCCTCGATCCAAATCATTTAATTTATTTTCATTTTTAATAATCTCATTGCAAGCTGTGGTTAAACATCGCTTGAACAATTTACTATTTTGTTCACTCAATTTTTTACCGATAGAGATTATTTCCCGACAATCTTCTTCGAATAATAAAGGAGACGTAGATCGAGTGGACAAAATGCTGTATGAACATCCTGGCCAACAAGGTGCGTCAGTTGTTTGATCGAGGCAATCAATATAAAAATCTTTATACTGTTCTGGTAATTTTAATATTGATATATGAACACCAGCGCTATCCAATGATGTCATCAATACACCGGAATAAACGCGCAAAGGTTTAATATTTTTCTTCGCTGGAATTTGAAAATTGTTTTTCAAGTAATTAATTATCATTGATATTAATTTTTATTTTTCAAATAATTTCTATTAATGATTTTTTCTTTGATGTTGTTTTCCACACTTACTCAATTGTGAAACGACTTCGTGAACAATGATTCCCTGTTCCAATTGACTTGCGGCTCCAAAATTATTGATCAACGTAATCACAAAATCGCCATTAATTAATGATAATGATTTAATAATATTATCAAGCATAATTTCTACTATTTCCGATGCAGTTTTTAATTTTATTCTGCTATATCCTGCCTCTCCGTGAACTCCAAGCCCAATCTCCACCTCGTCATTTGGCATTTGAAACATTGGGCCTTGTTCTGTACAATAAATTATTCGTTTCATTTCATTGTTATTTTTTTTTTTTGTTTATAAAAAGTTTTTATTTATTTTTTAAGAATGCCAAACCAGGCAGTGAACATGGATGTAAACCAACGCCATATGTTGCAATATTTTTTGTGATTATCAAGGCATGATTATATACATCCTCAAGAGATTTTCCTTGTTCAGAAATAGCACCGACGATTTTTATCACAAATAACATACCAACGAGTCCACGTTTACCAGCCCGACCTAATTCTTTTGTTGGAATACTACAATCATCGTCAATGACTATTTCTGCAATCTTTCAATCATACGTAATATTTTTGAATTAAAATAATTCGACAGTGAAAAGTTGGCAAATAATTATTTTTCTCTCAATACCTTCAAACCTTTTTGTTTAGCTTTTTCAATTGCAATACCGAAATTTAAACAATCTCCTGTATAATTCGGTATAACTACTAGTGATCCAGCTGAATAAAAGAACAAAGTATAATATTATTTTATAGTATTCGTAAAATATAATAATCGAATAATTATATATTTGCATTATTTACCATTACCGCAAACACAATTCAATGCATAAAATATATGATTTGCTGGTGGAGCAGCAAAAATTGAACCTGCTATTGAAGCAGTGAGCATTCCACATCCTACAAAACCTGCGGCAAATGGTTCATGTCCACTGCCACCACCACAAACAATGGAAACTTTGTTTCCACGATTATTCCACTGAAAGTTATAATTGAATTAAATATAAATAATTAATTACTATTCAATTTGTATTTCAATACATACATTTGATGACAGGACAACTCTTTTGGATGGATGATAATTCAACTGTGGATATGTAAAACATAAGCCAGATAATGATTCATAAACCACATCATCAATAGAGTTGATCAATTTTTTCGACGCCATTACAATTATTTATCAAACTTTGGATGAAATAGTTATTATTTGTTATTTATCCTGTTGAAGAATTACTAAATATTGATAGTGAATATAAATAAAATGTACATCATTTGATCTTTGACTTGGCGATTCAATATTACCAATCTGAATGAAGATTATAAATACAGTAAGTAAATAAAAGATGACTCTGAATTATATGAATGCTTAGAGTATTATACAATACACAGTATATTGTGTAATTGATTGCTATTACGTGATAAAAAATGATTCAGTGTATCCATATCGAACGTGTTAATCATTCAACAAATTGTTTCTTGTGAAGATCATATTATTAATAACATTGTATCTATATATTTTTTTTTTACTGCCAATGACGTATACAATTGTTTGCTTGATGTTTGAAAGAATCATGATTTTAATTTTAAAAAAAAACAAAGAACAAAAATGCACATCGCGACACTGTTTTACTATGTGGTCAACAAAAGAACCACTCAACTGAAATTCAAATGTACTTTGGGCCAGGTTTTGATTTCATTTTAATTAAAAACCAGTAATATTATTTAATTTTTATTGCTGCAGAACACACACGTGAACAATGAAAACAATTATTGAAAAATTATTTTTAATATATTTCATATAATTGATTTGAAGGTTTGATGAAAAAAATTCATGAAATATATGTACTTTGGATTGCACCCAATAAATACACGCATTTCGTGCATTCATAATAAATATGAAGGTATATACGGATAAAAATTAGTGCAACGAGAATAATTATATCAACATAAATCGATTTATGCAAACATCTAAATTTGAAATGTAAGCAAAAAATAGTTCCATATCAATCGATTATTTAATGTAAAGTTGTGTTGGGTTTTCGCCATGTGAAGCGTTGAATATTTAATCGTCGTTTGGATTTTGTTCTTGATGGTAAATCTTTGATTCTTCTTTCAAATATGAAAGTAATAATTGCAAGTGTTATTCCAATCCCGTAGATACTGAAAGCAAACTTGAGCATTGATAAAGAGATCGGACGATAATTTATTGCCGATTGCTCAAAAATTCTTTTCTGTCGCGCTTCTTCGAATACACGAAATGAATTTATTTTACGTTCACTCCCTATTTCAAGTAATTGCATCAGAAATTTGTGATATCGTTCTTTCAATGGCCATGTATCTGCGATTGCATTGGTATACCAATGTCTGTAAATTGGTTTCTTTGACACATGCACTCTATGATCGAATGCACGATAGAAATTTTTTCCGATGTCACCAAGACACACCAATGAATTATTCCCTATAATAAAATCGACACATTTAGGATGGCTGATAACTATTTTTTTTTTCAGTATCGGGCCAAAAATAACTTCTGGAACCGCCGGGTCCGTAAGAATTTGAGTATATTTCGAATTTTGCAAATCCTCTAGTGTCTCTGCATTACGTCGATATTCACTTTTCGTTAGAAATTCTGATAAACGGCCTTGGAATGTTGCTTGTATTATCAGGAAATATAAAAAAATAACTGAAAAAAAAATTCGCAATGACAATGTGTTCATTCGACTCAACAGTGATGCATTCACTAATAATCTTAAAATTTCAAAACTCGCAAAGGACCATCTTCGATTTTTCTCTGATATAAGAACAACGACAAACGTTATGAGAAGAATAAGACACATAGATACAAGTGTTATTGTTCCGTAATATTTCTTGATTATTTCCAATGGCGTATAGAAACCCTCCTTATTTGTGAAAATGTAACATTCTGAATAGCCAGTTGGGAAAGAAACCGTGAAATTTTTAAGCAGGTGATAGGAACGAACCATCAAAGCCACGTCATATTCATTGGCTTCAAGGAATTCATGTGGTTCAGTTGTAATTGTATCATCCGGCTTTTCATGAATGACAATTGTCACATTCCATGAATATTGTAGAGCCTTCATCAAGAATGATGCCATATAACCCACTTTCGATATCAGTTCTTTATCAAAGTTATTATCTAAAAATAATGAAAATTTTCCACCCGGAGCAGTAAGAGCATTCACGATGGCACCATCAAGATGTCGTGTACGATCGAAATTCAAGCCTCTACAAATATTTCCTATTCAACATAAAAATTGTTAAAATTATTCTGTGGTAGAACTTTTTTACTTGGCATGTAATCAATCCGATCAATCAATATTCAAAAATACAATATTTTGTACCATTTTTATACAATCGTGCATACATTGTCCATCCAGGAGATGTCGAAATTTGTTTCCACGGTCGTGGTGCTCGATTTGTATACGGATTGTATGTGTACACCATTGATCGTTGATTGGAATTGACGCAGAGGAAAAATACTTTAATATACTTCATTTTCCACGCGGCCTTTAAAAATTCCTTTGCATTTTCACATTTTCCATTTGACTTGTCCAATATGAATAATGATGCCATTATATTCCACCATCGTGAATTTTTCAATGTCAAAAGACTTTTTTCAAATTGTTTTACAGAATCAGATGTCATGAGGAACAAATTTATTTTCCATCGTGTTTCAATTGTGTTTTCAATCTTTGTTGGGTCGTTGAATATTATCACAGCAAAAGTTCCAGTATCTCTAATCAATTTAATAATTGATTCATCTGAATCACCATGGATGACCATACTCTCTATGTCTGTAAAACATTTTGTCAGCATCTTCACCTGTCAATCAATTTCAATGAATAATTCATAACGATTAATATTTCAACTTTCACTTAATTCCACCATTAAACTCGAAATATCTTATAGTATCTCACCGCCATTTGATTTATAACATGATTTGAATCATCATTTGATTTTGGAATTGGTATTTCCCATGCACTTGATCCTGTGAATTTCCAACGCAAAAAAATAACGATTAACAGCAATATGAAATATTTCCTCATTTCTTATTATTTACAAGTGACAATTTATGTATTGAACTTTTTATCCCGATCCCGTGATAGAAAATTACATTAATACAGTGAATATTCGTGCCTATCTTACGATGTCTGTGAAAATATTAGATATTCATATGCCAATTAATTAGTGAACTTGTGCGTATTAGTTTTCCGTGATAAGAAATACACCTCGTCATACAATACAAAACAATTGTAATTGCGTGTTAAAAAATAAAAATATATGTACGTAAATACTACATAACCGAAGATTATCGTTGTATTTATTAATTATTCATACGACAATGAACACAAAGTCCTGGATCCTATTATATAAATACAACTATCCAATATCGATGACAATTCATTGATTATCCGATTATTAATTCATTTCGCATGTGATTAATCAAACAAAATTGTATGAATGTACTAACATAATTAATTTCCAATTCATTCTCCACTCATACATATAAAATTTGATATATCACACATGATCTTTGAATTTAATATTTCAAAATATCAATAAAGAACTGCGTGTACATTAATGGCAATTGCATTTAATTAAATTCTACGTGGCACATAAACACATTGATATTCATTAAATAAATTTATTACGTGTTACGTGGTAGTTACAGGACTCAAAGTCTGTCTGGGGATTTATAAATTATGCAAACTCTACGATATTGATACATAATTTAAACCTTAAAATTATATAAACAATGAAATATGTTTCATGGAAAGTTTTCAAAAAGTTTTCCTGTATTCAGATCTAACAAATTTCACCTCAATAATAAAACTAATGGGAATATCGAAACATAAGAATTTAATGAACAACATTTTTTTTCGTCTTTTGTATCCATATCGAACGTGTTAATCATTTAGCGAATTGTTTTTTGTGAAGATTATATCGTTAATAACAGTGTGTATATATCTTTTTCTTTTTACTGTCGATGGCGTAAACAATTGTTTGCGTGATATCTGAGAGAATCATGATTTTAATTTTTAAAAAAAAAATCGCGACACTGTCTCACCGTGTGGTCAACAAAAAAACCATTTAATTGAAATTCAAATGGGCTTCGGGCCAGGTTTTGATTTCATTTTAATTAAAAACCAGTAATATTATTTAATTTTTATTGTTGCAGAACATACACGTGAACAATGAAAACAATTATCGGAACATTATCTTCAATATATTTCATAAAATTGATTTGAAAATTTGATTAAAAAATTCATGAAATATATGTACTTTGGATTGCACTCAATAAATACACGCATTTCGTGCATTCATAATGAATATGAAGGTATATACGGATAAAAATCAGTGCAACGAGAATAATTATATCAGCATAAATCGATTTATGCAAACATCTAAATTTGAAATGTAAGCAAAAAATAGTTCCATATCAATCGATTATTTAATGTAAAGTTGTGTTGGGTTTTCGCCATGTGAAGCGTTGAGTATTTAATCGTCGTTTGGATTTTGTTCTTGATGGTAAATCTTTGATTCTTCTTTCAAATATGAATGTAATAATTGCAAGTGTTATTCCAATCCCGTAGATACTGAAAGCAAACTTGAGCATTGATAAAGAAATCGGACGATAATTTAATGTCGATTGCTCGGTAATTCTTTTCTGTCGTGCCTGTTCGAATGCAAGAAATGACTTCATCTTACGTTCACTCCCCATTTCAAATAATTGCATCAGAAATTTGTCATATCGTTCTTTCAATGGCCATGTATCTGCGATTGCATTGGCATACCAATGTCTGTAAATTGGTCTCTTTGACACATGCATTCCATGACTGAATGCACGATTGATATTTTTTATGATGTCACCAAGACATACCAATGAATTATTCCCTGCAATAATATCGATACATTGAAATATGCTGATAATCTTTTTTTTTCCCAATATCGGGCCAAAAATAACTTCTGGAACCGCCGGGTCTGTAAAGATTTGAGTATATTTCGAATTTTGCAAATCCTCTAGTGTCTCTGCATTACGTCGATATTCATTTTTCGTTAGAAATTCTGATAAACGGCCTTGAAATGTTGCTTGTATTATCAGGAAATATAAAAAAATAACTGCAAAAACAATTCGTAATGACAATGAGTTCATTCGACTCAACAGTGATGCATTGACTAATAATCGTAAAATTTCAAAACTCGCAAATGACCATCCTCGTTTTTTTTCTGATATAAAAACAACGACAAACGTTATGAGAAGAATAATACACATAGATACAAGTGTTATTGTTCCGTAATAGTTCTTGATCATTTCCAATGGCGTATAGAAACCCTCCTTATTTGTGAAAATGTAACATTCTGAATAGACGGTCGGGAAAGAAATTGTAAAATTTCTAAGCAGATGATAGGAACGAACCATCAAAGCTACGTCATATTCATTGGCTTCAAGGAATTCATGTGGTGCGGTTATAATTGTATTATCCGGCTTTTCATGAATGACAATTGTCACATTCCATGAATACTGTAAAGCCTTCATCAGGAATGATGCCATATAACCCACTTTCGATATCAGTTCTTTATCGAAGTTATTATCTGAATATTCTGGTATTGTATGCCCTGGAGCAGTGAGAGCATTCACAATAGCACCATCGAGATGTCGTGTACGATCGAAATTCAAGCCTCTACAAATATTTCCTATTCAACATAAAAATTGTTAGAATTATTCTGTGGCAGAACTTTTTTACTTGGCATGTAATCAATCCGATCAATCAATATTCAAAAATACAATATTTTGTACCATTTTTATACAATCGTGCATACATTGTCCATCCAGGAGATGTCGAAATTTGTTTCCACGGTCGTGGTGCTCGATTTGTATACGGATTGTATGTGTACACCATTGATCGTTGATTGGAATTGACGCAGAGGAAAAATACTTTAATATACTTCATTTTCCACGCGGCCTTTAAAAATTCCTTTGCATTTTCACATTTTCCATTTGACTTGTCCAATATGAATAATGATGCCATTATATTCCACCATCGTGAATTTTTCAATGTCAAAAGACTTTTTTCAAATTGTTTCACAGAATCAGATGTCATGAGGAACAAATTTATTTTCCATCGTGTTTCAATTGTGTTTTCAATCTTTGTTGGGTCGTTGAATATTATCACTGCAAACGATCCAGTATCTCTAATCGACTTAATAATTGATTCATCTGAATCACCATGGATGACCATACTCTCTATGTCTGTAAAACATTTTGTCAGCATCTTCACCTGTCAATCAATTTCAATGAATAATTCATAACGATTAATATTTCAACTTTCACTTAATTCCAACATTAAACTCAAATTATCTTATAGTATCTCACCGCCATTTGATTTATAACATGATTTGAATCATTATTCAATTTTGGAATTGGTATTTTCCATGCACTTGATCCTGTGAATTTCCAACGCAAAAAAATAACGATCAACAGCAATATGAAATATTTTCTCATTTCTTATCATTTACAAGTGACAATTTATGTATTGAACTTTCTATCCCGATCCCGTGGTAGAAAATTACATCAATGCAGTGAATATTCGTGCCTATCTTACGATGTCTGAGAAAATATTAAGTATTCATATGCCAATTAATTAGTGAACTCGTGCGTGTTAGTTATCCGTGACAAGAAATACACTTTGTCATACAATACAAAACAATTGTAATTGCGTGTTAAAAAATAAAAATATATGTACGTAAATACTACATAACCGGAGATTATCGTTGTATTTATTAATGATTTATACGAATATGAACACAAAGTCCTGGATCCTATTATATAAATACAAGTATCAAATATCGATGACAATTCATTGATTATACGATTATTAATTTATTTTACATGTGATTAATCAAACAATATTGTATGAATGTACTAACATAATTAATTTCCAATTCATTCTCCACTCATACATATAAAATTTGATATATCACACATGATCTTTGAATTTAATATTTCAAAATATCAATAAAGAACTGCGTGTACATTAATGGCAATTGCATTTAATTAAATTCTACGTGGCACATAAACACATTGATATTCATTAAATAAATTCATTACGTGTTACGTGGTAGTTACAGGACTCAAAGTCTGTCTGGGGATTTATAAATTATGCAAACTCTACGATATTGATATATAATATTGTCATGTAATTTGAATATATGTTTAATGAAGAGTTTCCAAAAAATTATCTAAAATTTTTCCTTCTCTTTTGAAACACGTTTCCTGTATACAAATCTTCCATATTTCGTCTTCATAATAATATCGATGAAATTATCTAAATATAATAATTCAATGGAATTCAATTCATTTCATTCAATATTCATTTCATGGCTCAATGCCTGGTCTAAAATTACGTAGAATTTATAATTACGTAAATAAATGAGATCTCACAATAATGACAGCATTTAGGGATGCATCGATTCCCCATTTAACAGACTATTTTTATGTCAGTCACAGTGTATTTTCGAATCCTTGGATTCGTTCAAATGTTTCTTATTCATTCTTCCTTTTTTTCTCTTCTTTAGTTGAGTAAACACAATTATATTCAAAAATAATCAGGTTTTGACTAGTAGCGCCTCTGCTGATAAATTTACAGTGCAGCAATCATACTGTAGTTGAGAAAAAAAAAAAAAAAAAAAAAAAAAAAAAAAACAATGAACAGAAAACGGAAGTGTCATGTCTCCCCGATGGCGACGCAATCATCAACAGCTTGTGCTACGTTCACGGATATGTTGACGTACGGCGATTAAACACATCATCTCATCACCAGTGATTCACGTGACAATTCACCGATGTCACAGTGCAATCAATAACCAATAAATATTCAACAAGAAAAAAAACAAAATAATAATAAATAAACAAATAGATTTTTATCATTTTAAATTCGTGACTGCTGTAGGATGTTCCGGACATCACCTAATTTCAATCAATTACTTGGTAAGATATTATCAGAGTATCCATTTTTATTATTTTCATAAAATTGTTGCGAGTATCAAATCTTCTTTTTTTTTTTCTCAATTATTTTTTCATCAATTTCCACTCTTTTATTCCTCACACCCTTTATGCTTTCATTACTCATGATTTCTATATATATATTTTTATATTTATACTGCAATTGATAACATTTAATTTTTTTTTTTCCATTTCATAAATATATAGATACAGCAACAAGCAATTTGCATCTCGATCCCGATTGGCCTACAATCCTCCGAATTTGTGACCTTATTCGACAGGGAGACGTAACGTGAGTGCATACATTGTGCATATAATCGTACATATAATATTAAATAAATTTTATTATTATTATTATTATTATTATAATACTCTAACTAGTGCTGATAAATGTTTTTTTTTTCTTTTTTCACACTGGAGGCCCAAGGTTGCACTTGCTGCAATAAAGAAGAAAATAACTAATACCAATCCTCACATTGCTCTATTTGGACTTTTAGTAAACACAAATATTTTATTTATTTATAATTTGACTCTCTCACTTTTTAAATTTCGAAATATTATAATTTTTTTAATTTTATTCATACATCTAGGTTTTAGAATCGTGTGTCAAAAATTGCGGGCATTTAATTCATGATGAAATTGGTACGAAACAGTATATGGAACAATTAACTGATCTTGTGAAAACTACACCTCACGACGAAGTTAAAACAAAAACACTTGAATTAATACAAGCCTGGGCATTTGCATTTAGAAATAGTCCAAAATACACAGCAGTCAAGGTAAATTAAACTACACTTTATTATGATTGTAATGCGATAGGTGTATTAACAATTTTAAAAAAAAACTATGATCAACGTGTAATATTTTCATTTATTTATTCATTTATTCATTTATTTATTCTTTCAGGATACATTGAATATATTGAAAGCTCAAGAGTACGTGTTTCCAAAATTGAAAGAAAGTGACGCGATGTTTAGCGCTGATACTGCACCTGAATGGGCAAATAGTGAAGAATGTAATCGATGCCGTACCGCATTTAACTTAGTCCAGAGAAAACATCATTGTCGTGCATGTGGACAAGTTTTTTGCGGTCAATGTTCAAGTAAAACATCAACATTACCAAAATATGGGATTGAAAAAGACGTGCGAGTCTGTGATGCTTGTTATGATGATCTTAATAAGCCTAGTGTAGCATCGACAAAAGAAAGTGATTTGCCTATTGAATATTTGAGTAGCTCTCTTGCACAGCAACAACAAGTAAGTTGAAAAAATAAATAGGTAATTTTATGTCAAGAATAAGATTTTAGATTATTCAGTATAGCTACTGCTCAAGTATTATAGTGAGAATGATTTTATTAAATTAGTACAATGAAAAATGGCGTCGTCTGAGTCTGAGGTTAGTTCGTGATAGAAATAAAATTAATGAAATTTATCTTAAAAAACTAATTCGAACCATTTAATTATGTAAAAAAATTTGGAATGCATTATTTTGTAATGAATCAAATTTACAGATTCCGCTCAAAAAATCTGAGGCAGAATTACAAGAAGAGGAAGAGTTGAACTTGGCATTGGCATTGAGTCAGAGCGAGGCAGAACAAAAAGAAAAAGAAAAAAAACGTATAACGAACTCATACAAATCGAATTCTACATCGGTATCACGAACGACATACTCGCCACCACCATCACCAAGTTTAAACTCTTCGAAAATTCAAGATGAAGAAGTATCAAATCCTGAATTAGCTAAATACCTCAATCGTCAATATTGGGAACAACGATCCACGAGTATTGAAGAGCATAGTGCTGCTTCACGGGCTGACGTGACTAGTCCATCGGCTCCAAATATCAGTAGTCCTATGCCTCAAAGAATTGTTGTTGCAAAACAGCAAAATGGTGAAATTGATAATCAATTACACGAATTTGTTACTTACTTAAGATCACAAGTTGAGATATTTGTCAATCGAATGAAAAGTAATTCATCAAGAGGAAGATCAATTATCAATGACAGCTTTTTCCAAGGTCTTTTTATGAATATTACAGCAATGCATTCACAATTATTGAAATATATTCAGGAGCATGATGATACTCGAGTTAGTTATGAGGGTTTACAAGATAAATTGACTCAAGTAAAAGATGCACGCGATGCTTTAGATGTATTGCGTGAAGAACATCGTGAAAAACTTCGACGTGAAGCTGAAGAAGCTGAGCGACAAAAGCAAATGTTGATGGCAATGAAATTGGACATAATGCGAAAGAAGAAACAGGAATACTTAAATTATCAACGACAACTAGCGTTGCAAAAAATTCAAGAACGTGAACGAGAATTACAAATGCGACAGGAACAGCAGAAGCAACAATACATCATGGGGGGATACCAAAATGTTTCGAATTTTATGGGACCATCGTCTCAGGGTTCACCCATTCGTCATGTGCATTATCATCCATCTGGTACGAATTATAATCCAATGTCACCGACAAATCAAGCCGTCTATACGTACGGACCTTCCCCAATGGGTACATATCCTCCAATGCAGAATTATGGAATGCCCCAAATGAATTCAACTCCATCGCAACAAACTGGTCCTGAATCAATGATACAACAACAGCGCGAAGGTCTAGGTCCAGTTACACAACCTGGAATGGTAAATAATTTTTATATTATGCTTAATTTTATTAACAATAACCTCTCTCATCGCATCCTTTTTTTCTAAAGTTACCACCACAAATGAGTAATGTGCCATCGATGACGCAGATTTCCAACCCCAGTAGTCATCAAATGGCTCTTGGAACGCAACATGCTCCATCGCCAGCACACATGGGAGGTCCTCGCATTGGACAATTGCCCAATGAAATATCTCAAGGCGTGCCACCGCCAGGCACTGGCAATGCCCAAATTCGATTACGTGGTAATGCTCCAGCAGGATATATGGGAATACCCCAACAATCTGTGGGTAGTGTATCAATGCCACCAAGCGTTCAGCAAATGCCCCAACATATTCCAGCTGCTAATAATCACCCATCACAAGCACCCGTACCAATGCCAATATCTTCTGGTGGTGGTGGTGGTGCAACTCCCCAACAACATTCACAAACACAAATAAGCATTCCTGTAACGCAACCTATGCAATATCAGCAGCCAGGTGCTGCAGTTCAATCAGCACCGATTGAAATTCAACGTCCGATCGAAGAGAAAAAATCTGATAATACTGCGGAATTGATATCGTTTGACTAAATTGATGAACATTTAAAGCTACATTCTATAAACAATTTTGCTGCTAATATGTTACTGTCATTATTGTAGTGTTCGCATCAAAGTATATTGTACTAATTCTATATTCAGATACAATTTTTTTGATTCTCCCTCCAATAAATTCTCGTATAACCTTGTATAAGAATTTTAATATTTAATTTATATTTCCAGAAAAAAATCTTTTTTTTTTCATTTATTATACACGTATAATAATATTGCAATATGAAAAGAAAATGTAATCTTAAAGTGGCCACATTTTTTTCCCCTCAATCACGAATTATACCGTCTCCACTTGACCTTTACGACGTGGTTTAATTTGTTTGCTTTGTGGTGATGTGAATGATGTCTCCTCGGACCGTTTAACTGTTGTTGAGGATGACTCGTCGTTAACTGATGATGAATTTATCATCGACGGTACTTCTTGAATTTCGGATGGCGTGAGTGATGATGTCGTTGATCCATTAAATGTCAACGATGTTTTTCTCAAACGCATGTCCTCCAATGGAATTTCTTCACTTCGTGGTCTTGGCATTTTCGGTGAATTATCACGCGATCGCGAATTATTCTCTTGAGATTGTCGTCCGTTTAAACTAACATCACCTGGACGTCGGCTTATTCGTACTTGACCGTCTTTGCGCATTTGAGCTGCGAACCCAGGAACTTTGTTCACCATAAACATTGGTCGTGGCTGATCTCGTAACCTCTGACCTCTTCCAATAATGCCTGTGTTGAGAAAAAAAAAGAGTAATATAAACGAATGGAAATTTATTGTATTTGAAAAATATTCAATTAATAATTTTTTTGTTTACGTTCATGACGTAGTCCAAGCAGTGCGTAATTAGGGGGTGTAGAACATGTTGGCAGATTTGTTGGGATATCAAGAAGCTGAGCAATTTGATTCATCTTCTTCTGTCTGGCCTTTATTCGACCTTTAGTCAATCTCTGTTTAGCAGCCATACATCGAATATGATCATCAAAAATAAATTTAGCACAAAGAAGTGGCAATCTATTAGAGGAACTGGTGTTTGTAGGTTTTTGAATTGTTAAATGGAGACATCGTGAATCATCTTTATCACCAACAACATCAATGTCTTGCAAAAAACCAACAAGTTTCGCTACACCCCAACCAAGTTTTCTCGTATCAGGTTCAACTAAAATTAGTTGTATCACATCAATAACGAGAAATCGCCGGATTTTTTGTCCATCTTTCCATACCACTGTACATGCAATCAAATCACTATTATCTGAAACAAAAGAAATAAATTAATTGATATTAATTATTAGTAATGTTTTGTGTGTTGTTGACCGTTTAGGAATTGTATTAATTATTCCTAAGCAAGTCATTATTAAACGAAGGAAATGAAATAACTTTTACTTAGGTCAAGAACGGTGTTAACCTGCACGCAATCTGATGGATTAGTCAAGGGTAATTGTGTTTCGACATCTTTACTGAGAGTTAAAGATAATTCTCGAATTAAAAAGAACACGTGAATGGCACGACGAGCTCGTTCAACCTTTGATATGTACGGAGAAAGAAAATAATAAAATATCAAACAATATTTTATAAATAATAATTTATATAATTTTTTTTTTTGTTTTCGACTCATACCTCGCCACATGGCAGTCTTTTACGGAATTCAATACCAGTCATTGGAGTGCCAGTTGGTGGCAATAAAATATTGCTGTCCATCATTAAAAATTCAACATTTAATGGTATTTTTTGTACCTCGCTGTATTCATCTTCGAACATATCCAGAAAAATATCTTCGCTCTATTCAAAAAATTGATTATAATTAATATAATAAATATATGAATCCACATGTGTTAACAAGTATATCAAACAAATATTTTCTGTGTACTTTATAAAAATTTCGTAGTAACGCAGTACTCTGCTCTTTTGCAGATTCAATCGCTGCGAGATGTGCGTCACATAATGAGCTTTGACCGTCGGTTATGACAATTTTCAATAGCAATTTTATCGCCATTTCCAATGTGACAAGCCGTACTTTAGCATCTACAAAATGATGAAGAAGAAAAAACATATATTTATAATAATATAATTAAAATAATAGTTGATTTATTAGCAATATGAATATTTTACTTACTTGTTTCACAACTCATTGCTATAATATGAATCAATTTTTCTACTAATGTATCATGATACCAACTATTACTTGTTCCTTTAGCAGCAGGAATTAAAACAAAGTCAAACGTTTCGTTGCTAACTCCCTAAAAAATTAATTTATATTAATTCATTTTAATTTCAATTCGTAGCAAATGATTAATTAAAATTGGTTAAGAAAAAAAATCATACCTGATTGCTTGTAAGCGCATAAAGCAAACAAAGTGAAAAAAGCGTCGTATAATCATTTTCAGTGCAGTTTAAAGATTGTAAAATAGTATCGAGAAATGGTCTGGAGATAATAGGTTCATTAGATGTGCCTTCTTGAATTTGTTTCGATGATAAAGGGCTTTCAAGCGCTAATCTCTGTTCTTTTTCCTCATCCGTAATATTTAAATGCTCCAGAATTTTCCCAAATTTATCTACTTTTATTGCGTTTAAATCTAACGTCACCACCGGTACATTATCACTTGGTGTGCAGCTAAGAGGTGATGAATCACTCGATGATGCTACTATTGAATCGTCCATCGTTGGACTCTGAAAATCAGTGTTTCCACTCAAACTTTCTAAAGATTTTTCTAAGCTCTCTGTTGGCGGTGCAAAGGCAATTGAAGCATTCACAGTTGTTTGATCAAATTCCTCCAACACTTTACCCGCTCCATTTTTAACAATATTTGAATCTGATTTAAGAATCGCCGCTCCCAATGTACGCACTAAAGGTTCATGAGAAATTATTAAAAACACTTGTGATAAGAGGAATAGTGACAATACAACGCTGACGTGTTTTCTTTCCTCTTGATGATTTTGGCCAGATAATCTTCGTGACTTTGTCAATGAATAAACATAAAGAGGCACAAATAATTTGTGAAGCAAATGTTCAGATAGCACCTTATTTAAATCTTCAATATTCAAACATAAAATGTCATTTAGATAATGTAAGTGGTCCAAATGTTCCGCCACCAAATCCGCCAATCGATTTTGGCTCTGGTGACTGAAATTTATTATTTACTTTATAAAACTATCGTTTTTTAAATATAAATATTATTTAAATCATATATAGAGATATTGGAAACTTACTCAGCATCATTTCTTAAACATGTATCCAATTCAATGATATGACTTCCAATAAACCACACTAAATTACTAAAATATGGCGCAGCTGTGCGGTCTCTAATAAAAGCAAGCATCGATGCATCATCAACGCGATATACATTTAATGTGAGTGTTCTGACAGCAATTCGCACCATTCCCTCTGAATGATTGAAAAACTTTATAGCTTCTGTGTAAAGTGGGAAATCATTTGTGTGCTGAAAAAAAAAGAAAAAAAAAAATTATACAACATGAAAAAAAATCATACTGAATATAATCCACGAATTTTAATATTAATAAATTATTTCAAATATACCTTGTTTACCTCATTATAGAAGAAATGTATCGTGTGTGGATTTAATTTAAGACTTAATGTTTTTAAAAAACTAATATAATACGCCATCACTTCTTCATCACTAAAGTCAAATTTATGTACTATAATGCTGTTTACATGATTGTTACTCAGCAAATAATCTATAAATATATTATAATATATTTCATTGTTATATATATTTAATTTTAATCTGAATAATAAAAATTGTTCCCTTACACAATGACGTTTCATTGCGAATATTTTCAAACAATATATTGAGTGTTTGTAATAGTTGAACGCATACGTAGCTGCCACATTTTTGTTTCATTATCTTCAGAAAAAATGAGAGCATATTTTTCTCCAAAAAAAAACTGTAATCACAAAAAAATTAGAATAAAGACAATGATATTGTTAATAAATATTGCATCATGATATTGACTCACTCAAATACACTACTGTCATTTTGATCACCCCAAATTAAAATTTCTGCTATTGATCTCAAAGTTTCAACAAGTAATCCTCTGTTACTCTCTGATACTGTATGATTTTTTGATAAAACATTATACAAATATCTGAAACAAATAAATTTGTAATTTCATATATAGTAATATATGAGTAATATAAATACATTCATATAAATATTTAATTAATATAATGTATTATACTTGAGATGTTCAAGGGAATGTGGATTTTTTGGTTTCCACAGTCCACCACCAAACCAACTGCGACTCCGAAACATTTTTGATAAATTATTTTATAAAAAAATAATTATACATTATATAAAATATTAACAAAAAATAATATTATCTATACAGTCAGGTCACAGATTTCGCTATGGCCGTATTAAAATTGTCCATATGATCAGTATATATCATTATTTTTTTTTTAAGATCTTGATTTACATTATCACATTATATGCAGTGTCACTGTGACTTTACTAATTTTTATTTTTATATTACTACAAATTATTATACATTTTTTATTATAAATTTTTTAAATGTCACATAGTTGTCCATAATTTATAGGTTAACGAATATTTCATCAATTGACAATTCATTTGTAATCATTGTCTTTTTGTGCTTCATATGGTCATTATTTTATTTATTTATTAGTCTATTGTTGTGCTTTTTATATTTGCAATATGGTTATTTGAGAGTTAAGATTCACGCACTGAGTAACAACGTCCGCACAAATAAACTATGTGTACATAAGACACAAAATCTGTTTAGATTCGTTGTCTTCCAACGATAGAGTGCGCAGTTGGCGATAATTATTATTATTTATTTTTTTTTATTTATCGTTATCATTGCGGTTTGTATTATGCGTTATATACTTTTTGCATGCTATATTTATGTTATTATGGCACGTTGTTTGCCACAATAACCCAAACACTGATGTTTTAATTATAAAATTTTATTATTGACTTGTAGTATTTCATCACGTCCTGAATATTGAAGTCAAGAAATGAGAATTTTAGAATTATACGCTGGCATTGGTGGCATACATTATGCCCTCAAAGGTGAAAAAAAATTTTTTTTTCTTTGTTAATAATAATTATATCAATTTGAATATATTTGCAACAATTATTGGTTTTTTTGCAGAAAGTGGCATTGATGGTACTGTCGTTGCAGCAATAGAAATTAGTACAGTGGCAAATGAAGTTTACAAACACAATTTCCCATCGTCAAAACTCATAAATAGAAATATTGAATCGTTAACCGTCAAAGAAATTGAGAATATGAATATTGATGCAATATTTATGAGCCCACCGTGTCAGCCATTCACAAAAAATGGTCTTCAAAAAGATGCAGATGATGCTCGAACTGTTTCATTTTTTCATATTTTAAAATTAATACCACAATTGACTAACTTGATGTATATACTTTTGGAGAACGTTGAACCATTTGAACGGTCCATTTCACGTCAAGCATTAATTTCGTGTTTAGAAAAATGTAATTTCAATTATAAAGAATGTATTTTGAGCCCTTGTGATTTTGGTATACCTAATAATAGGTCTAGGTATTTTTTAATTGCTAAGAAAAATACAATGCCTTTTTGTTTATCGAATTTGACGGAATCACGTGTTAGTTCTCATCAAATTTTAGAAACTCTATCAAAATCACATTTGTACAAACAAATGAAAGAAAAATACTCCAATTATTCATCGATGGAGTGTCCCACATTAAGTAAATTTATTGAAATTTATCCTCGTGATGATTCTGATGATCTTCAAGCAGAATTATCTATGAGTTTATTACAAAAACATTTGAAAGTCTTAGATATACGTAATTCAGAATCAAGGGGATCCTGTTGCTTTACTTCTGCTTATGGTCGATATGCAGAAGGTACAGGATCGGTATTTTCACCTTTATCAAAGTCTGAAATTGATGAAAAATTAAAAAGCTTGAACAGCATGGATTCTACTCAATCATTCGAATGGATTGAATTAGCGAAAAATCTAAAATTACGTTACTTCACACCGTATGAAGTATCTAAAATAATGTGTTTTCCAAATAATTTTTTATTTCCAAATTTTATTAGTAAGAGACAGAGATATAAATTAATTGGTAATTCTATAAATGTTCACGTAGTAAGTCATTTAATATTAATTCTTAATCATATATCTAATGATAATAATAACGATTTTTTTTAATTGATAATGTCAATAATGTATATATTCAAGCATTTAGATTGATATAAATAATGTTTTTAACATATAAATTTTATATACTCCATTATATTTTCCCACATTTAATTTATTAAAATAATGAATATATTGGTGCAGCAATAAGTCAATTAGTTTATGAATTAATTACATAGTTTCCAACTCAGGTGGAATAAGAATTTTATGTTCTGCTGCGAATTTTTTCAATGACTGATACTTGGCATGCCACGACTCCACTTCTTCACGCATTCTATTATTATCTTCTTGCATATTCTCCATATCGCGATATTCTTGTGTTTTTTCCGATTCCAATTCATCTTTTTGTTCAATTCGTTTTATTCGACAACTCGCGGCATATCCACGATTTTTCAATGTTCTTCGTCTCTGTTTCATTCGTACAATCTCATCACGAGACAACCCGCGAAGTTTCAATTGTCGATTTAAATCACGTACAGATATTGACACTAGTTCATCATCGCTAATATCTAAACAAGGACCAGGGGAAAGTGGATCCTAAAACACAAATAAATAAATACATTAAATAATTAAAAATTTGTTCATGTTATTGTACATAATTAATTAAGTGGAAGGTTATGTTAACAATTATATATTATAAATATCCACTGGGTACATACCCAGTCATCATTGCGTGAACGAGTATTCATATTTTCTTCTAGATCTACGTCAGCGTATAACCGATTCGCGCTTACCATTTTCATAGATCGTTTTCCATCCATTTTTCTTGGAAAATCAACTTTCAACACTACAGCTACGACGCCAAGATTTTACGCCTCGTTTTTTGCTTTTCACGTAAATTTGCTTAGTCATTCTGGAAATCGAAGCCATAGAGGAACATAGGGTGGGCTTGTATTTCTTATTCGTCGTGGTAACAACGTCGATGGAGTATGATCTACTCATTGCGTTCAATATGATTCTCTGTTATGTATGACTTTATATCGCGACGCTATTTACTCCTCTAGCGTCTGCGAAATACAATATATCGCGGGAGTAAATATAGTAAACATGCGGGAATTTTTGAATTGAAGATTATGTTTAGGTAGAAGATCAAAACTAGGTATAAAAATAGCTAGTAACAATTAGTTATAACATTTATGATATAATTTTAATGGAGTTTTAGGTTTGTGTATACCTGATAAATTTTGATTGAATGAAAAGCAAAAAATTATTGTGAAGCTTCTTCCCACATTATTTTAAAGCGTTTAGGATAACGAATCTTATTGTCTGAATTCTTCTATAAATATATTCTCATTGGATAGTACTATGGAGCCAATCATTGACAAAAATTTTAATTTCAAACGTTTAGAAACGTGTATAAACATCAATAACGATGCAACGATAAACCGTAGTGTAGTATTGAAACTTTTTTTTTTGCTTTTCATACTTTAGTTAAATTAATCATCAGTTTTTTTTTTAATTATTTTTATTTAGGTGATTTTAATGAAATATTTCTCAAAGTGTAACACAATGTTAATATATTCCTCAAGTGTTGAAATGAATAGTTAATTATTATTGAGGTTAGTTATTGTCATATTTTGTTCGTTAATTTTTGCTTTCACTACAATAATTATTCGAATAATTGAAAAAATCACCGATTGAAGTGCATATTTATATAAAAAATGTTCAATCTTATAAAAATATAAACATTTTCGATTAATATTATTGATACTTGGGATGAAAAAATTTCTGCGTTTTTAACAGATATGCAATCGGCATATGAAAAATATTAATTTATTTATTCAATATCAAAGACTGATTGAAATATGGATGACATTCGAATAAAAATAAAAGAATGGGGTCAAGCTATAAGAATGGGTGAACTCTATGGTATCGCTGATGAAATAATGGTAAATTAAACTGAAACATTTTGTTATAAAATATTTTGTAATTCATTATTGCAATTTGGAATTTTATTTATTTTTTAGACTACCACCATTGTTCAATCAACCGATGAAATAAATAAGTCAATGTACAAATTAATATTATATTTATGCCAAACTGCTCAACAATCTGATAAAACAAATACTTCCAATGGCATGGATATATTAAATATAACGTGTGCCATTTGTTTTAAGCTCACATCAATTCCAGATGTAGCAAAATTTTTTTCAGGCATGTATCATATCGTTTGTCATTTAATTGATATGAAATTATATAAAGAAACGATGAAACTCGGTGATTTTCTTTTCCCGGGTTCACTTTTCTATTCGGCGTCCACCGATTGTGTTAATATGTACGCTAAATTTTCTACTTTGTGGTTTAAAACGATTGATAAGTTATTTACTACATTCCAAAAATTGGATGAAAATAAATTCGAATTGATAATAATGTTGATCAATTTTGAATTGAAATTTCAATTTTTATCACTCAAAGATGGATCAAGATATCTTTTAAATAAAATAACGATATATAATGAAAAAATTAAATCATTTGGTCAACAGGAATTCCTCGATAAATTTCAAAGTACAATGATGGATTATATTATGAAAACAAAAATGTCACTTGGTGTTGAAAATAAATTTCAAACTTACAGATCTGTTTTACGTTTTTTGAATGATATAATAATCAGTAAAATAACTTACGAAAATATAAATGCAATCAGTGATAGAGTAAAACAATTCTTTGCCATCTTCAAAAATTGTATGAAAGATGACAATGAATGTTACAGGTGTTTTGTAATATATGAACAATTATGTCAAATATTAATTAGATCTGTTGAAAAATTTACATCAAAACATTTTCACGCTATGGAAATGTATATGAACAGTATGAATACTATTATACTGCAATATGGAAATGAAAATGCAATCAAATGGAATTCGTATTCAATAATTCAAATTATTGAAACTCTAACATTATTTTGGGATAAATATCGTGAAAAATGCAATAAAAAAAATATAGAAGAATTTATATCCAACATAACAGCATTGATAAAACATCAAGCCAATATTTTTATTAATTTTCAACTGTCCGAATGTTATTGTCACGCAAGTGAATGTCGAATAACTGTGGATATTTACAATGTTTTGGCAATGAAACTCAAAGCATTGAAGATGATTGCCCGATACATTGATGATCTATCATCTAATTTTATTAACATCACAATTGAAATTGCCGAAGAGTGTGTACAATTTCTTTATGATTTACAAGCTGCAAAATGTAAACGTTGGTGTAAAATTTGGGTTGCAATTGGATCGCTCGTTCACAATATTGCAGTACATTATGAAAAAACAAAATATGAAGAATCTATTTGTCTTTATAGACTTCTTGCAAGTGTCACAATTAATTTGAATGCATTTGATGTTGAATCGAGCTATGTCAACTTCGATAATCCTCTTTGTGTAGCGTTACATAGATTGAGTACGACACATTATATTCATGGTGAATATGACAATGCTATGATTGCTTGTGCGTTAAATGCTTATATTGGTTATAATAATGATAAATGCAAAGCATTTAGATTTTGGGCAAATATAAAATATAAACATCCATCGTCACATGGCATCACCATTGTCAATTGTCTCAAATCAAATAAAATGGCATCACAGATAATTGGTATTGATGTTAATTTGAAAAATTGCGATCTTGTAAAAATATGTCTGCGAGAAATAAAAGCTTTGCAAGAGGCTGATATCAATGTGTCATCATCAATTATATCTGTTTTGGATTTCATGGAAACAATTGATGTTTCACCATTAATATATGGACAATGCGTTCAACTGTTGGGATATCACATGCTCAATTTCCATTTGGCCACTTCAATTTCACGATACATTAACAAAGCATTGTTAAACCTCAAAAATGATAACAAATATTATACAATTGTTCATGAGTTGTTGAAGGGACATCTAAAATTTTATGAATTTATAGAAGATTTGAAAGAAATGAATAAAATAACTGAGGTAGAAATGAAAAATACTAAAATTACACTTCATGCTAGAAGTGATGGTAATTCGAATAGTGATCCAGCAAGAAATGTTGTACCTTCTTACTCTTTAATTAATGTTAAAACTACAATTAAAATGGTAGAAAAATTGAAAAAAATACTAGAAATATGGAAAAAGTGTTATGAAGATGTGAATGCGAATTTCGATAAATATTTTGAATCGGATATAATGGTGCGGACTGTAATTATTGCTGCGGAATATTCTCGATTCTACCAATATCATAATTTAGAAATACAAGCCTGGAAAATAGCGTACAATTTGGCAAAAAAATTTAATAATAATCCAGCAATTGTTTATGTCACTGGTAGATGTATTTCATCACGTCATATTAATAATGAATGGATTCAACGTGCAGAAAATTGTATTGAAAAATTGACGACATCGACAGACCAAACGATAATTGAAACTATTGCTATGTTCAAACTAAGTTTATCAGAATTTTATTTCAATATGGGACTGATAACAGAAGCTAATCAATTATTCGAGGACGCTGTAGCACTACCAAATATTAAATTTACCGTAAATTTAGCCACGTATTTATCAAGTGTAGACATATTTTTGTCACATAAATTTAATTCTGATTATATAGAAAACATTGTTAAAGGCTTGTACACAACATTAACTATTGATGATTTTGAATCATTGACGAGACATCGACGTGAAGAGTTTCTTTATGAATTAGATATTTTATTCCAATTCACCGATCATATTGCATTGCGTATGAATAGTTTAATTTCATATCGTGAAATATGTGCTCATCTTGTGCGACGTCTTTCCATTGCACAAAAATTCAATGCCCCATTTCACGTTGCTGAATGCTTAAAGAATTTATGTTTCATTGATTTATCACGCAATCAACTTGAAGATTGTGAAGTGAAACTTCAAGGGCTGGAGTGTATATTAATGATTGAAACAGTTGAGATGTCACCGCAAAGCAATTTTCCACCCACTCCAAATACAACACAAGACAATGCAATGCCAACTCAAATTATTGAGCCTGTTCGTGATATTTTTCAAAATGACACGTCACCGATTTTACGTAGAAAAATTTTTGTTCCACCCAACTTTATGAGCCATAATGAAAAATGTAAATGTTTCTATTGTAATAATATAACATTTCAATATTTAGTGTTCTCGTGTACGCACATCAGAGCACGACTTTATGCATTTCAAAATTACATCAATGATGCACTTGAACATTTTTATGGCGCCTTCAATATCATAAAAAAAATATTAAATTTATATAATGAAAATATCGGAGTCCATCGTTATCATGAAATTGTAGAATATGTTTTATTCATGTTGGATTTTGCACGTTTTTTGAAACATTCTGTACCTAATAACTCTCAAGATGGATTGGATATTGCACTTCACGCTGTTGATGTGTGTGAAAAATATAAAATAACCAGCAGTCCTGTTTATTTCACTGTTCGAGAACTTATTTTTGAATATCGATTTGAAAATGTCTTCAAAAATATTGATTATACAAGTATGAAAATTATTCTTTTTCATTCAATTTATATATATATATATTTTTTTTTTTTTTCAATAATTCTTCAATATTTAAAATTGTTTTAAATTTGTTTCAGAATTCGCGATGCCGAATACATTGCATATTGATGACAATAAATATATTAATGAGGATGGTGTTGGTGGAACTATTTGCTCAACACCAGTTTGTACAGTCGCAGCGAAATCTGTGCAATCTGTTCGTCGTAGAAAAACACCACTTTTATTAACACTTTCTAAGGTCTCTAACACAATTGTAGATAATGATGAAATCATTATGAGTAATTTACGACAACCAACCAAAAATATTGCTGACAAAAAAAAAATTGAGAAAGTGCGACCGATACGTCGAGAAATTTTTAATGATGACTATTCAAGTAATGAAACAACAGATGAATTTGAATCGAAACAAATGTCAGAGAAAAAGCCATTGAAAACAAAAACTATCAAGAAGGAAATCGACAATATTAACCAAAAGCAAAAAAGTACTCGGACCGGGTGTAAGTTGAAAAAAAATATATTCCCATCATCGGATGAATCGTCTGAGGACTTGGGAGATATTGATAGAATCGATGGGCTCATGGAAAAAATACAAATATCTGAATCAAATTTTTCGAAAAGTGATAATGGAAAAGCTAGAACGCGAAGCTATTCAAAAACAAAATTACCATTAAATAATATATCATCTAGTAAAAATGGCAAATATTCAATTTATGGAAGTACAACGCGAAAACTGTCGAATGGACAAAAGTCAAATTTGAATAATATTTCCATACCAATCAATTCAAGTTCTGAACTTTCAAATGAATCCAATAGTTTCGACGATAATATCGCATCTAGCGCACCTCCAAATATTTCATTGTCAATTAAATCCAGTTCAAAATTGTCAAATAACACCAGTCATTTCGAAAGAAATGACAAATTTAATGTATCCCCAAAAAATATTGATAGCGATGATAACGATGTAATAGAGTGTAGTATAGAAGAACCAAGGCGTTCACGGCGACTTGCTACACGTGGTAACAAATCTTAAGTAGTACTTCATCTTTATTTAATGAAAAATTGAAATGGAATCATTTATAAATCAAACTTTTATGTAAATATAAAAACATGTCCATATATATTCATACCTGAATAAAAACATACATATAATTATTCATTCATTCATTCATTCATTCATTTTTATAATAAAAATATGAGTAAAGCATGAATACTAGATACAATTATATTATTTTTATAGAATTAATAACTCGTATATTAAATGTTTAGAAAACGTTTATTAAAATATATTGTATATACAATTTTGATGGAGGGAAAATTAAGAAAAAAAAATTAACCAAAGCAAAAATTCTACATGAAAAAATTATGCATTTTCATGCATATTTTGTTTATAAGTTATTAAACATGGCATAAATAGTAGTGACCGGTTTTTCTATTTTGTTCTAATTAAATACTGTACATACGTAAAATTGAACTTGTTACATCAAGTCTTTGTTGATGTCAGCAACGAAGATTTATTATCATTAAATATCACACAGCATTTTGTCTTTGTAAAGACATTCATTCATTTTAATAAATAAATTGGCAATCATGAGTCCGACGATTGATTCAATATATTCCAACAGATATATCTTCTGTATGTGAATAATTTTTTTTTTTTTTTTTTTTTAACAATACATTGTATTTTCTAAAGATCCTTCAAACATTGCCTTTGTATGTTTGGTTTTTTACGAGAGATAAAACAAAAAAAAAAAAAAATAATATAAATCATAATAGTAGAGTAAGAATGGATTCTTTGGAATGAATAATTATTCGTTGATATTTACATGTCGGAGTTTCGAAAAAAGAAAGAAAAAAAAAAAAAAAAACAAGAACTCAAAGTACTTGATTACTCTTCATTCATAAGATTTGATGAAACAAAAAAAAAAAATGCATCTCTCCAAACAGTCAATATCATTGGCACACAGTATTTTTTTAATATAAGCTAAAAAAAAAAACATCACTACATTTTTCAGACCAGGAAATTGTCGTCACACTGTGACACCGTTTCATTTTTTTTTTCCTCAATAACAGCCATATACTCATGTAGAAAAAAAAAAAAAAAAAAAATATGGGATGATGGATAATTGTGGGGCAAAATGAATGATTTTGTAATGAAATGATTAAAAGCCCAATTCTACGGTATCACTAATTTTTTGATATCTTTCCTCTTTGAATTGATATCTAGTGCTTCAACAGATTTATAAATTAATCCTTTAAAAATGTAAAATTGGAAGAAAAATATATAATTCATTTTGCCTCATCATTCCCGATTCATGGAAGCTCAAAATTAGTTATAAGTTTGTTTCAATTGTACAAAATTTTTTTCCTCACTCATAGTTTCACAAATGAAAAAACATTGTCAACAGAAAACGAAGCTACCATTACATACATTACTTCTTTTTTTTTTGTGATTATTTACAAAATATTTGTATAAATTATATACTCAAGTTAAGTCGAGTAATTAATCTTTTACGAGTTTTCAAATAGGAAACATCAATACTCTTTTGTTCAAAAAAAAAAAAAAAATGCATAATAATTATTATAACAAGTCGTCGACACGATAAAGATTGCAACAAGTCGAAGAAAAAAAAAAAAAAAAAAAAGAATTTATTATCAATCTTGTGCACTGCATTACTATCAAATATTAAACGGAGTTCTTTATGAAAAATCACAGTCTATAGATGAGTATAATTGTAACCAGAATTCATATTTTGTTGATCCAGATCACTATTGTTGGAATTCAGTGCTTTGGCAGCTTCTTCTTGTGTTTTGGCCAGTTCCATTAATGCTAATGCACCCAGCCATTTTTGATTGTCTTCAGGCAATGGGAGATTGATCATACTCTCTTCTTGTTTTACAACAACAACTTTAACTGCTGACTCATCATTTACCTTTGATACATTACTATGAATCGGATCTTTACTTATATTATTTGTGAAACTACCGGCCAACATAAGAACAGTCGGTCTTGTTTCATTTTGAACATGTCTTGTAGATAAAATTTTATCATGTTCTTGTTCATTAATACGATGATTATCCATTAATAATTGATTCTCTCCAACAATGTTGTTATTCCAACATAATCCCGTGCCAATATTTGCATCATTAACATCAGATAAAGAGAAAATTCTATCAATTATTGGCATAGAATTATTGACATTTGTATCAATATTTTGAATTGAATCCCAATGAACTCTTGATTCATTATTTGTATCATCAAATATCAATTCTTTTGCTAAATTAATACCATCTGATTCATGACACGACGATGTACCACTATCCCAATCTGTTGTTGATCTCGTTGTTGCATTTATTGATGATTCAATATTGCTTGGCTGTTTGTCAATATTGTGCGCCATTAAATCAAAATTAACATCAACAGCGAGATTTCGTACACAGGATACATTCCAATTTGTTGGCAACGTAAGATCTGTCATTTGTCTATTATCTACGTTATTCTCGTTAACACTATTTAAAGAATCATTAGTTACTTGGCTATCCCATCGTAGTGGTTTAGCCAATTGTTGTTCCAAACACGCTTCTCTTAACCAACGTTTCTTCGGTTGAAGCCGATCGAGCATTCGTCGAACGGGTGTAACTGGCAATTTATTTACCGATGTACTTTCTTCATCTTCGGAGTGTTGTAAGGCAGTACATGCTTCTGTTACTTCATCATCTTGACTGTCCTCCTGACTATCTTGACTTTCACTGCAATATACCCTTTGATTTGATGAATTATGATCTAAATTTTCCTGTTCACCCGCCGAATCCATCATCAATCCTTTTCTCGATTTAACTCGCTTGTGATTATCTGAACTATTTTTCCACGGTTTTTTCTTTCTATCTTTACTCGTTGGCGTTCTATCTTCACGTTCACGTGCCATTTTATATCGTTCCAACCATCGTGTAACATCATGCGGCAATTCTGTATTTCCCGATACTGGTTTAAGTACAAAATCATCAGAACGCGTTAGAGTTGCGCATGGATGATCTGGACAATGTCTATTGGCGTGTGTAAATCTCATTTCACAACCTGGTTCTGTACATAAAAATGGTTTTTCACCAGTGTGCAATCTTTGATGAGTTTTTAATTGTCCAGATTGTGTAAATGCCTTGGTACATCCAGGATAATCACATGGATATGGACGTTCACCTGTAACAATAGACGACAATAATGAAATAATGAAATAAATAAACAAAATATATTTCACCATCACGATAGAATAATTTTCGATTGTTTTAAAACAATCAAGACACATCTCAAAACATTCCCAAGTTATTGTATTTAATGAATATACGGTGGATATTCATATATACATACACGCACACATGAAAATTTGAAAGAAATATTTATCATTATCTATCAATGTGAATAAATGCTAATGGCATTGGTGTGGTTTATTAATAAATAATTAATGTAGTAATATTTATCTAAACTGATATACCATCGAATTATATGACCGTTGGGAAGCCATTTAATAATTTAAAGCGCGTGTGATGGCGGTTGGCGGGACGCGTGACCGTTAAAAACGAATGTGAAATCACAAAGACTCGTGGACGCTAAATAAACATTTCACACGATTCAATTGTAATATACATAAATTTATATAGTAAAATATATTTTATCATAATATTAATTGATGTTCAGTCAAAAAAAAAAAACAAAAACAAAAAAAATCATAAAAAAAAAAACTCTACATTGATATAACAAATAAAACAAAGAGATTTTATAGATGTATCACACAGAGATTCACGCATACTCATAAATATGTACGGATGATGGTTATGTGTGCATGTGTAGATACATACATATATACATATATATACAAAGGTATATATTTTCGTATGTGAATACCTGTGTGGGTGCGCAGGTGCGCCTGCAGACTTTTTTCTCTTGGAAATACTCGATTGCAGAATGTACATTTAATGCTACTTGGTGATGTACTTCCTTGCATCATAAGATTGGTAAGGGCATCAGCACGCGGACGACCACGGCGATGGCTCTCAGAGCCTCCAGAACGTTGTCCACCACCGCCACGCATAGACGCCACACCAGATTCTCTGTATTCAGGAGATGAACACGAACTTCCAGGACTTAAATTAACATTTCTCGCTTCCTCACCCCAATTCCAAGGGTAAAGCATTGTGTCGCACATTGGTGGACTCCTTGGCATCGCGTTTGCCGTGGACGAATGAGATTCTTGGTGTGGCGTGTGCATCTCCATTTCCTTACACCCCACCAATTTTCTCTTCCTCTCCACGTTATATCACGTTGGATTTACGTTATATTGTGACAAATTTTTTTTTTTCAAACAATTAATATAAACTTAAATGGACATAATGAAAAGTAATCCACAGAATTATTGTGGAGATGTACTTGCGCTACATGAGTTAACCCGCGCGCGCGCGCCACCTCACGTATTAATCGCTGGCCGCGTGCAACTGATTCAACCGCCAAAATAATGTGGTTGCGGCGGCGTTAGTAGTAACTTGGCGACCGAAACGACGCCACAAAGAAATTATTCCCAGCGCACTTCTGACCGGTATAGTCATGGCAAATACATTTTTTCATATATGTATAATGTGGTAAATGGCGATGATGAATTCACACTATAGAAATTGTATTAATTTATGACTCAGACTGTATATATTTATGATTTTTTTTTTTTCTTTAATATTTCAATTATAATTATTATTGATAGATTTTGTATGGTTATAAATGAATAATTCCTAAATACTCGCATAAATTTTAGGGATCATTGAGTGTTTTTATACTCGAATAATTTCTTGTATTTTTTATTATTTTTCATGAAAATTATTACATGAGATTTCGTATTGATATAGATTTGGCGCGTATAACTTTGTAATTTTTTATTGGTGGAAAATTAATTATGCGCGCGCCTCTATATGTCTGCGCATGAAATTTAACATACATTTTATAATAAAACAAAATTTTACGAATAAAAATATTGAAAATTTACATTATAAGACAATAAATAATTATTATTTATAAAATTATTATATAAAATTAGATTTGATTCTACATTATTTTATTGAATATATTCAAAAATATAACTATTTCAATCATATTTTCACATTCGCATTTTTATATTCATGAAAATCCGCCCATATATTCACGCAAATATTTCAATAATAAATTGTTCAATTACTTAAAAACTGTAATAAATTTTATAATAAAAATATGATGAGAAATAAAGAAAAAATTTTTTCTAATATATTCAATCAATAAATAATATAACAATATAATATTTATAAATTGTGGTGGGGGAAGTATGCGCTGGGTGCAAGGCGCCTATGCGGTCCCTCCCCAAGCCACAGACCTCGTGGTAGACTAACTTCCACTCGGCCATATTGAAATATTGGATGTCTCTGTTACACAAGGGCTCAAGAGTAGCCGTGAAATTTTCGAATAATCCTCGTCGAAAAGAGGATAAAACCAGCCATGGAGAACTCATACAGCATTACCGTAACTAACAAATTCTCATTGGCCCTGGATGATGACGAAGATCCTCTAGAGTTGCTTAAAGTTCGCGAACAAGAAAAGGAAGCAAAGAAAAAAGAAAAGCTCTCGGAGAAGGAGAACAGGAGCAAGCAACCCGAAGTACAAAAATCAGCAAACATCAAGCCACCCAAGACTCGGGTAGTTAAAGATGTTCAACAGCAACCACCGAAGCCCCAGGAGCCCAAGAAAGATCAAGGTTAGTATAAATTATTTTAATCATATTTATATACATATTCATTGTGGACCTCGTGTTTGCTGCTATGGCCGACACGGTAGACCTCGTGTTCATCATGCACACTCTATATCTCAATATTATTCATCTTATTAACATTTCCATTTGTTTATTCGTGTTTCAGGAATAAATATATTTTTATTACTAGATATTTTTTTGCTTTAATAAAAATTTCTTTTTTACTTCTAAAGTGATGCAATGAATTATTGAATATGTATTGGCGCGTTTTTCTAGCGTGTACGATAAAGTAAAATCGCATGAATATACCGGCGTGATCAGGTTCAAAGTAACTTATTATTATTTCTATTATAAAATTTCAAAATATTCTCCGCATATAATTTGTCGCCATTTTAATGTAACTAAATATCATTGATCGATTTTTTGACAATCGTACATTTTCATCTGATGCTGGAATTATATCTTCTCCATATATGGTGTGCCATTCAATTTATTAATTTGTCTTCTTTTTTTTTTGTTGTTTCAATTTTAGAATATATTTTTTTGTTTGATATTCGAAACCTCTATTATGACGTGATAAACTATAATTAACAACAAATATGCTAGAGATATATTATTTTGTCCCTCTCTCATGCATTCTAGTTGTAACCAACATGTCCGCCATGAGGAATGACAAAAATACAACTATCACCTTATACCTCCCACTGCGCTTTACCATTCGAGATATCTAATACGCACAAAATTATTGTCTCATATTTATCTTAATTTACCCAATTTATTGTCACATATTATCAATACTTATTACTTATATGTAATATATTTCGATACGTATTTTTATTATTTTTTTTTTACTCTAACCTACAATTAAACTTATTGAATTTTCAGTTGAGAAAAAACCCGCTCAACCAAGATCCGGTGGTGGTGATCGGAATGTTAAGTTCTCTGGCGAATCGAGGGAGGAACGTAACAACAGGCATAATCGCGAAAATGGCGATCGTCCTCCCCGTAACCAGACTGGTGATCTGAGACGCGGACCACCCTCTGGGTAAGTTCATTTACTATTTTGTATACCAACCAAGATGAAAAAAAAAAAAAAAAGTATTTTTTTTTTTCGGTTTTTTACATCTAATTACAATAATTTATTTATCTTCCTATTGTATTTCTCGAATTTACAATTTACAGTGAAGGTCGTGAAGGTCGTGAAAATCGTGAGTTCCGTAACTCAAACGATGGTCCACGTGGTGACATGGGTGATCGACGACCACGCGGTGGATCTCGTGGTGGTTCAGGTGGAAACAATGGTGGTCGTGGACGTGGTGGACCGCGTGGCCCTCGAACTGGCTTCGATAATCGAGGCAAGCGTGAATTCGATCGGCAATCTGGATCTGATAAAACGTATGTATATTTTTTTTCTCATTTTCACATTTGAATAATGAACGTTGAATTATTTATTTAAAATATGAATAATTTTCCTCTAGCTCTATTTTTCTCTTGTTGTTTGATTTTATTATTGTTATTTATATTTATATTTATAGTTGCTTGAAAGAATATTTTTTTCTATTTTTCATTCTATTCAATCATATTTGTATTAGTTGAAATTATAATGTATATGAAACTATATTGTTCTATGTCTGTACGATAGGCAACCGAGGTAAGGCTAGTAATTAACACGGATTATTTTGATATATATGCATGCGCTTATTTCTTTCTTTGATTGTTATAATTATTGGAATGTTTGTTTTATGTCTTGTATTAATGATACTAGGCATGGTTACAGCGGTATAAAACCCATTGACAAGAAGGACGGCGCTGGTAGCCACAATTGGGGAACGCATAATGACGAAATTGAGTAAGTACTCGACATTGATTGATGCGATAACGAATAATAATGAAATTTTATATTATGGAATTAAGAATAAAATTACTAATAATTTTTTTTTTTTTTTTTTTTTTTTTTTTCTTCTCTCAATTAGGGAAAGTCTCAATACTGAGAATCATGATTGGGGCACTGAGAAACCCGAGGGAGATGCTACTCCGGCTGTGACTGATGGTAAGGAAGTGACTGAAGCTCCAACTGATGCAACGATTGAGGAAAAACCAGCTGAAGAAGAGGCCAAGGAGTTGACTTATGATGAATGGAAAGCTCTGCGTGGTACACGAGCCAAGCCAACTTATAATTTGCGTAAAGCTGGTGAAGGTGAAGACTTGAACCGCTGGAAAAAAATGTACGCTCTTGAAAAAAAGAAAGAAGGAGCTGATGACGATGAAGATGATGAAGAAGATTATGATTTGGCTGCTGAATATCCTCAACGCGTTGGCAGACAAAAACGTGTTTTCGATATTGAGATTCAATTTAGCGACTCACGACGCGGTGGAGGCGGTCGTGGGGGCCGTGGTGGACGTGGAAATCGTGGAGATCGTGCGAACGGTCGTGGATTCGGTGGAAATCGTGGCGCACCGAGAGATTCTGGTGCAGGTGAAAGCCGAGCAGTTACTGTAAGTAACCAAATTTATATACATTTTATTGACATTTACAATACTTATTCATTTATTATTTTTTTAAATTAAAGGAATCAGCGAAAGTTGCAGTTGCACCTGTTGAACAACGGTCACCACGTGGACGTCAAAATGCTCCAAAGGTTGATGATGAACATGATTTCCCATCTCTGGGTTAAATTTCGTTTGCGTCAGCGGTGAAATTGAAAACAACAAATACAAACATAAACAAAAACAAGTCCCACCATCACTTTACACTATCATCAGTGAAAAATTACAATTATCATTATTTTAAAACTAGCCTTGCTACTTTTTACTATTGATTATTACACCACAATCTCACAACGTTGATATAAATTTATTATTCAGTCTACTAATATACGTAATCGATACGTATATTGCGCCCAAAATCTAAAAAAATTACATATGAAATGGTTAAACATAATGAAAAATGTTATTATTGTAAGTGAGAATCAATAATTTGTTCATGCGAAAAAAAAATTCTATTTGTAACGGTATTCATTTTTGCGAGCGATCGCGAGAAAAGTAATGAAAACGAATTATAAAAGAAATGTACATCAATAATTTGTAGCGAAACAAAATTAATCGTGCACGTGAGGAAAAAACATTACTATTTTTTTTTCTTTTTTTTTCTTTCCTCCATTTTTAGCTGTCAGAGTGTGAACGAGATATAGACCGGTCGTAAGACCAAGGAGCATCCAATTTTATTTTCATAAAAAACGAAGATGAATTTGATTTTTATGATGTTCAAATGTAGCATAATTAAGAACAAACGCAATTGTTACTTTAATGATTTGTTACGTTAAAAGCAAATATAACAGAATAACCAAAAGTTCAACGGATTATGAACAAGGAATATGAATTTTTACAATAAATAAAAAAACTAAGATTCGATGGTGAATGAAAAAAAAAATGTTTTTTGTCATATTGAAGGCCTAAATGTCGGCAGAAAACAAAAGGAAGAATATAAATGGAAACGTTTGTAAAAATACTTGTTTAGACATAATAGTTTAAACACCTATTTTTGTTTTAGAATTTTTATATGGTGTTTAAGACAAAACCTTCTTCTGTGCTAAAAATCGGCGATAATCTTATGCCGTGATTATAATTTAAGGAACTATAAAGTATAGATGTTTCTACTTGATGAACTGGGACAAAGAGGAACAAAGATCATGAATATTTCGAATTTTGAACTGTTTAGATAGATTAAGTTTGGCTGATATAGTAATGTATAAGAATTTTTTTTCAATGATATAGCCAAAATCTTGGGAATTTATTGAATAAGTCAATCCTATTTCTTCACCTGCCCTTTCTGTGTGGACTTGCCTACACATTTGCAATTAACACAAATGCGCAAAATACTCAAAAAACAGATTTAAAAAAAGAAATACACGAAAAGTTAATGTTACATTCGTATTTGAAAACAAGAAAATATTAGTTGACAAAAAAAAAAAAAATAGGGTCAAAGTGTTACAATAATAATTCAAACTAATGTACAGTTGTGCATTGATCATCAAATTAATCATCTAACCGTTGTATTCAATTTTTTTTTTCTTTTTTTCGTAATTGTTTTATTTTCGTTTATAATTTCGAAAGAAAGATGAGAAGTTACAACTTTTTCCACAATGGAAACTCACTGTGAATATCCGAAACATTATTTCCGTGGCTTTGGTATACTGTAAATAACAATCATTTACAATAAAATAGTTACGAGATTAGTAAATTCATGCCATTAGATCTTATCAGATAAAATTGAATGTTAATAAGCTTCAAAATAATCATGCATTTATTCATTTCATTACATGCAAAACAAAGAAAAGGTAAATAAAGAATAAATATTCAAGAAATTCCATAGTAACCATTGAAGATTAAAATATTTTTAGCAATTGCCATTTAAACAAAAAATATAAATAATAATATAGTGGAGATACATATAAAATATTGAATTTTATTCTAGCATGAAATATGTAATAAGTAACAAAAAAAAAATAATAAATGAAAATAAAAATAAAAAATACCGCAGAAAATTGGGGAGTTCAACACGATTTTTGTCTTCGTAGAAGTGGGGATTTTCGTGTTGGAATCCTAATAAGCAGAGGGCGCCAACAACAATATTACAGAGATACTATAAAATAGCCCTTCATATCTATATATATACATTGTATGCTGAAGAGAGTGCATATGAAATAAAAAAAGAAAAAAAAAAAATGCGAGATTGAACTTGGTTTCGTCTTGTAGGGACAAACGTAGAGGGCGCTCGTACAGTAAAAGAGAAAGGAAAAAAAAAGTGTTGAGAACACGAGAAAGAGCTATATACAATGTCATTGGTAAAACTGAGATGCCATAACGACAGGAGCAGGATAACGTGACGCGGGTGGGTGAGAGGGAGGACGAAGCAGGAGCGCACGCCGTGTAGTCACGGTCTCCAACCCCCATGTACAATCCGTGCCCGACGAATTTTAATGGCGGCCGACCCCGAAATCCCGCTTAGTGTTATTGTGAATTGACATACGTCACTACGTGAAATTTCTATGTTGTACATTAAATAGTAGTGATATTAAATATTTATATATTTATTTAATTAAATGTAAGTTTATTTGTTTAAAAATTATTATTAAATATATAAAATCAATTGAAAACGAATTTATTTCATAAAGAATCTCATGTGTATGATCATGGTGAAGACTCGCGATGTACCATAGTGACTCGTTGGTGCGGGCATTTTTACACCGCTACAATGTACACTTTTTCTCACTCACAAGTGAGGTAAATATATATATATATTATTATTTTTCTATATATTTCACTGATATTCATCGTGATTTCACGATAATTCATCTATTATTTCTTTGTTCTCTTTCCGATACAACGAGCTCAGTAAAATCCGTGGGTGAAGATTTAATTCCATACAGTGGGCTTTATATATCATGAATATATATGTACACAAATGTGCGTATCTGTATGTATAATACATGGATATGTGTGTATATCGTGTGCTTGGTACATGTTCCCTTTTAATGAGCATAGCGATTATTTTTCATCTCATTTTATTTTTATTTATTTATTATCTTTTTTACACTCTCATTAAAAATATAAAATCTACATTTATAATCTGCAATATTTAAATAATCCATATGTAATTACTATTTATAATTTCTTTGTTTTTATTTTTAAATTATTATAAAAATACATTTGAAACTTATGGGGAAAATAATAAGAATAATAATAATAAAATAAAATATAAATTTCACCGAGAATTTGGACCGATAGTGTATTTGCCTTTGTGCGAAGACAGTGGCCTTAGCTGTCAAGTGCGCCTACGTTTTTTTTTTTCTCTCCCCCTCTCTCTCATCCATTTTCTCAACTTCTTTTATCCTGTTTTCACTCTTTATATATACATATATACCATACACTCTACGCTAACGCGGAGGGTGATGTATTTGTATGTGTGTATGAGTAAGAGCACTCTCGAGAATCATAGGGAAAGAGCCACCTGGGCTCGTTTGTCATTGCGTTGCAGTCATCTCCTCTGCATTCCTCATTAGTCATTATTAATTTATGGATTCAAGTATCGATGAACGAAGAAAGACTGTTTTTATGTACAGGCAACATGATTTGAATATAAAACATATATACACTTGAAAAACAAATATATATACGCTTATGTTTGAGAGTTGTTATCTTTATGCCCGTGAGAGATGAACATTAAGCGTATTGGGTACTCTTTGTTCATAAATACAATAGTATATTTGAGGGGAAAAAAAAAAAAAATAAATAAATAAATAAATAAATAAAAGAGAGGAATAAGAGGAATGAAAAAAAAAAAAAAAAAATTGGAATAAAAGAGGAATAAAATTATTCATATGGAATGATCGCGTGCAATTTCATGATGACAATTTGCAGAGTTTGTTAAACATTCATCGTGTCTATATATTTTTTATTTTGCTGATTAATTTTATTTTAATGCATGTGATCAACGGTTAGTAATGATAACCCTTGAATTATGTTCTCATTATATTATTTGTATTCGTGTGAATTATATAATTATATGTTTAATAATAGATGAACTGTTTCAATATTTTCAGAGATTGAAGTCAGTGAAGATCATGTTGGAGTGTGAATACACGCGGAGCTGGTAGCGCCTTTTAGACATTGGCCAACTACCAGCAAGGGAATTCTATCTCTTTATTTTTTTGTTTTTTTTTTTTTTTTTTACTACCTTCTTCTCTTTTTTCTCCTTCTACTCTTTCACTTTTCTTCAACGTCTTCGTTTATTTCCTCACTCAATTTTACATTTATTTCCTGCAGTAGTACATTCCACTTTCAATCTCTCAACTCTGTATGTATCATCCACATTTTCACAAACGAAATGAAATTCTTTGGAGCGAGAGATTTTGCCATTTTATTGGCGGTACCACCGCCACCACGATTGCGATCATCACAAAATTGTATTAACGATTGTGTTACATCAATTGCGTGGTTGTTTGCTATTGTCCTAATTGCTTCAACAATGAGTACAGCAGCACAAACATTTCCCTCCTCTTCTCCATCATCAGCGTCGGCATTGTCATCTTCGCCATCTTCATCAGTGTCATCATCGTCATCATCTTCCTCCATCGCCGCATCATCATCATCATCATCATCGTCGTCGTCGTCGTCGTCAGCATCATCATCAGCATCAGCATCGTCATCACCATCATCCTCATCCTCATCGACTTTGTTACATTTTTCTCACGCGATACAAGAAAATTTCACGTCTTTACACATCGTCGCACGATTTCCATCCTCCGACTTGACATTGCGCTCGGATTTCATCAAGTTAGATCCAAACTTTACACGTGAAGGTGCTCTACATTTCAATCATTTAACCATTGATCCCAGTACCGGTCAACTTTATGCCGGTGCAGTGAACCGACTATTACAACTTGATGCCAATCTTAAATTACAACAACTCGTTTCCACTGGTATGTACAAATATTCATGCATATTCATTTATAATTTTATAATTTTTTTGTTTTTTCTAAAATATAAATTGGAATTTGTTATATAATCTTTTTTTTCTTTTTTTTTTTTTTCTTTGAATTTATATTGTAGGACCAAGATTGGATAATCCACAATGTCATGCAACAGGATGTACTTCACCTGAGATGACACCGTCATTGATGGCAAATGTGAATAAACTTCTAGTTGCTGATCTTGAATCAAAAACATTGATTGCATGTGGTTCGTTGCTACAAGGCGCATGTGAAAAGTACAATATGTCAAATATATCGATAAAACCCAACTTTTTGCCGCTCAGTGTTGCGGCAAATGATGAAAATTCTTCAACGTATGCTTTCATCGGACCAAAACGATACAATACATGGGAACGTACCAATATACTATATGTTGGCACAACATTTACGAACAATGGTGAATACCGTCATGACGTGCCAGCAATATCAAGTCGTCATCTCAATACACTTAAATTTGCCCAATATACATTCCACAAACAATCAATTTTACATATTGACGTTAAATATCGAGATCATTTTCTCGTTAAATATGTTTATGGTTTCAATGCGAGTGATTACGCGTATTTTGTATTGGTACAAAAACAATCGTATTTACCGGAACAAGAGGAACTTGGTTATATTTCACGATTGGCACGGAGTTGTATTAGTGATGCTAATTATGACAGTTACACTGAAGTAACGTTACAATGTAGTGTTGATTTGGGTAATGGAACACAACAAATTTATAATTTAGTACAAGATGCCAAAGTTGCTACTGCTGGTAGTGATATAGCAATGCAGTTGGGGATTGCTGTTGGTGATCCAATATTTGTCTCAGTATTTTCACCAAGTAAGGGAATATCTAATGAGGCATTACCACGTTCTGCACTATGTGTATATAGTTTACAAGATATTGAAACAAAATTTAATGAAAATATACACATGTGTTTCAATGGAAGTATAAAATATCGGAATATGGGTTACATTAGTGGACCAATACAAGATGGAGAATGCCCAGTGGCTGGTACCACCGGTAATATTCTCAATTTCTGCGAAGTTGGCTTGAAAATATCCGGTGTATCACCAATAAATGCCCAATCCATATTAGATTTTCCCAATGATTTTATAACATCGATTACCGTTGCGAATACTGAGAGTCATACAGTTGCATTTTTGGGTACGAGTGATGGACAATTGAAAAAAGTTCTTTTATCAGGTACGGAATCATCGGTGTATGAGAGTATTGTGGTTGATAGAGGACAAAGAATAATGCCTGATATGATAATATCACCCGACGGTGAACATCTTTATCTATTGTCATCGACGAGAATAACAAAAGTTAAGGTTGAACATTGTAGCGGTTATACAAGTTGCAGTGCGTGTTTGGATGCTAAAGATCCATATTGTGGATGGTGTTCATTGGAAAAACGTTGTACAGTACGTGGTGCTTGTCAAAAAGCTAATAGAAGTAGTCCACGGTGGTTATCGTTAAGCACTGGACAGCAATGCATTGATTTTGAACAGGTTTTACCCGATCGTTTGCCTATAAAACAAATGACAACTGTTCAATTGACGATTAGAACGTTGCCAGAATTGCCAGCTGGCGCAAATTATAAATGTGTATTTGGTACTGCAGAACCCATTGACGCTATGATGACCGGAATTGGATTGTCATGTCCAGCACCACCAATTACACGACGTCCAACAATACCCGAGGGTTCGGATCATATTCTTGTGCCATTATCTGTTCGTTCAAGTGAAACAAACAAAGATTTCGTCTCACGAAATTTTGCTTACTTTGATTGTTCGCGACACATCGTGTGCTCTGAATGTGTAAATGCTCAATGGGGTTGCAGCTGGTGTGTTTATGATAATAAATGTACACACAATATAAGTGGATGCCAGGGAAATATAATATCAAGTGAGAATATAAATCTAGCGACATTGGCCGCGCATGGAGTACAATACTGTCCACGTTTTTCACGTCGTGATAAACCACTAATGTTGCCAAACAACGTACCGAAGGAAATTGCATTAGAAGTGGAAAATTTACCTCATCCTCAGGTGGGTCACACGGGTTTTCAATGCATTGTCTCGATTGAGGGTGCAAATTTGCGGGTTCAAGCCCGTGTCGACAGCAGTCGCTTTATTGTTTGTGACAAGACTATTTATTCGTATGAAGCTATTAGTGGTGAATACGAAGCGTCAGTGACTGTTGTATGGAATACAAATCATCACGTCGACCGTACGACAATTGTTCTTTACAAGTGTGAAGTGTTGGGTTCACATCGTGAACATGCTGATTGCTCATTATGTATGACGCGCGATCCACGATTCGAGTGTTCGTGGTGTGGTAACAGTTGTATGTACAGACACTCGTGTCTCCATGCGCCATTTGCCGAGTGTCCAAAGCCACGTATTGACATGATAAAACCATTAAGTGGTCCTATTGAAGGTGGTACGTTAGTGACAATAGAGGGTAGCAATCTTGGACTTAAAGAGAGTGATGTAGCGGATAAAATTCATATTGGTAATACACCATGTACACTAGTCGATTATGAAATTTCAGTGCGTATTGTTTGCCGTACGGGACGTCGCGATGCAACAGACACAGCAACTGTTGTCGTTGGTAATGATGCTGGCTACACTGAAAGTGCCGTACTATTTAACTATAAAGATATACAGTTATCTGGAATATATCCGTCCGTTGGACCACAAAGTGGTGGTACCCAACTTGCTATCACTGGAAAGTATCTGAATATTGGTAGTACCATCTCAGCTTATCTCGATGAGTTGCCATGTCACGTGAATGCAACACAAGCAAGCAGCACACGATTAACTTGTATTACAAGTCGTTCGGGTAGGGTTAGACAAATACGACAATTAACATTGAGTATTGATGGAGCTAATCGCACACTTATAAATAATCCCTTTAACTATACACAAGATCCAACGATAATGGAGATAAAGCCATTGCAAACTTTTGTCTCAGGTGGTCGAATGATTACTGTTCATGGAACAAACTTGGATACTATTCAGAAACCAGAGATGGAAGTTTATTACGATAATGAAATTACACCAGTGAATAGAACTGTGTGCACAGTACTAAATCCAACGCAAATGGAGTGTCCAAGTCCAAGTGCCGTTGAAAAATTTTTAAATCATCGTGTACGAGCTGTACGATCTGTACGATCTGTACGATCACTCCACAAACATTCACCATCAGTGATAAAAGATACTTCATTGTCATTGAGAATTGCATTTGTTATGGACAATGTTGAAAGTGTTAGGGATCTTGAGAAGCACTTTCAAAATTTACGATTTTGCCGTTTATCATACGTTGAAGATCCTAAATTTTTTTCATTTCCGCATATGGTTAAATTATATAAAGGCGATTCGTTGGTTATTGAAGGTGGAAATTTGAATCATGCGTGCGATGAGACAGACGTAAATGTTACTGTTGGCACGGCACTTTGTAATGTGACATCATTGGCTAATACACAATTATTATGTACACCACCGGATCAACAACCACCTGCTACTGATGAAATGGGAATGAAAACTGAACGTGGACTACCATTAGTTGTAGTTAAAGTTGGACGTACATTGCGTTTTCCAATTGGATATCTTCATTATGAAGTAATAAAATCGTATCCAATTCCACCTGAAGCAATTGCAGGAATTGCCGCAGGAACTTTTGGTCTTGTCTTTCTATTTGTAATAATATTAGTTGTTTATCGACGTAAAAGCACACAAGCCGAACGTGAATATAAACGTATACAAATTCAAATGGATACATTGGAGAGTAATGTGAGAATGGAATGTAAACAGGCATTTGCTGAATTACAAACGGACATGACAGATTTAACTGCGGATCTTGAATCGTCCGGTATACCAACATTGGATCATAAAAATTATATTATGAAAGTATTTTTTCCCGGTGTTATTGATCATCCAATCTTGAATGATCCACGATCACGAAGTGGATTATCACGCACAAATTATGATACAGCTATGGTACAATTTGAACAGCTTATTAATAATAAATCGTTTATATTAACATTTATTGATACTCTTGAAGCACAAAAGGATTTTAATATACGAGATAAAGTGAATGTTGCGTCGTTATTGATGGTAGTGCTAATGGGAAAAATGGAGTATGCAACTGATATATTAACGAATCTTTTACGACGACTCATTATTAAATCAGTGGATACTAAACATCCGCAATTGATGTTACGTCGTACTGAGTCTGTAGTTGAAAAAATGCTTACTAATTGGATGGCATTGTGTATGTACAATTATCTCAAGGATTATGCGGGTTCATCGCTCTTTTTATTATTCAAAGCGATAAAGCATCAAATTGAAAAGGGTCCGGTTGATGTTGTTACACACGATGCAAGATATTCATTATCAGAAGAAAGATTATTACGTGAACAAATTGATCATAGTATTGTTACACTTCAAGTAATACAAGATGATCTGGATGAAAAAATTCAATGTAAAGTGTTGGATTGTGATACAATAAGTCAAGTTAAGTCGAAAATACTCGATGCATTATATAAAAATACGCCATTTTCAATGAGACCGTCAATTCACGAGGTGGATCTTGAATGGAGGCATGGTAGAGGTGGACATTTAACATTGCAAGATGAGGATCTTACGACCAAGTGTAGTGGTGGATGGAAAAAGATCAATACACTGGCGCATTATGGCGTTAAAGAGTCAGCATTAATGTCATTGATACCACGTCAAAATGATGGTTTTACCATGAGTTGTAAAACTCCGTATCACAATTGTAAACCATCGTCTCATCACCAAACTCATCCACATCATCATTCGCTTCATCGTCTCGCCAATCATTGTTCATCCGGTCACTTACCATCTACACCCAGTCACGCATTGATAAGTCCAATAATGTATCCACATCCACCTAGTATTTATTTTGATCCACAACATTCGCCACCGTTAATAACTGCCAATGGTGATATTGAAAGTGGTGGTGGTGGTGGTGGTGGCGGTAATCAACGTCTTTGGCATTTAATTAGATTAATTGATGAAGGACATTGTCCATCTAGCAATGGATTTCCCAATAGTAAACATCATTATCATCATCCAGAACGTACACACAAAGCTATACCCGAAATATTTTTAACGAGGTTATTGTCAACTAAGGGTACTGTTCAAAAATTTGTTGATGATTTTCTCAACACAATACTCACTGCCAATGATGCATTGCCAAGTGCAGTTAAATGGTTATTTGATTTGTTGGATGAGGCAGCAAAGCATCATGGAATTACAGATCCTGAGGTTGCACACGCGTGGAAATCAAATAGTTTACCCTTAAGATTCTGGGTAAATTTTATTAAAAATCCTGATTTTATGTTTGACATAAATAAATCAACGACGGTTGACTCAAGTCTATCAGTAATTGCACAAACATTTATGGATGCATGTTCCACAACGGAACATAGACTTGGCAAAGATTCACCATCAAATAAATTATTATTTGCCAAAGATATACCGCATTACCGTGAAAAAGTTGGGCGTTTTTATCACGACGTTCAGAAATTACCTCAAATTCCTAATCAAGAAATTTCATATGCCATGCAACAATTAAGTGCATCACATATGAATGAATTTGATGTTATTGCTGCACTAAAAGAATTGTACATCTATGTCAGTAAATATTACGATCAAGTGAGTATCAAATTTACAAATAAATACTTGACAATTTTTTTGTGAAAATTAATATTCATTTTTTTTATATCTTAAATTATCATTTTAGATCCTAGAGGCCTTGGAATCTGATGCTGATTGCTGCAAACAACATCTAGCCCATAGACTTGAAAATGTAGCATGCACACTTGAGGGTGAAGAGACAAGTGCTTGCTGACATTCCATTCAAAGAACAAATTCCATTCACTGAGCCGTCGAAATCTCCGAAGAAAAATGATTAGTGCCTCGACTTTGCGCATCAGAAACACCTCGTAACATGTACAAAAGTATTACACGTCATTATAATGGTAAATGAAACTAGTAGAAGCTATTGTCGTTGACTGAGGACAACAGCGCAAAATAATCCCAAACATAAAGACAAAAAAATTTTAATTAATAATTAATTGAGAAAAGGTAAAGTGAAAACCTCAATGGACTTATTTTCGAGGTTATTTCATATTTTTTTTTCTTTCTCCTCGAGCTCTGAGCAGCCCCACCGTATGTTGAGCTGCATTGTCAACATAATGATCGGTGAACGGATCTTATCTACATCGGAATTTGTGATAATGATCCTATAATGGAAAATGCCACAATGCAACGTGAACTGAAGTTACTGAATTTTAGAAATTCGACTTTTCACTGCCAATAGTGGAATATAATAATTTGTGCGGTAATCGCTTGTTTCATGTAAAAACAAAATAAACAAAAAAAAAGAAAAAAAAAAGAAAGAGAATAGAGTAAAGGGAGTAAAGGAAAAAGAAAAATGAATTACTGTGCATAAAGAAAAAAAAAAAACCTATAAGAAGTGAAAGAAATAATGAAACAGCCATTGTGTCCACTAAACTGTTTGTACAAGGAGTGTACGGTAGCGAGTAATCTGTGATCCGAGCACGTGTAGCTATGCCTACTCTCTTCATTGCGATATATTATTATTATTAATAATATTATTATGTTATATAGGGATAAACTGAGTAAATTTGGGGAGAGAATGTGAATATGATGCGCGTTTGAATTTTAGATAAAAACATTGGAGTGAGATGATAGAATGTGTGAAAAAATTGTTATTTCGATGACGATATATAGAAAAATAAGACAGGGATGAATGGAGATTAAGGATAATGATGTCCTAATTTAAAAATGACGCATCAATTCATACTCTATCTTACATTTTGTTTCAAATTTTATGTCAAAAAAACGATAATTATAGATTTGACAAGACATAAAAGTTGATACAAATAATTTGCGAATATATATATATATATATATATATATATATTTACATTAAACAAATTATATATATGTATACATAAAAATGCAAAGATAATCTCGCGTGGGAAAAATACACACACCTCCATGGAATGTAGTGAGCTAGTTAGAGAGGGATTATATTATGTATAAAATGAAAACAAAAAAAAAAAAATGTAAGGCTGAATGCCTCTCGTTAAGAGATCGATTAAGGATAAATATAAATAATATTTAATTATAAGAAAATTAAAATAATGTTAAAGATGAAAGTTGCGACGTCACGTATTATTAAAAAAATGAACAAACAAAGTAAAGGCAACTTTCAGATTAACTTCAGGCCTACAGTTACAGCGTAAATGGCAGAAGTTATGTAAATTCATGGCTCTCAGTTCGAACAATTAATTTTCTGTTTTGTTTAGTTGACATATTTTATACAATTAATAGATTTTCTGCCATAATTTTTTTCTTTTTTTTTTTTTTTTCATATCAAAATTTTTCGAAATCATATATATATATATATATAAATATGTATGAAGTATCGTATATAATATCATTTTTACAATATTTATTGTAATACAATATTTGCCATGGTCATTCATGTCAATTTAGACGAAAAAAATATTTACTCGTGATCCATTTGCTATTCTGGTCATTATTATTGATAATTTATCCATTGAAATAATAATAATAATAATAAACAAAAAAAAAGTAATTATAGTAATATAATGAATGCCATTGTCTATTAATTAAGGGATTATCATCCATGAATTTGTTAAAAAATAATAGTGGTAGGAAATACGCATTGTAAGAGCGGCATTTTTATACCAGTTCCATGAATCATGATGTGCCTGAACTCTCTTTATTGTCAAATAATTGTCGGTGGCACAAATAATAATACGATTGATAATTAAAATCATATCATTCGTATTTTCAAAACGTCGATAGTGCTTATATAATTTTTTTTTTTTATTTTTCTCTCGATGTAACAGCAAAATGTGATCACGTATTTAGTATGCAACAGTATGACCACAATTAAGTTTTAAATACTCAATTTTTACTTTTTTTTTGTTTATGAATTAATATCGACTGACTGGGGAATATTTTTCCTTTTCCTTTTTTTTTTTTTTTTTTTTAATTGCTCATCTATTATATACATATTTTTTTTTTTACATTTATATTATTTTTATACACCAGAGGCATTTATTCGCGTGTAGGATAAAACGTCTCGAATGCGCCTAAAACGAACAAAACTCAAAACTTGAATGAAAAACAAAAAAAGCAAAAATTAAAATTAAAATATCGTTAGAATTGAGTATTGCCAATAAGCTCGCGGCGTTTCTTATTCTATACTCATCTACGAACATGAATTAACGTAATTCAGCAAATGATTTGCTGTAAACGTTATTGTCCGATCGATATTATATTTAAATTAAAAAATATTTATCGCTTGCACAGAAAAGTTGCAGTACTGAATAACATTGAGTCAATTTGCCCAAACACACTTGTACTTAAAAACACTAATGCATCCCACTTCCAATGTTATCACTTATATATATTAAACACAAGAACACCAATTTCAAATTTACTAAAAAAAAAAAAATAAATAAATCAATCAATCACACAGCTTTTCTGTGCTAGCGATTATCGAATCTCATGCATCTTTCTATACATATTATATTTATTTACATTATTATGGAGCTAGCTCCATGACGAGTGTACGTCAATCTGTGCAGTGTAATATTAAGATTAAATTATTTTTTTCGTTATATTATGATAGTCCAGTCATTTTAGGCATTTTAAACCCCAATCTGCGGAAAAATTCCTAGTGAGCTGAATTTTTGTATACACCTTTATTACGGCGTTGTAATGAAGATGTGAAAAATCGACATTGATATCGTACCGGCTAAAAAAGTTATAGAGGTCAAAAGGTCACGAAAATCAGTTTTTCGCAAATATTTCGCGACCTATTGCTCGGAGGTCAATAGAAGTCATTGTAAAAATTATTTGTCGTGAAATTATCTACAAAAAATGCCTCTTGCATTTTTCTGTAAAATTAACCGTTTTTGGAGTAGAGCGCTGAGAAAGCGACTACATTATGACGATGCATTCGTTTCCTCACTACCTTTGAGGTAGAATGCAAGACGCGTTTTTTTTACATGGTTTCCCCCGTAGGCATAATCCATGATATGTAATAAGAGGTTTTTTTTTATTTAAGAGTGAATAATTTTTTATTTGAATACTGAAAAATACAGAAAAAGTGATGATGCTGACGTCTTAATAGTTGAAACAGCGATTGAAAAATCAATAAATAATACTACAATTATCGTTGGCAAAGATCTGTTGGTACTTCTCATAGCACGCACACAAATACTTGATCAACCCACATCAATTTTTTTTAAAAAACCAGGAAAAAACAATGTTGAAACAAAAATATACTCGACTGATAGCCTCAACAAGTATCTATTTTTCAGAACAATACAGAAAAAGTAAACTGTAGTATATAATTTTTTTTTGTCATTCATTGTCGATATCTTCAGTTTCTATATCATTAAAAGTTGCTGACAAAACGTCGAGTGGACTTATTCCTATATTTAAATCGACATCTTCATCATTTTCATCATTGGTTGACTCTGCGTTCAAGCATGACTGGCCACGGCAATGTCCACAAACTTTTGAACATCTTAATCCAATTTGTTTGCATCCACATTTGCCGCCACAACCTTTTGTGAATATTGGTTAACTGATGTATTAGCAATGAGTAGAGGCTAAAGTGTAGAATAAGCAATGAAATTTATCCATCTCATGGATGGTTTTGTATTGTTTTATATATTTTCTAAGATGGATAGTAAAATAAAGTTACGATTAAATGAATATTTCCCATTCTTAGAGAGTACTCCAAATTCAAGATGTGTTTACGAAGAAGGTTTTAGAGGCCGGCCACATTATATGATGCGGAAAAATTAATAATATTAATGAAATTAATGTGCCATTATATGTTTTATGCCGCTCAACTTCAGCCGCGAATCTTCATATTATACAAGGAAGTTTGAAACTCAAATTCCAAACATTGTATGTGACAAAAATGTTATGTTGATGCAAGGCTCGAAATTCAGGAAGACGTAAGCATGTATCTGCTGTACTTTTGATGTGTACAAGGTGTTCGTTTATTCTAATATAAAAATACATGATCATGCAATATTAATTTAAAAAATATATATTCGAGTAAATATCAGAAAAAAGTTTTAATATACTTTTTTTACTGTTGTATAAACATTGCACAACACAATAACTGCATGTTAAACAGTATACAGCTACCAAATATTTCTCCGCACTTCCAGTTCCAAAACGACCACCAGAGTACGTATCGCTCAGCAAGTTCTGCTTATTTTCACTACTCTAGACCCCAAATGTAGTAGAAATTCTGATTCAAAGATGTCAGCTGATTCCTTTGCTTGACATTTTTATATCGTAAAAAATGGCTGAACAATCTATGGAACAAATAGTTATTTTCGCCTCGAGTTGAACAATAATTTATCATACTGATTGAAAATTTCATGTATATTGTAGTGTATTTAACACGATCTCAATATTTATTGTAGAATGTACAAGGGAATTTTTATATACAATATAATGGTGAAGTATGTGATCAATGTAAATGATTTTCAAGATTTTTAGGTGAAGGCGTGTTGTATGCAAATGTGTCTGCGTTCCCGTTGAGGTACGAAAAAAAAAGTAAAACAAAAATGCCTACAAATATCTAGGTTTATTCTTGTTCAATTCATCATCTGTGTGTGTTGTTTATCATTTGAAAAATAATTTCAAATATGTACAGAGATATATTTGTGCGTATATAAATACATACAGATATATTATTTAATTGAGATATAATCATAGATAATGGGCACCATTAATAATGGTTTAATATTGGCTTGGAGATAAATTTCAATTGCAATTTGTAGAATTATTAGTTAACCCAAGCAAATCGTAGATGTACAATTGCCGTATGTGGATGAATACTCTGTGATACAAAGAAACTTGTTAGAAAGTTCATAAGAAAATATTTATTAACATTACAAATTTATAATTACAATTCCTTATTGAATACAATAAAATATAAAGCGAGTCATCATGGTAAAAGGTAAAAACAAAAAAAATATATATTTTCATTCAAATTGTATCATTTATAAATACAAGATATTAGATAATTATTCAGGTTATATTAAGTTCTTTGAATTTATTCACGACAAATGATTTTTAAAAATTAACTCATATTTCTTGTATTAATATACCTTAAAATAATTATATGTTCATTCACAAAGATATATTTCATCATTTTTTACTAGACATAATAATGCATGATGGTAAATAAAATGTATCATTGTAAATTTTATGAACATAATATTGTTAAGTATGCCATATATTATAGTGAAAATCCGCGCTATCTTTGAATACTAATAAGTAATTTTCTATTTTTCTTTTTAAGGTCGAAGAAAACGCGCACTAGGTTTAAGTGCTATCAACGCAAGAACATTAAAAATGAATGAAACTCACTGCATAACATCTTCATTGAAAAAAGAAACAAAATTAGTTAATAACATAAAAAGAACAGAAAACGAAAAAATAACGTCTACTCTAGCACACAAAACATCATTGAAAAAATCCACAAACTCACCAGGATTCATCACATCATATTTATTACCACAGGTATAAATATTCAATATTGAATGTTGAGAATAACTTAATTTAGTGATGAAATTTCTGTTTCAGATTGATGATCATTCGAATAAATCATTACGAAACAAACAAAATACTACTACGAATGGCTTTATGACAGAACATGTATTATTTCAAAGTGATTACGATTCTAAAATAAAGCTTGAAAAGAGCAGCGCATCTCCAATTAAAGAAATATTTGAAACTGACGGTATTGATAGTTTAATAATTTGAAAAATTAATGTTTCTATTGCATTACAAATAATTAAAATTCATTTCTAACAGAAACACCTGTTGCTGTACCACATCATGATCCACCAACACCACACCGTATTAATATGCCCAACATTTTAAGTAATGATACTGACACAATAAATTCAACAAAATATACAGAAAGAAGAAACCAATGTGTAACTAATCAGTGTGACGTTAAATTAAGTAATAAAAAAGTTCTGTCACAAGGCCGTGGCAAATCAAAATACACTGCATCATTTAGAAATATTGCAAATCTAAATCATAAAGTAACAGAATATTTTCCTGTCCGGCGAAGCGTAAGAAAATGCAAAAAAACTGTCCTTGAAGAGAAACAACGGGATCTTGAAAATAAAGTATTGTGTGAGATTGAAGATGGATTGGAAGTTAAACATTTTGTAGGTAAAGGTCGTGGAGTCGTCACGACACGTGAATTCATGAAGGGTGAATTCGTTGTTGAATATGCGGGTGATTTAATCGATCAAATAGAGGCTAAGAAACGCGAAGTAGAATATGCAAAAGATCAAAATACCGGCTGTTACATGTATTATTTTCAGCACCGTAATCATCAGTATTGGTAATAATATATAATACTTGTACACCATAAATATCAGATTTAATTTTGCTATTTAGTAAATTTTTCATGAATACATTTTATTCTAGTGTTGATGCCACAGCTGAGACTGGAAAATTAGGGAGACTGGTAAATCATTGTCGTAACGGTAATTTAATAGCTCGTGTTGTGGAAATTGGGAATACACCTCATTTAGTATTAACAGCAAAAGAAGATATTTCTAGTGGAGTTGAGCTAAATTATGATTATGGCGATCGCAGTCGTGAGTCGATTCGTAACCATCCATGGCTTGCTTTATAACCTCTTCGCATTGAATATTTAGAGAATAGAGAACTTAAACATGAGGGTATAAATCTACATTTGATCTATGTTCACTTTTTTTTTGTTCTATTGTATTGAAAATATTCTCATAATTTGCAGACAATTGACTCAGCTGACAGAACAGCTCTTACGAAAATAAAAAAATATATAGGTCCAATAATTCTGTAAGAATAGTTCATTGACAATTATCAAATAAGAAAAAAATATAATAAATGTAAAACTAAATGAATAAATTTGTACAAAATATTTCCTAATAATATATGATGATTTGAGTAATTCGTATTTTTGGTAACTAATACATTCAAGTTGTCGATAGAAGAATTTAAGCGATCGCCATAAACAGTAATCCGACAAACTCCCATAATCCAACATACCCCGGTCCCATATGTGACGGACTGTAGAGAATCAACTGTATATTGTCACCGTCGTCTGAACTCCAGTAGCTGTAAAATTATATATCTCAATATTTACTTAGCTTTCGATGTCTCTTTATTTCTCCTCTGGACGGCGGGTTGGAAGTTGTTCACTGGATGCCACCTATTTTATTTTTGAATAACGAGGAAATGACACAAAATATGAAAAACCCCGTATGCAATTTATTCAATATTTTATTTATTTATCATTTATTTATTATTTATTTATTGTGTATTAATCAGTTAATCGTTATTTATTACTATTAGCTATCGATATATGAAAAAAAGCTTATGTATTCAAAAGGTGCACTTTTGTTTCTCACTTAATATAAATAATACAATAGATGAAACATCAATCCAAATAGAGGATATTATGTTTCGTTTATTATAATCGATTCTGAGCATCACTCAAATAATCTACCAATTTTACAATAAATGTCCGAAAAATATTTGGAATAAATAAAAACAATTTATGAATCATTATAAGATTGTTGATATATTCAAAATTTTCTCTAAAGTCCCGAATAAATTATAGGAATAGTTAGTACTCATTTGACTCTAGCATAGCGCATGAACGATTTATTCCCGATTCGTAAGTTAGGTGGGCAATCACTTCACATTTGTCGTAAACGAATCGTTTTCGTTCGTTTAGCGGACAAAGTTGATAATTTCACGAGAATTTAAAAATTATGGTCACGCATGCGTACTTTCTCCTATTACTTCATTGAATAAGGAAAAAATTTTTGCTTCATTGTTTCGGTTTTTGTTTCCCTTCTTTTCTACTTTTTCATTACTGCATAGAAATATACTAATTTCAATCCCGCTTGTGGGTAACGTAATGTGGCACCTTTGAAAATTACCTCCATTTTTTGGTCGGGCTTCAACCATGAAAATAATTATCCGATTAGAAAATCTCACCGAAAGGTTTTCATATTTTCTCTTTGGAACTATAGAACAGAAATCATATGCAGAACCAGAGTATCAACTAGACCACGAGTCGATCTTTTCAAGATGAAAATAATTGAAGTCGGTTCGAATAAAAATGAATTTCAGCGTAAGAAATTTTAGAATCGCAGAAAATTATATGAAAAGATTATCACTTTAGCTTTTCTATCGATGAGTTCAAAAGTTTCTCTGCGTCACATAATTTTTCCATTCCTCATATCCGAAACGTTATCTAAACTATGAAAGTTTTACCCCAAAAATTAAGATTTATTGGGTGCAGTCCGTCGTTTCTTAGCGGAATATTTCACAACTGAGAATCCTATCACAATCAACAATGCTACAAGTCCAACAGCTATCCCTAATTTCATATTGATATCATTATCGATTGTGCCAAAAGACATTTCCCGTAAAACTGATATACCATCCGGTATTTCGCAAGGTACTTGCACTATAATGTCTTGTCGTTGAACTTGTTTCCCTTTACAATTTATCAATTTGTTCAAACTCTCCGTACCATAAATTTGTGGTAACAAAACTGAAAAAGTCCAGTGCAACGGACTCAAATTTTGATACCAATTTGGTAAATTTTCCAAATGCAACATTACCCCACCCCCCAATGTCATTTCACCAATAATAATACCAGAGAATAATATCGCAAGTCCACTCCATTTACACATATGTGCAAAAAATATACATATTAAATGCTGCAAAAGCATATAAAGCAATCCATATCCGAGATAATTCCACAGCGAAGTTAAATGTTCATCAAGTGCTGCATGAAGACCTGACATTGTAAATGCTGGTGCTAAATACGCCACATAAACAAGACACCATGACGGGATGCTACATAACAGCTGAAATCGAGAAATAGTAATATAAAATACATTTTCAAATCATCTCAGAGCCAAATTATTTGCATAATCAATCCGGCACTTTATGTTACACAGTCAGGACGATAACAAAAATTTTTTCTTATATAGGAGATGGTCCTGAGTATGAACTTAATTGTTCGGAGTTGTGAGTCTCGTCATTCGACCACCATCTTAAATATTAGAGGGTGTCTAGTTTCATCAAGATATTACCACAACCATCAGTCTGACAAAAATTTTGAGATGATTAGATTTACAACTAAAAAAAAAATTACTTTTTTCAGAAAGTAATGGATTAATTCATATATATTTGTATAAATATCCATGAATAATATATTCATTACATAATTTGAACTTAAAACATGAAAGTATCATGAGTTAATGACATTATGATGATGTGAAATCAAATATCACGTTCTCATCATATAGTTTCCTTCAGTAATGTATTTTCGCTGTATACGCCCATAAAGCATATGATCTACGAAACTTGCCTCAATTTGGGTCGTTAAAAAATTTATAAAAGTAGTTTTATGACGTAATCAGTTTTTGTTCTGTAAAGGTAAAAAATATGAGCTATTTCGCCCCAAACTTGTCCATCCTAAAATTTTTTGTGATTAGTCGCTTATACCATTTCTATTATTCATTAAAACAAGAAAAGTTTCGTATGAAAGTTCTAGATAATTTTCTTAGCTATAAAATTGATATTCATAAATTGTTTGTTAGACCCGCGGTTGTAGGGACATCTTGATAATACTGATTGTACTCTTATATTCAAAATAGCCGAATGAGAACACCCCAAATCTTGAAAACTTAATTTCATGCTCGAGGCCACTGCCCCCACAAGTTGATGAAAAACTTGCGGACATCCGGACGTTGCAACATAAGCCCTTTTTCCGCCGGATTGACTGGACTACATATAATGTCAAATTTTAACCTCTAGAATGATGTAGACGTAACGTCCATAGAGTCCATCTTTAATATCACTCTCAACATGCACTCTGATGTTTGTCATATCACGAATCCCAAATAATTCAAGTGGCCAAAATAAGATTCCCAAACTTGAATAGTACAATCCTATTCTGTCTCTCAAATGAATATTATTATCACTAGCAACATCCCAAAATATCGCACCAAGAGTTATACTTAATGATACGGCCACAACTATCTTTTGTAGTAATCTGGTCATTGTCCAAGGCTGATTATATAGCAAAGTTTTCATGAGAAGTGCATAAATTTGTACGAATATGTTGGCATTATAAATGGATGGCGGAAGTGCACTAGGTGGACCTGGATCACTTAATCCTGATAATCGTGACCGTGCTAATTCTACAAGATGATCTATTCGCTGCGAAGATTCGAGCATCGCCTCTGCCGATAAATCATCCAATGTCACTAGGTCAACTATAAAATAGAAAAAATAATATATATATTTAATAATTCAATTGGATAAATTTTTATGGATTGCTAACAAACTGCTTACGGTAATAATCAGATGGATTTTTGAACGGCGGACAGGGAAATTCTGCGAGTGCGAAGTAAGTTAACATATCCTTTCTAGGGCCTGAATAAATAATTCTGCCACCCGAGGTCAATGCAACACGAGATACCATCGTAAGAATTTCATAAGTCGGCGGTTGAAGTGTCAAAATAACTAATCTCTGTCCTTTTGATGCCCATTGTCTTAAATACTCTACTAGGAAAAATGCATCAAAAATGTCAAGTCCATGTGTTGGCCTATCGAGCGTCAGTATATACGCATCTTGGAGTAATCGACACGCAAGAACTAATCTTCTAGCTTCCGAAGTAGATAATGTATTAACCGGGCAGTGTCTCGTAGCTTCAAGACCTAACTCTTGCAATATCGATTCAATTTCCATCTTAGAAGTCTTTGCTCTACCACGCAAGCACATATAAAAATTGAGAACTTGTTGGACTGTGAGACCGGGACTTGAACTGCATTCCGCGGGTAAATAAGCCACTCTTGACCTAAAAAAATAATAGATCAGTAATAAGCCTGATATTACTATACAAATAATTTGACATTATAATAATTTGTGACGTGCAACTTCTTTGGTTACATTGGCAATAAATTTTTAAGGTCGTTTAAACAAAAAAAGCGTATCTACTCTCTTAATTAGGATGATATCAATTTTTTAAATCTACATAGCATTAGTTGATACATACGACAAATGAGCTTCACCTTAAAGTATTTGGGGACACAGACCGCCCATTTAATAAAATATCACCCCTTTTTATTCTTTTTCTACCAGAAATCGTTTCAATAATAGCTGTGCCTTCTCTTTGTGTCGTAGCCATTACAGCGAAGACATCCGCAGCACCAGCTTCGAAAGTAATACAGCGGAGTGAACGTGGTCTATCATATGATTCTACTCCACGAAGTTGAAGATGCGGATGCTGCAAGCAGGGGATTCTTTGTAGAGATGCTGTATTGTATGTTTCAAATCCATGGTGGCCCTGGAAGTGATTTAATATTCCTCGGCCGGATCCTAGGTCAATTGGAGCAATGCTGTGTCGTCTATTTGGTCTCCGGCTTTGGAGAAGATTCGCCTCACTCATACTTTTTAATCTAGCATTGTCTCTGATAGCCAATTGTGAATGAGTTTGTTCGCGTGGCACTGCGTGAACTAGTCTAAAGTCAGGATCGCTTCTGGCTGAGCGTATAGCTGACCCCAATTGTGGCAATTCACAATGGGATGTTATACGACCTTCCTCACTAGAATCATATCCACTTGAACCATCGCGTATTCTTGAAGGTGGAAGCACTCGTGGCAATCCGAATTTCAGATATGTATGAGAATTATTCGCCAATGGGCTTTTCGGACCATATCGTGGATGCCTAAGAATACTTTGCACTGTCGAGTCACGTAATTGGAAATTCCCATAGGGTAAAGGTGACTTTTCAGTTGAACCAAGTGCCGAGTCCGTGAAGTCAGAATTCAAATTTTGCCTACATTTAATAGTAATATAATCAGATATCACATAGATTGTGTATACCATCATTCAGAACAAGTAGATTCGTGTACCTATATATTGACCAAGCATGGAGATCCTCACTTGCTGGCGGCTCAAGTCCTCGTGTATCAAGTGCACCGGGAACCGAATACCTTCGCTCTAACTCCCAAACCTCCGACCCCATTTTTTTTCAATACTGGAACAGAAATTATTATCCATTATACATTGAACCTTTGCTTTCATTAAAAACTATTAAACTAATAAAATTTTTCTGATAGCACCAAAAATTTTTCAATTACTAATGTACTTTACGTGAGCGATAAGGCGAAAGTATTGCTGACCGTAAAAAATGATACATTGTGCGCCCAAAGTTAGCAAATGTTTTCGATTGTAATGGTAGGGAACCTGCGTATGTAGATAGATAATTTTTTTTTTTTCGACAAGGTGTCTAGCAATTGAGAATTGTAAAATATTCTTATTCAAGTTCATAAACATGTTTAAAATTTTTATACCAATGTGAACAAAATCTTGTGATATTTTACCGTCAAAATGAAAAAATATCTGATGTGCACAGTACATGACTTTTTATTCCGCGCTCGGTAATAGAAGACAGTCGTGACTCGCGGAATATTCCGCGCTTGATGATAGACGACTGTCGCGATTCGCGGAATATTCCGCGCAATGATGCAAATGGGTTAATTCACGCGTTCCGGCTCTTTATTGATCACTTCTCTTTTTTTTTGAGCTAACCACACTCTGCTACCTGTTTGTTAAGTTTTTATATGAATTAATAATCATTTATTTGCACCCAAGTGTAATGATCTTTACTCAACATAAAACTCATATATATATATATATATTTGTACTTGTTCATACTACAATGATTCATAAGCAACTACTTAATACATGTCTCTGATCATTGGAACATAAAATAGGTGACAGCACCTTTTTAACATATACCTTAATACCAATTTACCATATATCCAACAAATTCAATGGTCTATATCAACTCTTAGCCAAAAGTTGTGTTGAAGTCAGTATAAATAAGAAATTAATTTGTAAAATAAGCGATCATTGAGATTTAAATAAAAATCTGTGATCGAAATATTTCTTTAATTTGTTATGTTAAAATAAATATGTATTGGAAAACATAAATAATAATAAATAACTTTAATAATTATCGTTTAGAATCAATTTTTATCACAATATATTACTAATATAAATACTGAGCTGAAAGCATGACATTGATATAGCTCACAACAACTTTTGGTGTTCCAAATTCGCGCATAATCGAAACACCTGAAGCAGATGCAACGTTGCCAAATCTCTATCTTGCTGCAGTCAGTTATAAATTTACAACAAAAAATATTTTTCTCCAGTTCTTACAGGCTCTGAATGATAATTTTTGTGAATTATATGTACAAAATTGTTTTATTCTACTATTAGGTAATTCATCTAATTTTTTTTGCATTTTGATAAATTGGAAATGAACATTTGTAATTTGAGTATCAATGGGCCATGTACCTTGAACAAGGTCAAGTAAACGACCATTCAAATTTTCTAACGGATAAACAAAAAAAAGCGTAGATCAAGTGAATCATTTATGAGAATTCCAAAAATTCACGTTATTTTTAGTTTTTTGTTTGAACAGAAAAAAATAGCTGGATCGAATTTGATAAAATTTCTTTCGGATTATATTCATTCCCCACACGCACGCACACACACACACATACATCTTTCCAAAAACAGTCTATATAATTCGTAGTGATCTTGAAACATAAAAATATGTTGAAAATTATGATTTTGATTTTCGGACCCATTATAATAACTTTCTTACTTAGGAGGGTTAAAAATTTTTTATTTCATTACTAACATCCTAGAGAAAATGTTTCTCTTCCTAGGAATTACTTTTCCTCCTAAGACACAACATTTATTCTTTTATTTGCGGTGTCGATCGTGCCATTAAGCGTACCTGGTAATGATCTAGTTACTCAACACGCATGTGCGTTTCAGAGTTTACGCCGCGATTCAACCGAGATAACATTTCATTCATAAATAAGATATAATTTCATTCTAAATTAATTTTTTTCTCGAAGGCAAGGTAGTGATAAGCCCCTCATTTGGCCCCAGCTAATTCTCTACATGTGTTGTGGTATATTCGTACCTACCTAAGTACCATTGAAGAAAAAAATAGTTTCACCTGAATATTCATCTACGTAAAGATTCTGTACTTGCGGTGTAAAGGTTGTAATGAACAGGGAATCGTTAATAATTAAGTAAATATAGAGAAATAAAATGCTAAACTACTTTCAATTATCTACAAGTATCCTCATATATGATCACAGATCAATTTCGTATAAGTTTGTTTTCACTATGAACAAGAGCGAGCACCATTTTGATTCTTGTATGTGTCCAAAATTTTACGTTTTCACACTACATATTTGAAAATCTTTCCGGTACTCTCTTGTGCTCAGTATAAAACAACTAACTAAAATTTTGAAAAAATGGTAATTTTTACATATTTTTGAAGAAGGAATAAAGTTTAGTCAATCTTTATCGTAAGTAAGAATGCGAGCTTTGTAAAATGTATATTGTCCGTCATATCTTCTAACATTGGAGTTTGAAAAAATAGTAATTTTTTATTATTTTTCCTTATATTTTGAAAAAAGTTTTTTTTTCTGATGAGGCCAAAAAAGTTGTATTTGTAAAATTAAAAAATATTTTTTTTTGTTAATCATTTTGTTGTTTATTAAAATATTTCTTTCTTCCCTTCTGATCATTACTGAGATAGCAATGCAACATATCTCTTTCCGACGAATTACTTTACAGAAAATTTACATAAAATCGTGATCTTTTTATGGATTTAACCGCTTGCGCTGGAAAGACGTGCCACACACGTCGTATTGCTTTTGTCAGAGAATCGCCAACGATGTGGTATGTACGTCGTCATGCGATTGTCACAGAAACGAAAAACGAATAAATAAATTAGTTTAGAAAATATAAATCTTTTTTCGATTTCTCTGAGGCATCGAACACTGTGTGACGTCTCCCAGCGAGTTACACTGGACCGTTTTGGTACACATATCAGTGAATTTTTTGCCAGCGCAAGTGATTAATAACGAGTATGAATCGATTTTTCGTGGAATTTCGCTAAAAATGCTAATTTTTTAGTAATCAAGTAACGAAAATAAATAGTAACGTATGGATACGTAGTTACATGTTAATGAAAAGTATATGCATGCTGAAAATAATAATTAAGATACAATGTCAGCACTGCCATGAATTTGAACTCAAGAGAACCTGACAAAAAGAATATATTGAAATTTGTGTGTGTGTGTGTGTGTGTGCTTTTGGTGTGACGTAAAAAAATTATTATAAGATTCTATAATAAGAACTCACATTTAACGATAACTTGACAATACCTGAGCAATCGTATCTCCTGCGTTATTACATTATTTTTTTATTTAGTATTGAATGTACTTATTGCTAAATAAGAGCATCGGTATGCTGCTTTATTTTTTAAGAGTTGAAATCCCCCGATCCGTTTTGATGTCTAATATTGCAATTACAGATATAACATCCAAAAATCCAACATGCAACAAATTAAAAACTTTGCACTCCATATGAAAGCAACAATACTCACTTGACGGTCAATTATTTTCTTGTGTTTCCGTTATTTTGGTGAAATTCCACTACAAATGTCAAGTGAAAACGAGTCAAAATAATTTCAACGTTCTAACCGGTTGAATATCGACATCAGTCCGTACGGGACCGACCACTGACCAAATGAACGATACTGGAAAATAAGGAGCCCCCCGTCCTTGTTTTCCTTCTTCGTCCATTGCGTGGCTTCCGTTTTTTTTGTTAAACTATACATCTCCACTTGGTGTGTCGTACTTACCTCCAAAATCCCCCACCATTTGATTCTTTCGAGATGGGAAGACATTCACCTCGGGATAGTCCCGGCAATGGCCGCAAGAGTTAACTCCTTGTTCACGGTATCCGCAGGTATACATTTTCTTACTGATACCAGTCGTCAACGACTCGTCGCTTCAACGTTATTGGTAATATAACGACTCCCATCTATAACAATAATCAATGCCAATGCTATAAACTAACATAATATAATATCCATTAATCAACCATTCAGTTCTTCTTCCATCTTATGGAACCATAAATATTTTCTGGAGAAAAAATGAGCATGAAGTATTAGGTTGTATCATTGATTCTACTATAGGTGAGTTATTGAATTTTACATGAATAAATCAATAATTATTTTTTTATATCAACATTTTCTTGGATTTTGTGATTCAAATTATCACACACAATGAAATAATAGGTTTAAATCAACACGATGACACAACCTGAGTGCACATTAGATATATCAAATGTATCGTATTCTACGTCAGTTTTTATTGACGGAAAGAATTGCGTGGCGAAGTCAGAGCCAATTACAGTTTTGAGAGATATTTCCGCCAGAGTTCATGGAGGTGAAGTTCTTGCAGTGTTAGGATCAAAAGGTTCTGGTAAAAGAGCACTTCTCGACATTATTGGTATACAAATATTTCCTATATATTTATATAATATTAATAGCATCATCATTATTAGTATTCGTGTGAATATACATGAGCATTGAATGTGCAGCAGGGAGAACAATAGGGGAAACTAAAGGTAGAATAACTTTGGGAGGCAGTTTATTAACAAATGAACTATTTCGCCGGCATGGTGGATATGTCGCTCATAGATGCTACCTTTTACCAAGTTTAACTGTGCGTCAAACATTAATTTATGCTACATGGTTAGCGAACTTGAATAATCGAGAACTGAGAGTACGTCAAACTCTCGCGGATTTGGCATTATCTCAAGTTGCAAAAAGGTCAGTGAACGATCTCACCAGACCAGAATATCGTCGATTGATGCTGGGAGTTCAACTAGCGAAAGATCCAATGCTTTTATTACTTGATGAACCAACTTGGGATACTGATCCACTAAACACTTATTTAATTATATCTATGTTATGGTCTTATGCTACCAGACGTGGTTCAATTGTTGTGCTTACAATGGAAACACCACGATCTGATGTGTTGCCATTTGTAAGTCGTGTAATGCTTCTGTGTCTCGGTACAGTTGTATATTCAGGTCCAACAAGAAGTATGTTGGATTATTTCACTTATATAGGATTTCCCTGTCCAGAACTTGAAAATCCATTGATGTATTATTGTGAGTTGATTTCAATTTTCCACATAATATTGAAGACATACATTGTATTATGAACATTTTTCATTATTAATCTGATATTTTTAGTATGTTTATCTACCGTTGATCGAAGATCACGGCAAAGATTTTTAGAATCCAACCAACAGATAGAAAATCTTGTTGAAAAATTCAGAACCGAAGGTGGATTATATATGAGAGAAGCACCTCAAGGACTTACCAATGTTAAAGAAACTTCAATTGAATATTTACATAAAGGATTGGGTCGTGGTATAAAACCCGGATGTTTTTCTACACTTTTCGCCTTGTATCTGTAAATATAAACAATTTTTATTTTAAATATTTATTTTGATATGAATACATCATTCTCACTGAATAGCAACTCATATATTTGAAGGAGAGCTATGGCAACGACGTTTTCCTTCAATAAAAGTGGTTTAGGACATTTTGCTACACGCCTTTTGCTGTTACCGTTTTGCTTGGCATTATTGAGTATTTTATATTCACACTCAAGTCTTTTACAATCGAGAATGTTTCTCCAGTCGGGAGGTTTGGTATTCAATTGTTTGACAATATTCTATGTTGCTGGAATCGCAACCACCTCTCTATTGTGTGCGTAACTGTTTTCTATTCATTTAAAAGAATGAAATAGTTCATATATTAAATGCGATAAGAGACACTTTTATTTTTGATTTTTTTTTTCTAGTTCCCGGATTTCGAGCAAGATATTATCAGGAGAAAAGGGAAGGCCTCTATGGTGGTGCAATGTTTTTATCTTCTTATATGTTACTAAGTCTACCTTTAAGCTTTGTTTCCACCATGATGACAATGGGAATCCTCGTACCAATTCTTAAATTAGATTTAGTTTCTTGGGCTTATGCCTCTGGCACATTGTGGGCGAGTTATGTGGCGGCAGAACAATTGACTGTGGCATTTTTTATGGTAATTCATCGACCACTGGCTGGAGCAATATTAGCATTGTATTTCACGCTGCTTTCTTTACTGGTTGCTTCCGGTGGAGTTCGCAGTCTTCGAAACTTACCCAAATGGCTTGCAGCTGTTTCAACTGCACTACCACCAAGATATGCATCATTAGCAATTAATCAGTTGATTATTGATATGCCAATATTCTTAAATATACCATATAATGAAAGCCTATCGTGTCCAGGAATACCAGGATTGTGCAGATATCCAGACGGTCGAGCCTATCTGATTGAAAGATTTACTCGCGAAGGCGAAAATATTTCACAAGTACTCAATGTTAACCTCAATTTACTTATCTCATTGGCCTTCGCGCTTGGGCTCGTTATTTTGAACAGTATTTTTTATCTGCTACCACTGCCAGCAAAGGTCAAAGCGAAATTTCGCGACTAACGGATTGTCAACAATATTGAGCAAAATATTCTGCTACTGTATTTACCATTTAATCAATATACAGTTTACATATAATTATAATTAAAGATTTTAAATGAATAAAAATAAGGGAAAATTTTACTGCTCCTCATGTTATTACACTTGTACGTTAAATTTGAATATTTGTTTATTCAACTTCCTGTATCCATCGATATTTGTCCCATAACTTTCATTTCATCCGCCACAGTGAATTCACATCCAGTCGAGCTTACAACTTCACTAATATCAACATTGGGCGCCAGCTCAATTAAACGTAAGCCTTTTCCGTGAATTACTTCGAATACTGCCAATTCTGTGATGATCATATCAACACATTGCCGACCTGTAACAGAAAAAATATATTTTATTATATAAATTTTAGCATACGGTCCATTATTCATGATTTTATAGTAGGTATTTAGAATACTTCAATAATATTATCATTTACCTGTAATAGGTAAGGTACAATTTTCAACAATTTTCGGACTACCATCACGTGTTTTATGTTCCATTGTAATTACTACTCTGGTTGTATTAGCTGATACTAAATCCATTGCACCACCCATACCCTTCACCATTAATCCGGGAATCATCCAATTAGCCAAGTCACCATACCGAGATACTTGCATGCCGCCAAGTATTGTTAAATCAATGTGACCACTAGAAATATAAAAGCATGTACAACTCGAACAATTTGATTACTCACACAGTAATTAGAAAATTTTGAAAATTTAAAATTACCCTCTGATCATAGCAAAACTTTCATCACTGCTAAAAAACGATGCACCTGGAATTATTGAAGTGGTTTCTTTGCCAGCATTAATTAAATCAGGATCAACTTCATCCTCTTCTGGGTATGGACCAAGACCCAAGATCCCATTTTCCGATTGAATTATTACATTCATATCTTTGCAAATATGATTGGCGACTAACATTGGCACACCAATCCCCAAATTAACTGTTTCAAGATAAATATTTTCGTATCAAGGCTCGGCAGAAACTGTTTTGTAATTAGAATAAGCACTGGATTTCATTTGCGCAATCACAGTGTTAATAATAAATTATTCATAAGATATTGTAATCAATGTAAAGCCTTTTGTTTATCTCAACCCGATAGTTATGAAAGAGATATATATGATTCCGAAAAAATGACAATTATATACAGATTATGGTAATTGTGAGATCTAAAGAAAATATATCTATAAATAATTGTAATTTATTCTAAAACCGTACATATATTTTTTATAGCTATGGAATATTTATATTATATTATACTATTTAATCCTACTTACCGTACATTCCGTCTTTTAATTCAAGAGCAGCTCGTCGAGTAATCCGATCTCTTGCTTTAGTTGCTGGTGTTGTTTTTCTTATTTTCATGATAGCACTAGTTTTGAGTTTCTTTTGACACCCAGAAAAATAATGATCACATATAATGTCTACTAGAACTGTTTATAAAGACCGACTCTATATTCAAATAAATTTATCAAAGCAAATGATAACCAACCTCAATTCGTTTTTCATAATTATGGCCTTTAACAATTCGATCAACATAAATACCCGGTACATGTATATTATCTGGATTCAATTGACCAATCTCAACTATTTCTTCAGCTTCTACGATTGTTACTTTTGCTGCTTTACACATTACAGGATTAAAATTCCTTGCGGATTTATTGAAAATCAAATTACCAGCCATGTCGGCTTTCCATGCTTTTATTAATGCGAAATCACCAGTGATGGCAGTTTCTAGTATGTAATTTCTACCATCAAATTCTCTTATAGATCTAGGTTCACCCAATATTTCAGCATTTTTCTCACTGCCATATTTTACCACAATGCTTCCTTCTTGAATTAGCGTGCCATAAGCAGTAGGTGTAAAAAAAGCTGGAATGCCGGCTCCACCGGCTCTGATACGTTCTGCTAAAGTACCCTATTTATATTACATTATTGGAGAATGAATAATCTGCTTTTGAATATATATGATCAATTACCTGTGGTGTGAGTTCTAATTCAAGCAAGCCGTTGAGATATTGATTCTCAAATTCAGTATTTTCCCCGACGTAAGACGCAATCATTTTTTTTATTCTCCGATGTGCCAAAAGTAATCCTAATCCAAAATCGTCCACACCAGCATTATTCGAAATAACTGTCAAATCTTCAGAACCTTTTTTAAGAAGTGCATTAATTAGATTTTCGGGTATACCACAAAGTCCAAAACCACCCACGAGAAGTTTTGCTCCGTGAGGAATGTCAAAAATGGCTTGCTCTGCAGATTTGAAATATTTTCCATCGCCGGTTTTAATTGAAAAATTCAGAGCATATATCTTTAACAAATTTTTTCATGTTATAAAAAAGTTATAAAAACAAATTTTTATAAACATTGAAAAATATTAGTATTTAAAAATACATTAGAAACGTTATAGAGTTGAATTATAGGTTATATTTACTCACACAATTAACTTGAGTACATTTTTGATGTCGTATCGATCTTTTGAGTCGGACTAATATATCACCAAACTTGGTAATAATTGATGTCATTTTGGAAAATTGGAAAATATCAAGTTCTCAAACTTTACTTTATTGAATGGTGAATATGAAAAATTATGTATATATATACTTATAAACAAGCATTTGACTGATTTGGACCAGTTGTATGATGAAAAATATTACTGTAATGTAGCTCGGAAGCACACCACTGAATGATTAAACATCAATTACTGATATCAGTTACAGTTACATATTGTTTGGCACGACAGAGATAAGAAAATTCAAAAGATAACATATTATACATAAAAATTATAATGAAATTGTTCTGAAAAATCATCAATCAAGAGACAATACGTCATAAAAAACGCTTTCATTTCTCACACTACATAGAACATGGTACATTATGCGACGAGTGCGAACAGTTGGTAAATCCATATGAATGTGAAGTTAGCGGCACAAGCAAAGTGAGTGCTATCATCACACGAGTAAACAAAAATTTAACCAGTAAAAAAAAAATTTTTTTGTATTCATTTTATCCCACTCGTTTTTATGTTCTTTCACTCATGAGGGAACGGAACAAGATGCGCATACCTAATCATTTTTTAATTTTTGAAAAATTATCAAGACTGTACTGTACATTCATATATGTAAAGGGGCTCCATCATCTTGATTTTGGGAAAACATATATAAATCTATCATTTAATCTCTTTGGAGTTCATATAATAACCCTTATGTAACAATACATTAGTATTCATCAACATTTCGATAACTTCAGCGATAAAATTTCAATTAATAAACCTATTGCATAATATATTTTATTTGAACGGGAATTTTTTCATTTTTGTTTATAATAAATTATTGAGGAGATATTTTCATTGCATCACATCCCACATTCTGTCAAATTCGTTAGTAAACACTGTTACGAATTCAGGCTGATTTGTCACTAATGTTCCATCAAAATTTCCATAAAATGCTTGCATTGTCCAATTTGTGCTACCATAAATCATGATTTCACGATCAATAATGGCAAATTTATGATGCATTAATGATGTATTAGACCGTTGCATTCTAACTTTTATACCTGAAAAATTCGCAGTATTCCAGTAAATTCTGTACATATATTATAAAATTTATAACTCAAAAATATTTTATATTAACATACTATTACGTTTCATATACACTAACTGATCGTAACAAGCACGATTTTCAAACATACTGGCATCAACTATCACACGAACTATAACCTTTCTTTCATGTGCCTTAATTATTGCTTCTGTCAAATCTTGACATGTCATTATATACATGCTTACATCGAGGGTTTTTGAAGTAGAATCCAAATAGTATATCAATCGTCTGTATAAAATGTTTATATTAATTTTTTTTCATAATGAACATCATTCTAAAAAGAAAATATTCATGTCAAATAAAAATAAGTGGATTAATCAAATAAATAATACTTAATGTTTGCAATAGGACACTTGATACTGCATGGGATTTTTCTATTAGCATGACTACGGCAGTTAGTACTTTCTTCCGAAAAGATTAACACTTCCGTTATTATTTTCTTTTCTGTGAGCATAGATATTTTTTTTTGTCTCCTACTTTTCCACAATTCCCATGCGATTTTTGTACCAACTATTAAAGCCACCTCAATCCCCCAAAGTATCGTCATTGCATGTAATGTCATTATCGAAATACCTAGAAAAATATATAAACGATACCATATGAATTCACAATATGAACTCCCTACTACTAAACAATTTATAATTCCGGTAGAATGCTCATAATCGTAAACACTTATTAGTGTTCATTGTTAACAAAAACAAAAATATTGAATGTTTATTACCGGAAATAAGTTGGCGCGAAATATCAAGACGTACAATTTATATTCCAAAATTGTGCTTCCGAAATACTCCGCCTAAATTAGCAATTACTTTCATTTTATAATTGATATCCAATAAAATATTCATAAATGAAAAATTATAAGATTTAGAAATTTAAATCGCAATATCTCATTAAATAATACTTTTTTCATGAGATTTTTTGGTGCCCAAAAATTACTCTTGCATTGTATCATAATAATCAATCATCCAATTCTAGTTTTTTTTTGTTTAAACAAAAAAAGCAATAAATTATTGAATATGATTTAGAATCAATTTTGCTATTTTTAAAAGAAAATAATAATGATGATCTATCATTGGAAAATAAATAGATGAAATTGCACGTTGCCGTACATACACGAGCCAGTTATGGATGCATCTGTGTGGTACCCGCGTGCATCCGCCATCCCGCCAATCGACGGATAGAAAAAGGAGAATGACGTTCTTTTTCTTTTTACACGAAATAATATCGAAATGAATGTTTGAGAACCCCTTGCGAGATTATGACTGTCGATCACCAAAATGTCCAGTCTTACTAACAGGTCGATACAATTTTTAGTTGCCTGTTATGCCCCTAGGTTTTTCGATGACGATGATTTTCTACAGGTTTTGCGTATTTTCCTCTTAGTATGTGCCCCAGGCCCCCAGTCGTTACGCAATGATTTTATATTCATGCGATATAGAAGAAATATGGGGGAAACGGAATAAAATTATCTTTAGATTATTATAACTTTTCCTGAAACTATACATATCTCTTCCATAGCTATTCAGTTGTATTAGACGATACTCTTTCAGCCAAAATATATCGAAAAAAAATTCTAAAAATATTTGAATATTTGAGTGCCCACTTTAAATACGGATCAGCCTTGGCCTGGTTTTAAAAATGATTAATACATCGAAATTCATTAGTCGGATACATAAATCATATATTGGTATATAAAATCAAATAACTCATATAATACTGCTTCGTATTGACAATTGATTGGTAATAATTATAATCATTCTGTTAGGATTAAAACTTTCAAGAGCTGCATCTACCATGATGAAACCAACATTAGAATTTGAAACTCTTGCACTTACAAATCCTAAGGAATTTGTTTATCAAGTGCAACTCAATCGACCAAATAAAATGAATGCTTTCAATGATGTAATGTGGACGTACGTTGGTTATTATTTTATTATCGCTTAAAATCAACTCTATTATTTCAATTGAATGTAATAATGAAATGATATAAAAAAATTAATAATTTCTTTCAGAGAAATTGGCAATTGCTTTCAAAAACTTGGAGATTCTGCAGATTGTCGAGTTATTTTATTAACTGGAGCAGGAAAAAACTTCAGTTCTGGTATCGATTTACATGATACAATAAAGTTAGGTCAAGAATTGACACAGCATGAAGACATTGCCAGAAGATGTAAAATATTGGAAAATAAAATTATAAAATGTCAGGATGCGTTCTTTCGCATAGAGCAAGTTAGTTACAGTACCATTTTAGCATTAATTTTTATGATATCATCAAAATTATGGTGACTTTATAGTGTCCAAAGCCAGTCATTGCTGCCATACACGGAGCTTGCTTAGGGGCTGCTTTCGAAATGATCTGTGCCGCAGATATTCGTTATTGCTCGACCAATGCTTGGTTTGCGCTTAAAGAAGTGGATTTGGGACTTGCGGCTGATGTCGGTGGATTGCAATGGCTACCTAAAATTATTGGATCTTCTAGTTTGGTTAGAGAATTGGCATTTACTGCGCGGAAAATGTGCGCTGATGAAGCCTTGCATTGTGGATTAGTTAATCAATTATTTGAAGATGATCACACGTAAGGATATAAATATAATATTGAATATGATTTTAGATATTTATTATGATGCAATGATATATTATTATTAATTGCTGCAGTCTATTTGCTAAAAGTTTAGCAATAGCTGAAGAAATTTCACAGAAAAGTCCTGTAGCAGTGCAAACAACAAAGAAAGGACTGATTTATTCCAGAGACCATTCAGTTCAAGATGGACTTAATTACATGGTAATTCAATAATTTCCAACCTTTTGAGTTCGAACTGCATTTATGGACGTTTCATGGGCGTCGCGCTCTTGGTGCGAATGACACCTGATACAACAAGCTTGCTTATAGTGGTCGGCACACGATTTTGATTTTGCCCGACGCACAATCCAAGACTAATTATCAATCGTATTTAGTCCACCTACAAAATCAACATATAATATTATTAATATTATTCTTGGCAATTTAATTGTAAGTGATAATTTATCTATTTTTACAGGCACTTCAGAATCGAGCGTTATTGCAAAGTGAAGATTTTTCTAATGCATCCATGGCTCATATATCAAAAGGAAAAATCCCAAAATTTTCCAAGTTATAAATTGAATTTATAGGCTACCATTAAGTACCCATAAAATAAAAGATCCGACTTGTTAAAGATTTTATAATTTTATAGATTATCAATGGAATGGTAGAAATATGAAATTTTTCAATACTTCAGTTATTTTCATGACAGAAATATTGAAATAAATTTTAAGTACGGGTTAAGGTATACTTATTTTAAATCTTGCTATGCCAACGATTGTTAATTTATCAAATGGTTTCATTGCAAATTTTCCGAAATTTTGTGAATATTTTTTTCTTCAGGCATTTTCAACTGACAATATTAAATAAGTGGAAATATATGATTATAAAATTTATACAACTTACAATTAATGAATTGATATAGTGTTCATAATGGATTCTATTTGTTACGGGATCGCAAGCAATAGCCATCATTTCATCCATTTCTTCTTTCGTGAAAGGCTCACCAATTTCCATCATTGCTTTTTCCATATCAGCACGCATAATGTAACCAAGATTATGTGGATCAAGTACTTGAAAAGATCGTAATAAATCTTCAGGATCTGCCGGCTTGAATCTGTAACAGATGCAATAAAAGTTTTTAATTTTAAATAAATAAAAGTACGAAATTTTATTGAAAAAATATTTCACTTTTGTTCACATATGGCTTTTGAAATGTATGCAACAAATCTCTCTTGTGTTACACAATTATTCTCTACATCCTCTACTTCAACTTGAATTTCCTGAAGTTCAGTTTCGGTTATCACACATCCTATTTGGAATCATTAATTTATTATTTCCCTATATTATTTTATGATTTTATTTATCGAATTTGCTATTTATGTACCCAGTGATCTTATTATTGTTCCTAATTCTCTCACGTCTACCTCATGGCTTCGCGCATTATCAAATACATCAAAAGCATCGAATATTCTTTTTTCCAATTGTGTGGGCTCCAACGATTCTGACACTGTCACAAAATATAAATAATAATAATAATAAATATCGTAATGGTATAATTATAATGAAAAAGAATAAAATTCGGGGATTAAATTACAAACTTGTAAACACTTTAAATAACAGAGAAATAATCAGCCTGAAATTACCATGGAGTCATGTTAAATCAATATCTAAATTTATATTATATATCGTGCGAAAGAATACTATGAGAATTTATAGATAAAATTATCTTGAAAAACAATTGAAAACCTCTGTTTGAAAGTACTGTATTCAAACTTCATTTAAAAAAAACACAAAATTTTGATTTATTTCTACATTATGTACATATATTGTGTAAAAAACTTTTATAAAACATTAAAATTATGTCTAAAAATGTGCTGTTTGTCGATCAATATCAATAATATCTTCAATTATTTCTGATACTCTCGTGCCAATTTTTTTTGCAACTTCTGCTTTTTCATTATTTGGTAATTGCATATATTTCCATACGAGATCGCCATCAATAATCCCACGCGCTGGATTTCCTTGCATTCGCACATGACTCATGTATGTCCTATAAGCTTTTGGATTTAATCCGGCAATGTGACATAAATGGGTGACGAGTACATTTTGCAACATGAGTAATCTTCGGTATGTCTTTTCCGGTACTGGCAGAATATATCCAAGACCTCCATCCAAAGTCGCTGAAAAATTTCACGATATAACAGCAAAAATCGTACACTATATTCTTTTTTTCTTAAAATAACAAATAATTGATAATTTATTATAACTCACCATACATTGTTACGTGTCGTTTATCAGCACCAGATAAATATTTTTTATTATTTGACGGATCTGTTAATTTGCATTTTATTCTAAAGAAAGTATTGACTTTTTGACCTAAATGAAAATCTGCTTTTCTAATAAGCTTTTGTCCACCCAAACTTTCGCGTGATTCTGGTTGATACATGAATAATGTAATATTTCTCTCACCATCCGCCACCAAAAAACCCAAATTCGTATTGTCAATTAAATATTCAATGGTATAAACTTCAGCTGGTCTAAAGTCACGACTAACTAATGACAATGTTCGATATTCTTCTTGAAATCGTAGCAAACTAATAGATTTATAAACATCTGCGATAAGAATTAAGCTTTTAATACTCAACATTTGATGTATATAAATTTGTGTATCGATAAAAGCAACACCTATAAGATCATTGTCTTTCAATTGCCAAATATAAATTTTTTGTCCAACCGCAGAGACGAGAAAACCCGAAACTTGTGTTATTGCGGTAATTGGACCTTTTTGTTCTTTAGCATAAATTTGCTTGAACCTATTTTTGGTCAGTGGCTGTCCAGGTTCAGGAACAACTTCAATAATATCAAATATCAATATTCTTCCTCTACTGGTAATGTCCTCGCCATAATTATAATTCGTTCCCAAAACAATATATCCTTTGAGACCAGATCGTGTACCTTCATAAGCAAGCGAAACATTTTTTAAGCACGTAACATGCTCCCACTGATCCAATTCGATTCGCGTATTTGGAATTGTTTCCCATGAAACAGGAGAAAATAGAACAATACTAAATTGCTCTTGGGTCGGATACAGAAATCGATCTGATCTATCTTCCTCTGTAAACTCTTTATCTTCTCCATTGAATCTATAATAACTTTTGAGTGGTTCTGATGTACTTGTTATAACACAATAAGTCTTACTTTCCACGTGATAAGTAACAAAATGAGGTGTGCAACGTAGAGGAACTTTTCGAACAGGCCACGGTGCATCGTATGACAAATGCGTTGGTAATACACAAATTCTCAATTCTTCTTTTCTATTAAAATATAGAAATCCTTGTGGACAATTAATGTTATTGAATGCAGCAAATGAAGTAATTGGACCATCAATACCCATTGGATGTGCTCGTAACTCTCCGCGACCAGTTAAAAAAATCCAATGAGGATAGTCACCGCAAATGAAAACGCCATTGTAACCAGCAATGTTGCTAAAATATCTCATCATTGTGACTCGTGCAATTGAATCTCGAGACACACCCTCTTCCTTCAGTTCTGATCGAAATTGACCCGAAATAATTCCATGCTCTAATTTTTTGAAACGCATTTTCAAATATCCTTTTGGATAACGATACACTTGGTATATTTGTAACTCTGTATCTAAACGTACCAGTAACATCGCTCTATTACCATGGTGTCCTAAAGCTACCATTAAAATTTCGCGAACTTGTAAATCAGGATTTAACTGTTCATTTACTTGAGATGAGAGAAGAGTTGTTGATTCCATACTGTCATGAAGTACTGGTTGGCCCACGCCAAAATTACGAATTAAATATGATAAATGTAGATCAGGCAGTGAATAAATTTCGAGAGTACCATTACCGCGATAAATTAACAGCCAATATGTGGGTTTAATTTCTTGAAGGTATCTCTGCCACCATGGATATTTTTTTGTTGTACTTTCAGGTGCTTTTGGCGGTGGAATAAGCGGCATTTGGAATGCTGGTGCATCACCATAAAGTAAATCATCTTCATTGTCGACGTTTGTAACTGTTGATGATTCTGTAAGATTTTTATCGCAATCGGTACAATCGATTTCTTGATCATAATTCATTTGCGTTGTAAATAGACCACTGACATCTCTATATGCACATAAAGTTTCGATCTGAGGTCGAAAAAGTAAATTCGCTTGTTCTGCATTGAGCCTAGGTGTTCCGCGACCTTCACGCAGTGTCAACAAAATCACTTGACCATCCTCAGCAAGGAGAACCACGTATGGATCTGCGCAACTTGCATGAACAATTGGACAACCAAAATCCATTGGCATATGTTGAATTTGTTCGATTCCTTGCATTAAACGTATACCCATTTGCGTTACTTGGACAATAAATCGATTGTTTCCGATATTTCCTGCAAAAATTGTCGTGCCCTGAGTACTAAAACCACTGTGATCAACTTCATTAATTTCTTGACCCGTTTGTAATATCATTGATGATTCCTCATGACTGAGAATTAAAAATGCATGAGCGCCTTCAGTCTCTTTACCCTGATTATCAACACTCGGCGGACCAATTACTGTCCACATATCCCGACAACCAGGCAGTTCAAATGTCGTCACAACTTGTGGACGAATGGAACGTTGAAGTACACATAATGCACCGTTTTTTCCATAACCTGACGTTGTGACAAGTTCTACATCTGGATCAATATTATGGGAAAATTCCTCAGATAAAAATGCAGGTTCACCCATTGAAATATTTCCACATGGTCCAATATTGAGTAAGCTATCACAAACTTCAAAGATATATGATGTTATTTGCATAGAAGTTTGTATCTCACTGCCATAAACCTCAAGCTCCTCAGGATCTTTGATATCTAATACATCAGATGCCATCCAATCACCTAAATAATCTTGTTTTACTTTTTTTGCAGGAATTTCCCCTACATCATTTTCGTGCTCAACAATTTCCACCTCATTTGTATTTTGTTGGTTCTCTGATTCTTTTTCAGTGAATCGGAGTAATAGAGAATTTCCTAAACGTGAACCGAGAAATAGAAAATTTTCCTCGCACAAACATACGCAAGAAGTCAACACACTCGCGGCAGCTTTGTCAAAATGAAATCCGCGCACTGATCTCATACTATCAGCAAATAAAGACAGTACATATAATTCACCACTTTTTAACGAAATGACTAAACGATCAGATGATATGAATGTAACTTGAGCACCTTCTAAGCTCATTTTTACACCTTCTTGGGGCTTCAGTGGAAAATTCGTGCTTGTATCACTTAAACTGTTTAAAGAAACGCCATAAGGTGGTATACTTTGATTTAAATAAATCATGGAATTCGTTGCCATTATTAATGTACCACCAAGGGGTTTCTTTACTGGCACAGCTTGACAACAATCAAATGGAAGATTGGACACAGACCAAATAATTGGATGAACTCTTTGTTGGATGTTTAATGATATTGCGACCATAGAACATGTGTCCTGTCTTACAGCGATACGCCCAGCAAATGTTCGAACGGGTTCGTACAATATCAACAATGTTGGCTCATAGTAGCCATACAAAAATTGTAAATCAATTATATTATCCATTTTTTCTTCAAGACTTTTTAAAATAATCATATAAGATGATAGAATTGGAATTTTATTAGTATTATTTGTTTTTGTTGTGTCATGCAAATCACCATCATCAATTGTAGGATCTTTGCGAAATGGTAAAACCACTAATTTTCTTCCATACGTTAACATTACTGCGCACCGATCATCTGGATCAACCCGAACAATTGGTATATGATGATGATGTGTCCAACCATCTCTCATTTCTTCTTCTTCGAAATAATGTAATGAAACAGTTTTAAGATCGTGAGATTCCAAATCATATTCTACCACTGATAACTTTGCATCACGAAAACTTAACAGTAATGAATCTCTTTGAGACCCAACTAATGTTACTGCTTGCAAGGACATAACATTACCGTGAACACTGTATTGTCCTAAGCATTCCAATTTCATTTTAGGTGATCGTAAATCGGAATATTTTTCTTTTCTTGTTGAATCAATGTCTGGTATTAATCTGAATACTCGAATAACATTTGCACCGGCAACAACCAGACATTTCTCAGTACGATTGAAAAAGTTGCATGTGATAGCATGCTCAACGCCGGTAGCAGGATGAGAACTTTTACAAATTGAATACATTGTTGTTGGATAGCAGTTATTCGCGCGTTTTCATCCATACAAGAAGCTAATAAGCTCGAAATTAATGACTCTTTATAATGAATAAGTAGTACAGATTAACGTCCTTCTCGTTCCCCTTTTTCAATTGAATAATAAGTTATGGGTTTGCTATTTACAAATGTATACATATCTATTATAGCCGACTATGCATATATTATTCCGAAGACATGAGAATGGGAGTATTCGGCAAAAAAAAAATACTTACGAGCGCCCCAATGCGCTTGTGACCAATGATTGTAATATTTTCTAGCATACATGTATACCCAAATTCTGGATTCCACTGCATCCCACGAATTGGCGCCACTCGCTATCCCCTTAGTAGACCGCGGTGGTTTCACAACCGTCAACAAAAAAAGCGGGAAGCATCTAGCGATATTCCTGAAAACTATAAATTTCGATGCTTATAAGTAAAACAGAGTGTCTATATGAACGACAGTCATGATAATGCAAATGGTTCTCAAACAAGTCAAAGTTGCAGGTTTTGCGGCAGTTTACAAATAATGATCATGTATAAACAGCCTCCTTTACGTCCCGAATGAAGAAAAGTAAAAATACCCATGCATGATCATTTTCTCATTTCATGAAGAGAAGGTGAGAGGACTTAAATAATCATTTTTATAGTTCTTAGAATCAGCGTTGTTGTTTACTCAAACCATCTCAAAAGTTCTCGTTTCTTTGTACTTGTTATAAAAAATATAGTGTGTAATTCATGGGAAATTAGTTAATCCACACTCGTATCATGACAAATTCACTCTCGTCGGAATTCACCAACCTTTCCTACTAGTTCAGCAGACTATTTTTCAATTATGGTATCAGACATGTCATATTTCTAACGTAGTAATTAAAAAAAAATATTCCGTGTGGTGTAGGAACGAGTGAGTTGTTCTGGTCCCTAGTTATGCAATGTATCATTTTCTGATACGTATGAGGAAATAGGTCTTGCAAATAATCTGAGTAACGACGCCTTGTAAGTTCAATTCTATATTGATATAATCAAACCATATTAGTTACCGAGTCTCTGATAATATCGTCCTTACTGATATTTTGATTCATCTGGTCATTTTCATATTCTACAAAATCATCAAATAAACTTGGCCACGCTTCAGCATCATCATATGTACCAAGATCACTGCCAATAATTTCCGCAAAGTTAAGGAACATATTCCATGTATCCCTAGGTATTCCCCGAACATGATGATTTTCTAAAAATCTAAGCCATTGAGAAAGTAATGGTGGTTCACGTATTGTGAAAACCAGCTTCCAGAGAACGATGGCCATATCTATAGGTAAAATTCTTTGTCCAGATGTGACATCAAGACCAAAGCGAAACGTAAATCTATATAAATCTTTGAACATTTCATTATTGATGATTAATTCTTCGACAATTTCAGGTAAACGTACTTGTACGCCACATATATTGTCGACTTTTAAGGATTTCAAGCCGTTCACGAATTCTTCACGCTTGAATTGACACATTTGTTCAGCATCGAGTTTCCACGCTAAAACAAGAACTTGGAAATCATCGGGTGAAAGCTGAAGATCATTGCATAATCGTTCTATTCCGTCTGCTAATATTATGTCTTCTTGTGGATCCTTCAGGTTAATGAAATCATAAATGAATCGAAAAATAAATTAATTGAGATAAAAATTATCGAAGGGGTGAACGTAGTAATATAATATATGGTCGTTACCTTATATAAATCAAATAATACATTGATTTTAAGTTCGGAAGAGCTTCTATATGATTGCGTTTCATTTGTCAAAGATATATTATTTAGCGCAGGACAAGCAAGTGGAGATAATCTAGTATAAAATACACGTGGTAACCGTAGATTACTTGAAACTGGCGTTAATTGGTATTGATTTGATTCAATACTATTTGCATTCAACTTTACTGTAGTACATGATGTTTTTTTATTGCCATTAGATTGTAAATATACCGGTGTCAAAGTTTCTTTTGTACGCGAATTTTGTGAATATAATCTTCTGAGCTCCACTGCATCTGTAGTGAAAATATTAATGAATTATTAAAAAAATTAAATCGTATCTTGATCCAGTTTCATCACTATTTACATCTACAATATACTTGTAAAAAATTAATATACCTTCTTGAAGCCCAGGCATATTGGATTGATCAATAGTAGACGGTAATGGTGATAATTTGAAACAAGAACAACAGTTTCCCATTGATGACAAATTTTACCTATTTTAAATATATTATGAATTGCGTCTATAATTCAGTCCTTTATTGAAAATTTTAGCAAAAACATTATAAAAAAAGTAAAAGCAATTTAAAACAAGATTCAATTGAAATATTAAATGAAGTGATGTTAAAAAAAGTAGTATTAAACCTTGATTTCAACACATTAAATTCAATGACCGCAATTCGAAAAGAAATGTACATACAATGACAATATTGATCACAAATAATTAATGAACAGAATGTATCGTACCTCATTCTTTTTAAAGATTATGGTCGTTTTGTGAGCTTGATGAGTTAATTGTGCCAACTAAAGTGATATGTTAAAATATCTCGTCACTCTTAATAAAATCTGCATCAATTCTTCCAAGCTTGTGAACCAGATTGCGATTTGTAATTTTTTTTTTTTTTCATTTGGAAAGTACTATGCATTTACGATGTGATGACAAATTGTAGTAGAAATGTGAATTGTTATCCACATTCCTTACAAAATTATGAGACAGGACGATATTAAATATCCTTGACATTTGTTTTTTCGAATTAATATACATATATTTTCTTATAACTAATCTAATGAAAATATAGTTTTTTTCATATACCACTACATCCTAGCAATATACTATGTATATAAATATGATATTATTCGTAGTTTTAGTCCCTTGCATGTGTGATATATCAATACTCACTACACAATAACAATAAATATTCCACAATAAGTGTAATTGATGCTATTGAGCACCTTAAGTCTTTCGTGTTCTGCTGAATAACCCAGACTTACAAGCACTATCAAACAATAGAACCAAATTCAATTGAAAATCAGTGAATTTTCTCTTAGATATAAGAAAATAAGATTCCATTGAAGAATTGAACGATATAAAATGATAATTGTTGATTTTTACGAGAACCAAGCTCACTAAAATATTGATAAATGAATAATTTTTAAAAAACCTGTAAACAGATTGTTACATATTTTACGAATGTAAAATGTGTGACCAATATAACTATCGACGATGTCTCCATGCAACTGCCACAGTCATATGCGGGTAAAGAAATTTTCTCTAGATTGAAGGCGATACTGGAGATAACTTTTTACCGACGAAAATTCAAAACTTTCGCTGACCTTATACTGAAAATAAGTTGACGAAGAATAAATAAATAAATGACGCGTATAGTTTCAACAAAAATTTCTAATTTTTTCTGGTAACTTCACACGTTATTTATTGCTTCAGATGAGAAATCCTTTCACAGGATTAAAATAAGCACTGATGAAAAGTACAGAAGACGACGATTTCGACGAGAATAAAAAAAAAGAAAAATCGCAGATTTGTTACCACCGCATGACGTCATTCGAGGTGGGAATTCTTTACATAAACGATTTACAGCGAACTTTTAGTCATCGCACGCACTTTTCGTAATATGTGTGAGTATAGATGAAGTTGCAAAAATGATATTTGGGATTACATGAAAACGTGAAGTTTAAATTACGATTTCGCACACATGTTGTGTATGAAATGACGTCACAGGAACAAAAAATAGAGGAGTAATTTAATTGCAGGATTTATGGACAGATGGTGATACGATCGATTAGAGCATGGCGGATTCGTGACCGCAGTTACGTCTCTACAGGTCCGGAATAAAAATATACGACTGACACACCGGCCAACAGCAAGCATAAGAAACAAGAGACTTCTTCGGTAGCAAATCTAGTTGCACTATACTTTTCTCTTTTTAGTGCTAACTCTACTTGTTGTTTAATGTTGTTCAGCTATTTTTCAGTTCTGATAACGGAGGCAAAAATATTTTATCGGCTCTCTTCTTCTGTACGAAGCTAGCCAAAGCGTGCTCCACACATGTATGTGATTTGCACTTGTGTGCCCCCCTCCCCCCTTTCTTCTTGCACATATTCTTTCTACTTGCTGCTAGCATTTCAAAATTATTATCTTTGCTTAATTATCATCTTTACTTATGAGCAAATTTCTCTACTTAAGTAATCTTGAGTCAAACCCAGTTGAATTATATTTTTCAGGTTATGTAGTTATTTTGTATGCTTATCATTTTATTCTTTATAAATTAGATGGGAACGGACATGCAATGACTTTTGTATGGTAAAAATCTAAAAGTTTCTTTGTGAATAATCACGTGGAACATGAACCTTACTATTATGATGTAAAAGAATGATTATAATAAAATTCTTAGAAGAAGTTTATATGTAATCATTCAAAGTTTATAGCTTCAATTTCAAGTATATGTAAATAATCAATTATGCAGGACTTGAAAATCGAGGTGAAGATGTTTAATATTTGTGGTTGTTTTAATTACCTTATAAATATTTCTCCTGTAAACTGTTATTTTTTCAGGAAAAATCAATCCTCGAAGCAGCCAAAATTTATCTATTAATGAAAAAAGGTTTTCCTATATCACGAAATGTAAGAGCACAGTGGATATTAGACCATTTAGATACTATTGTAACAATACAAAAAAACCGATCTGATGATACACCTGAATTAGAGATTGTTTCTATCATACCAAAAAGTTATCCACTTTCATGGGCTGATGAAAATTATTATCAATATCAATACAGGGTTTCAACGTCAACCTCAGTTGTGTTTCTCGCTCACAAGTACAGAATGGTATTCTGTTTGGATCTTAGTCCATCTCTTGGAACTATAGATATCCAATATGGAGAAATTGTCATGGATGAAGTTTGTATGGCCACAAGACGGTGTCTTGAGAACATTTCAAAACCATTTATAATTCCTGGAAGCATTCGTATTCTTCAACCAGAGATTTACGTAACAATAATCGTTCACACTCCATTTCTTACAAATCCAGCCCAACAAGTATTAGTCCATGGATGGCTCATAACATCGGATAATATTAGTTGCTTGATGCAATTTATGGAAAAAAAATTGAATTCGCTAGAAGAGCGAATTGTGCAAGTTACAAGTACGACTCATCAACACCAAGAGAATTTCCGTGTTGAAATTGATGGATTGGTTAGTCGATTATTTGATGAAAAAAGTTCTATAGGTGCTTTCAGTACTTGTGCTTCCAATGAATTTGTATCAGTAATTTCACCAGATGCCAGTTTTATCAATATATTACGATACGGACAGTTAGCTCTTTCATTACTACCCGCAAACAGTTGTGCTCATTTAGTAATTGTGTCGGACGGTATTGTTGGAATAACAGACGTCTATGCACTGGATTCTGTCATTCAGCAATTTCGTGCTGCAACTGTTGCTTGCAGTTTTATTCAGATGGGTAGCGCTTATCATCCACATTGTGCTAACGGACTCGTACCATATCAAGATGTGTTATGTTTTCTTGCAACAGCAACGCTCGGCTGTCACATAGCATTGGTGCCGCAATTAGAAGAAACATTCGGATCTCAGATAAATATTTATCAAGATAGATTTTTATGTTGGAAATTATATCGTCCTGAAACATGTGCAATTGCTCATCAATCCAACTATTGGCATACCAATAATATGCTGTTTCATCCTTATCAGCAGCCACAACTACTAAGAAAAAAACAGCTAGATGATAAAGTCATGTGCACATTGAGTAGTCTGATGTGTTGCCGTTTAAGAGATGGATATCTTATGAAGAAAATAACATTGAAAGATGGCTGCGCGGAAATATGTTTCATTCTTCCCTGGAAAACTCACGTATTTATAGAGTATCTTGTGACTAGTGCCTGGCCCCCAAAATCTTCAGCATCGTGTAATAAAATTCAGTATACAATCACCGTCGAAGCTCCATATGAATTTCTTCATGATATTACATGTCTCTCAAAAAAGCCTCTAAAGTCCCAATATCGTCGAAGTGTTATATCGCGATTTTGGATTACCCTTACTAATCTTACAGAAAGCAATAATATGTTAGAACATTTTAGTTGGTTACCTGAGCCAGGATGGATGTGGTACAACGTGCCCGATACAGTAAAAAATGGGATTCCAGTTTTCAATTTACCTGCATATCCTTCGGCTACTACTCTTCAATTAAATGATGCATCCTGTCCGCAATTCGGAAAAATTTGGCAACCAGTTGCATCATTGAATCCGAATCAATGGGGACGTTGGATGCATTCACAACGTATTACTCTGGTTCTTACTCATGATCGTCCTCTATCTAAATATCTCCATCAAGCTAATCAAAGCGGACGATTTCAATCTGTTCAGTGCCGGCAGGCTGCAGCTGTGCTCTACGCTATGCTGGAAAATTGGGCAACGTTTGTTCTCGTCGAAAATCACACTTATGTTCAATTTATATATCGAGATACGGAAAAACCACCTGTTTCATTTTCGGTCATTAAAATAAATTGTAAAGCTTTATGTGTTGTACTAAACATTGCATTCGCTGGGGGAACTAAAGGTATTGTTCGTCACAATGTTTTATTGGATCTTATTCATAGGCTATCGACATTGGTACTACCAAATAGACCAACTGAACAACGAGAAACTCCATGTTGTACTATTATTCATAAAGCTTTAGAAAAAATCCTTATTCGATATGAACGTATGCCAATAAAATTGAGTACAGTCATTCTTCCTGACGGAACTCAACATGTACCTCTCAAAACTGATTTGATTTCAGTTGGCATTCCTACAACGACATTATGTAGATATTTAAATCATAATCGATGGTTATGGATTGTTAAGAAGCCAGTCATACGGACAATACCAGGAATAGTAATACCACGACTAAATAATACAGCTGTAGCGAGGATACTTTCTACAATCACTAAGTAATTGATTTCTTTAATCAACATCAAAATAATTATTGATAATAATATATTTATTTAAACATTTTTATACTTTTTATATTTTATTTCTAGAATACGATTAAAGGAGGGATTCAATTTTGCTTATTCATCAGCTGGAATTATCAACATGCTACTCGAAATACAGATGCAAGGATCACATAATGACTGTCATCCTTGCGTGATTCAGTACATTATATTTCCGCCGCATACTATTTCTAATACTATATTGGACGGAGAGACTGAATCAGAAGAAAATACAGACGGTGGTAAGTGTATAAATTAATTATACATCGCAAAATTATCTTCACAGTATAATTACTACCTTATTCAATATAAAATCTAGGTACGGGTGATGGAGATGAATATAACGAAGATAATGAAAGACATGAAGATTATCAAATAGTTACCGAGATGTGGATAGAACCACAATGTGGTCGAGTAAAGTTATCAGAACATCCAGCTGTATCATACATGAATTTATTATCATATTGTCAGCTCTCAACTGCAGTAAGTACATTTAGTTTTTCACTTTTTCATAAAATTAAAAAAAAATTCAATATTAAATATAAAAATGAGAAATTCGCTCATTGCTTTAGGTCATATATAACCATTCAAAAATAGATAAGTTGCAATCACATTCTTGACACTATCTTATATATATGATAGGATATCGCGATTCAATACCTATATGATTATCAATAGTTTAGGTATCAGTAGTAACAGATTGTAATCAAATATATTAAATTGGAAGTGGTGATTAAATTATTTATTTTATTAAGTTTCTACAAATTTAACACACAAAGCAAACATGCAGGTAATATTTAACTTTTTATATTATATATTTCGTTCATTATTCTTGTCTCACAAAACTCATAACACGTTGTGGTATAATGTTATCTTAAAAATTTCCTGATAAACATCCATTATCAGTATCACAAGAAAGTAAATGTGACCAGTATATTCTGAAGTGGTTTATATTATCGTATGTAGCAAACATTGATCAGAGATATCGTTGGAAGATTATATACTCAGTGTCTCAACATTATTCGATTGTGATACGATATTTAACTTATTCTTAGGACCGTACAATTTTCAGTATTTTTTAAAGAAATTTCACATAATATCGTTTTAAATTGAATCACACTTTCATTAAAGTTATTTATCTTACTTCATTTTGAATTACTTTATTGTAACTGGTGGTGTTATAATTATCGAAAATCGTGATACATTGATTAATTTCATTAAATATCTTATTGCTCAAATATATATAATATATAATAAATATAAATAATTAAAAATTTTGGAATATATATTTTCAATTGTTTATTTTGGTATATTATTGTAATCTATTAACAAACGTGATATTATACGGAATGGGGCATTTAATATTTCAAATTTTTTATTACCGAATATCATACAACGTGCTGGGTGACCATAGTGGTTTCAAAGATCAATTTATCAACACCTTCATAAATTACAGTTAACATTGGCTGTCATCAAATCTAGAGCTTTGTACTGTTATCGGTATTGGGGCGGGGCTTGCATATCGATGAAAAATCCAGAATGGACGGGGTTTTCCTATCTCTTGCTTGCGAGTATATATGAGGGTCACAGTATTTCAGGAGTCCGTTAGTGATCGGATTACCTTTTTCTCCAAGTGCGATTTCATATATATTCCTTTTGTTAAAGACACCTTAATCATTAAATCATTTGCCAGTCTTGTTGTTTCCCTGGAAAAGTATTTTCAAATACTCATTCGATCGATATTTCAATCAATGTCTAATAACTAATCTCGAACTAATCCATTGGTGATTTAGTGAATAGTGTGTTTTTAAGTGTCATAGTATCTAGTATTGGATTGTTCATTTATTATTATTATTTTGTCTTTGACATCTGAATGAATCATCTTACATATTATTTCTATGAACGAATTTTGCATGATAAGCAGTGATAGCTGTTTGATCTCGAGTTGGAAGTGAGGATCTAGGCAATCAATGAGTTTAGTAACTTGCCAGATCTATTTCTTCCAGCTCAGGGTTGTGCGGCACATAGCGTCGATTGTTTTTTTTTTTTTTTTTATCATTGATATTATTGTGATTCCTAAGTGATATATCTATATATTTTTTTCTATCTGGCTTTCTTACGTTATTACCACTTTTTTATTGGATTTTTACTGTCAAAAAATAATAGCAGGAATGTAGGCGATGTGCCATGGTTTAAGTGGAGAAGTGGTCTCTGCGCTTTGTTTATAAGTGAGATTCAACTCCTCCGACTTATTCCGATCGTCTCAGAAACTTCAATTATTTTAAAAAACAATATTGAACATGAAATTTATCTGCAAGTTTTATATAATTACTGTGTATTTATCCATAATGAATCAATAAATGAATAAAAAATATGAAAACATCCTTGCATGTTACTTCGTTATAATGATGTTATCTAATAATAATTTGAATAGCCAATAGTTCTAATTAATGTTGCAGATCGCTCAAATTGATGAAGAATGTATCAATACATTGCTTACGTTGGAATACCTGAGTTTACTTACTCAGACGGAGTCACATGATACTAATATTGACATTGTTAATGGATATCAAGAAGATGCTCAAAGTGATCTGAGCAATTACAATCTACATAAGCCATTACGACGAATATCGGTACCGAATTTTGCTCAATCAAGAATATTCTTCGACGACTCACCTGACGAACGTATTAATTCTAAATTTTTTACTTTCGATACACTTAATATATTACCCAAATGTCGACAGGCCGAATTATTATATTCAATGTTTAATGACAGTGTAAATAATGAAAATAATGAAAGCGCAAATAGTATATTAATAGAGTTATTAATGAATCAGATGAAACGTCTTCATAATACGGAATTAGTTATGAGCACATTTGACTGTGAAAAATTTACTGAAATGCTTTTCAATCGACCCCGTGATAATTGTGGTTCGCCATTGTCTTCAACTCATTTGCACGGAAGCCAACGAAATGATATTCGCTGGCGTTGTTTTATTAAAGGGATTAACGTTACACATGTAGTAATAACGTTTATACCGGCCACTGAAAGAGATGTGAAAGCTTTAATACATTCAAAAGTCGAATCACAAAAATGCTCACATAATGGATCAATCAAAAATCATGACTTAATAAATGACACAATAAAATCTACTTTGCCAGAAACTATAGAAGAAGAAATACCGCCACTGCGGATCAATAATTTTAAAATAAATTCTTCGTTAAATCAACATATGCATGATTTTAAATCGAATTTACCGTATCGCAAAATTATTCCTGAAAATATGTCGAAATCAGAAAAACGTCGGCACGTACAATTAAATGATACAAAACCTAAATTAATTTTACCGATATACGTTTATGATTGCTCATTGTCGATGTTAATTGACGTATTAGTAGACAAACAAAATTCTCCAAGACTAAAAGATATTTATCAAAATAATGTTTTCACTGTTGGTCAGCATAATGTGGAAGAATTTATTAAACCCGAAGTGCCTGAAGATTGTAAATTGGCATCTCCTGAATTAAAAAATGAAGAGTCTGATAATTTGATAAACGATCAACAAAGTCTGATGAAGCATTGTAAGGTATTGAGCTTGGTTCACTGTCATTGTTACGTTGTAGCTGTTTACAAATCCTTATCCCTTCAACTTCAAATGTCTCATGAAGATATAGAAGCAGCAGTAGAGCAATGCGAAGAATCACTAATTGAAATAAATATTACGAATTATCTACAAAAAGTATGCAATCATTTAAATAACTCAATAGATAGCATCAGTGATCAAAGTTGCACGTGTTTGAAATTTCAACCTTTACACAATTTAATAAAAGAAAAATTTCGAAAGATAATTACTTTAGCTTTCAAACCAGTACCATCGCATGCAGAATTTTATTATTTTTCACCATCACAAAATTTGAAGCATTTGAATTCGAAAGAATCTGATCGTTCTGACAGCGATGATGATTTAGAAGAATTTATATTTCACTCAGAATCGCATGACTATAAATTAGATAATCCTACAGGAAAAATTAATGTAGATTTCAACGCAACATGGCCCAATACTAAGATAAAAATTCATGATGATCGTAACATATGTAATTATGCATCGTCCGAATCATTCAGCGATTTTCAGGAAGATGACAGAAATAATAAAGAACAACCCTTATTTCTTCAGCTAAATTGTTCTGTTTATTCCGGATCATGCTTCTCTAGTATTCCTGTAAAATTACTTCCCACATGTTTTACTGAGATGAAACATCAACTAGATGATTATGAAGAATCTGATATAAAAAATGTAAAAATAACCTTAGATATAATATGCTTGAATTTGCCTAAAGAAGTTTTGGATGTAAATCTTGAGCAAAATCCAGACTTGGAAATAAATTCGTATTACAGCACATTGTCGATTGATAGCGTTGACACCAATAGTGAGAATAGCCGGCCGAACAATAATATATTATCGGATAACGGACTGATCAATGAACGATTGTCACATCTTCCGCTATATCAGCATTATGCAATTACGAATTTAAAAACTGAAATAGAGTGGTTATTGAAAGATGAAATCGCAACGGCTCTATTAAATACTCATCCACCTTCATATGAGATATTGAATTATGTAGCTCATCATGTAGCAGACTCGAATGGTCGCACTACTTGTCAGTTTGATAAAGTTCCATTACACTTTGTATTTCCATCAACTCATAGCGGTCCAAAATTTTTTCAAGAGCTTATTAAGATGGAAACTGATCGATATGCTATTTGTCAACAAGATGAATTCCTATATTTCGTTAAAAATAACAAAATTGATCATGATATTGATACGGACAAAAATATAAAAAAGAAGAAAAGTAAAAAAGATAATAATGAAAAGTCATTGATTAAAACTATCCCCGATCATTACGATAAAACAGATGATGGGCAAGATTTAAATTGCCGAACAAGTGGACAAGATCCAAATGAATACCCTGGATGCCATTCAGAAATATCAAGTATTGGTGATGGTTATCCAGGTACAGATGATGGATATGAAGGTGATAGTAGCAACTCCGAAGATGACTATTGTTGGCTGACAGATCTCGATAAACAGCGAGGATTCCTTCCTAATTTTTGGTTAATATTACAGGTACAACATGATTATGTAGATGTTTACTTTCATTGTCGATTCCTTGATTTTGTGTCGCCAGAGGTTGATCGATATAGATTCGTACAAAAATTTGTAGTATCGCAAATTGCTGCGATATGCCGTCGAGTGAATCAGTATTTATTATTAGAGAGTCTTCATGATACACGTAATTGTGACCCTCTACTGGAGCCGGAATCCTGTGAGGAACATGGATGGCGAGCCGAAACTAATATCGAAACAGGTCCTGTAACAGTGCAAGATTCAACGATAAAAATGACCCCGGGTATATTTAAATGTTCGGTAGTTTGGGAGGAAACTTTCTGCCTTCATCCACGCTTGAAAACTGGTCCAGGTCGATCTGGACTATCACGTGGGATCAAAGCGCTTCATGTTGTACTCAATCGATTTTCTGTGAATAATCGTGATAATATGTTTGTATATCGTGAAAACAATTCAAATGTATTTTATTTGAGACTTCATGAACAAACTAGCGATGGTAAATCGTTGCAAAATAAACTGTCGGAAAGTGATGAACGTTTAATGGTATCACGCAGTAATAGTGTTACATCATTATCTCATTCTCGGATGAGCGGACATCAAATGGACCCGATTAAAATAGATGACACAAGACCACGAGTACGATCATTTGGAGAAAAAGATTCAAAATCCACAGCTAAAAGCGATGATTCAATTGTGTTAATGGTTCATGGTATATCGGAACCAGGTTTAGAAGTGCGCAGTGAATTAGTACAAGTTTTACATAACCGATTGGATGATGCAGTGCTGGAAGTATTATCGGTTATGCTAGCGAGAAATCCAATGTGTAAATTGACACCAGCCGACGTTCATTTTATACAGAAACCATATCGACAACCGGAAAGTTACGTACAATTTTCTGTACAGTATTGCTATCTCAAACACATTGATGCATTAGCATATTATTTACGTCAAAATGTTTTGCAATTTCTATACATTCCAAAATACACTGACTCACGAGCCCACTATCATCTTCAAGATTACTCTCAGCCAGAAAGTTCAAAAGAACGTGTTTCAGAGACGGATATATTTCTAAATAATCAGAGTCAATCTAGCGGTAACCGGGGCATTGCTTGCATTGCAATGGCTGTTAATAAAGAGTATCGATCTCCATGCAAACATGACTTTCCAACTTCACTTAGAATTTCAGATTTTTCAAAAGTGATTTCAACATCTGTTTGTGAAAAAAAAGTACGAACTACTATGATGTCACACGGTCCCATAGAATTCAGGATTTGGAAGCAGGGCCGAGTCAATTTAGAAACATTAATAGAAAAATTGCGTGCTGCAATAAACCATGCTACTTGGGATTTAGTGACTGAATATTATCTTTTAAGAGCACCGTTAACCATATCGTTGAGATATAATGTGGGCAATGAGTGTATTTCTGAAACAAAACTTCATGATGTTTACCATAAAACATTGCCTTATTGGTTTAAATTCGCTTTGGATATTGGCGTATCCTCAGTGAAGAAACATATTGTAACAATTCAACATAGACATCCAATTTCGACAAGTGTAAAAGAGTTACAAAATTTGATTCGTCTCAATGCCCCAGATACATCGGCCCAAGCGTTTATTCTTCGTCAAAGACAACCATTTCTTTTTGAAGATGACATTTCATCAGAATTTTTACTTCCTTTCAGATCAACAGAAATTTCTCTAATTGATGAAAAAGTTGAAGATAAATGTCATGTTGTTGATACAAGCCATCAAATTACTTATATTCCCCACGAATTCAGTTTTGATTATCAACAATCACATTCAAAAGCCGTTATTGTTGCCCGAAACTTCAACCAGTGGAAGGCATCTTTCAATCCGATACCCGATCCGGAATTATTGATTCCTAAAGGTATGAGTAATATCTTTGACCATTATTTTTCTTAAACAATGTAAATATTGTCCTAACACTACTAGTCAAACTTCAAGCTAGTTCGTGTAGACATTGGACTAGTAGTGTTTGAACATGGTGTATATTTTGCGCTTGATTTATATTTCATATATGTTTAGACCAAAAGTTGTTGCAAAAATTTAATCCATTAATTCAGGAATCAAGTTTTATTCCTCGACAACGTTTGCTATTAGCTGAAGTTCAGGGTGATCAAGTAAGAATCAACTAAGCTTATTTTTATATACTAATAATATAATATTACAAAAGATATAAGTGTTGGTAATCAATGATATATAGATAATGAATTTATCCTTTTCAACTCTATTCAGTTTGTTCTATACTTATACAATTGGTCGAAAGAGCGATCTGAGAAATTAATTAAGCAAGTAATGAACTTGGGTACGTGGCTTTCCTTCAGATCTACTCTATTCTCCAAAATTACGATGCATAAATTGGGAATATTTCATCACCAACTGTTGGAATCTTATCTTATGCGAGATGATCATGCACATCAATACTGTCAATTAACAGATATTGATACACTTTCTAAGTTTTCAGTAACATTAAGCAATGACGGTAATAAAGATTGGTCACGATCTGTTGGCAATCGATCAGTTGGCAAAAATATTCACTATCCGTGGGATCGCATTTTGGGTCAAGTAATGCGCGATGCGAAACCAAATATGTCCTACCCACTAAATATCACAGATCCAATTATAAAAGCTGTTTACGATTTGCAAGATTTGCATCAACGCGAACGAAGAAGTAAAGGTTAATAATGAGGGCAAAACTTTGATCACAGTAGAATTATTACAATAAATAAGATATATTTTTCAATTCTTTCAAGTTTTATTTATTAATTTTTTTTTCAGAAAATCTAACAAGGTTGTACACGATGTGGCAAAGCAGAAGTGCTGCTCCAAATATTCCAATATCAACAATAAATTTAGACACATTCAAGCAGTATTCTCGTTTGATACATTATTGCTATACACCAATTTTATTTTTATCGGACTGGCGACTACAGTCAGCAGCAACTCGAGATCATTCACTGGCACCTCCTTCATCAATATCATCTATCAATACGCACGAACAGACCTTAAATGATAACCAACGATACGAAGAGTCAAAAATCGATAATAAAAATGGAGCAAATGCGTGGCATCAAGAACTTTGCATGTCAATGATGTCTGAATATAAGCAATATTTGCAACTTCTGGGATTTAATCCGTTACAAATTGACGCAGAAAATAAAAATGATTCTGATGAACGGCCACCACAACTTCTATGTTATTTGAAAAAATCAATGCTAGGTGGAATTTTGCTTTTTGAACTGCATATGATTCAACCATTTTTCACAGCAAAACTACGAGCCATTGAATGCAACCGTTTACAAACCAAATCAAATACTACACTGGTCAATCAGTTTATGCTTAGTTTCGTTGATGCCTGCGAAAAAATTAAAATTAATATGCATTTGCATTCATTCACGTATGACTTTCATTTGCGTTGCATTTATTCATATATCACCGGCACTGGTTATTGGTCAATGCAGCGAGGCTATCATCTTACCCATTTTTTAGAAGATTTTATCAAGTACTATAGCAAAGCACCGAATTTCGCTAGGAATCTCGTTGACAGCGGTATGTTTTTTTTTACTGAATGGAGAAATTTTCAACTAATTATATTCAACTAATTGTATAACAAATAATTCACAGATATTGTAACTGTTAAAAACTTGACAACACCGGCTCCAACACTGTTCTCCTACTTATTATCTCACGAAAGAACCTATGGAATGCAAGTATTTGACATGACAAGCAATATACCTAATATCAGCGAAAGTGAATACGTTTTAGTTCGTTTGCAAAACACACCTCCAGGCGGTTATTCAAATGTTCAGGACACAAAGTTCACAGATGATTTTACTGTTGCATTGATTGTATCCAAACAAGATCAGCCACCGCAATTGGAAAAATCTGAAATAACTCTTAAATATTATTTACTTTTGACGAGCAAGCGAGAATTATATCCAAAGAGAGAGGTGGAGAATTATAAGTTAGGGAAATTTAGGACAGTTTATAACGTTGTAAAAACAGCAAATGGTTCTAATCCAGAAAGCCTCCTCGAGTCCAGCCCATCAGTAACACCGACTTCCTTATCGGATAAAAGTTCAAAAGATGAAATATGTAACGATTTTGAGTTTTTGGAAACTAATGCTGCTACCTTAGCACGATTTTACAAACGCAACAGTGTAATGATAGAAGATGAAAAGTCAAATAATGTATTGGCACCGATTCCACCGCCTGTACCAAGTTCGCCATTAATCACAACTCTTCATACGATGAAGACATCCAAAGTAACTTCACCCGACTTAATTCAAATTCGTCAAGAATCTATTAATTACTTGGGATATTATTCGTCACATGAGCAATCAATGCAAGAGCTAATTATCTCACAAGCACGAGCTGCACAACAACATATAACTAATATGATAGAGTGTGGAATGCTCCATTGCCGAACTCATTTACTCTGGAATAAATTGTTGGAAACCAAATCAACAATGACATATGGTGAATTCATGGAATTACGTTCATTAGCAAACGTAGAACTATTGTCAAGTCTAGATTCCAGATTGAATCCTCTTATTAATCAGCCAATAAGCTGGTATCAAACCCTCGCTAAAGTTCTTCAAAACAAATACCAAGAATATTATAAACAATTTGGAGCATCTGAAGGGAACGTAATTCATCATCTCATTTTGCATCCTAGTTATCTACAGGCATTCATGATGCTTACTGTGGATGTTCATGCATCCAGAGGTGTAAGTAGTGAATATAAATTATAAAATACATGGTGACAAGAGAAAAATTCGTTTTAATTAATCTCGTTACTTTTTTTTTATTTCAGGAACTTTATGCTGTTTATCAAAAATCCGCGGAATTTACAAGTTCGGGTTTCGGTGTGAACGAAATTCATTGTTTAATTGAAGGTTTTATTAATGCTTGTTGTTTTCACTTATGGATGGGTCTTTACAATCAATAACATTATCATATTATCGTTCAGTGCCACGAAATTCACTGTAAAAAACTATATTATCGCAACGTGTACGAATATGAAATATATATGTATATTGTTCTGTTACAAATCCTATTTTTCTTTCTTTTTTAATTCATATTCATATTCGTTTATACATTTTATATCAGAGTTCGTTCAATATTTGACCACTGAAAATTGATCAATTAACCAAAAATGGTTACATAAATTATGAGTAATGTATTTTATAATTTATCATATTTTATGTAAGAGACAACGTTTATACGTTCCAGTAGACATAACAAATAATTCCGTCAATAATTTTATAAAATTAAATGCATAATTTTGTGAAATGTGGTACAATTTATATTGTTATTAATCTTCTTTGGCGGATTCGATTTTAGACTCAACGTTAAAATTTATTTCGTTAGTATCGAAGAGAAAAATTATACTTGTATTTTCTTAATAAAGCGTTTTGAATGATTAAATAAAAAAAATACCATTTAACGAGTATTCACTATCCATTAACAAATTAGTTATTATTACTAATAGTTTACAACCTTATATATATCTGTTAGGAACAAAATTACTTTCGCAAATTGATCAATTGTATTACTTCATTAATTTTTTTTTCATATCAAGCTATTATTTGTTTACTGTCAGAATAATTGTTGCCTCTCACATTCATACGTACAGATACGCGTATCATCACAGGTGCAACCTGACATTTTAATAATATATAGATTTTTTGTCATTCACACTTTTTTCAATTTTTATTCTTCAATAGAATTTAGAGGTATCTGAGGTACTTCATCCCCGAAAAACTACTGAAGCAATTGAACCGGATACAACATATCACTGATTGTGAACTATCCTGTATTTTTTTATTTATTATTATTTTTTTTAAGTCTCATATTTTACAATTTTCACTCCTCTACAATCATTTCATAACGTACTAAAATTCCTATCATCTTATGTTCATAAATGAGCTTTTCATCCGATCGTTTATTCTGAGTCTTATTGAAATATTTACCTTTACTATTTTGCAAATTATCACTTGAGGTTCAACAACTATGCAAATTTTTTAATGAAAATATTCTAATATTCATTTAGATCTCTCTGTTAAAGAAATATTGTAACATACTCAATTATGACACATGCTAATGATTGATTACACAATTTTTGTTGAAGGTTACTGAAATTGTACGGTACTGCTGCTGTATTGCTATCATTTATTTTTTTTTGTGCTATAATTGAATCCGAAACCAAAAAAAAAAAATGATGAACGAAACTAGCGAAACTATTTTTTGTTTCAAGACACGTCGATCAATTATCAACTCGACATATTTAAGCAAATCCAAATCCTTCACTGCATTCATGAATTGCTTTAAGTAAATTGCTTCGCAGTTTGTCGTATGTCTCATATACAGGCAAATCCAATTGATTGAAACTGTAGAATAAATCATAAATTATACATATTACTGACAATAATACAAAATCACATACATCACTTGCATATTAAAAGTTTACCATGTGTGTGCAGAAGGCAATCGATCAGTTGATCGATCGTCACGATGAATCTGAAATTTTTGAACACCATTCATGCCTTCTAATGCACCAAAGCCTTGGAGTGGCACTTTCGAAGTTCCTGTAACGAACTGCAAGAATTTTGCTCTGTCAGCTTGATCGAATCCGCGTAACGCGCGCCAAAACCATTGAATCTAATTAAGAGTTGAGAGAAGAAAACATTTAATATGTAATCATATTTCAACTACTCATGATTATATGAAGGAACAATGTAAGATATTAATTAATTTACTTGAAGGGAGGTAGGACTGTATTTATGATATTCTGTATTTGCTCGAAGATCCTCAATATCGACATTTGGCAAACCACTTATAAGTAATTCAAGTTCTTGCTCGTTGAATATTGATATCAATCGTTTAGGAATGATATCATAGAAGCCTTCCAAAAATGAATTCAATCTAAAAAAAAAAAATTAACAATTCTCCCATAAACTAAATTGAATCTTTTACGAGTTTATAAAATAAATTGGGTACAAACTGTTTACGAATTGCTCCTGTCATTTTCATTTGACAAACTAATCTAATATATTCCAATTTTGTTTCTTCCGATACAATTACATTACGTCCGTTTGGTATCAAATCTCGGACGTCATTAACTCCAAATTCATTGACCTAAATAGGTTTGGTATTAATATAAGAATCACATTGACTATTGAATAATATAATAATTTATACATAATTTATTACCTCTGCAGAAAACGTTAATTCATATCCAAGATCAGAAATATTATGTTCCGTAAGATACACAAGTCCCTTGTAGAAACTGTAGTCTTCACTCTCCATGTCAGTATGTTTAACAAGTATCCCCAGTATATGTTTATAAAAACTACGTGTAAAATAGCACTCCAGCAGTTTGTTGTCATAAATTGCTTTAGCTACATTTAATAACGACAATAACAAGGTTGGAATAAAATTAATGTTATCTATACTGAAAAGTTAATAGAATATTGAAAAATCGCAAATCAGAAATTCAACGTTACAACATACGGAGTATTGTGATATTACTTCGTACTGCAATTAAATTTATTCTCGTTATATATAAGTTGTAAAAAATGATAATGAAATTATTATTTGTGAATTTCGAGACAGTATATATTTAATGATACGTACCAATTACTCGTCCAACAAATTTGTAATAACACAAATGATTCGGGTTACAGTGCGACGATGAATTGATCATGTACGTAACGCGATCTCCAGGACTAACCGTGAATAGAGCATACATGGGATTGAAAATTTCGCGAGAAATGATAACATACCATTCTCGAAGGAGTCCTCCAGCATCTTGACCTTCTTCACCTTCAATGGATTTAATGATAAGAAAAAAAGAAATATTTAACTATCCATTATTTTAAAAATTAATATTTTTTTACCTTCAAAAACGATGTAAAAACGGTTTTTCCATTCGTCGGCATTTCTGCGGTGAAGTTCTCTAAATGAATCCTCAAAAACATGACTTCTACGAACGTGGACTGCAAGCTCTTCTCTTCGAATGCCTTCATCCATGCGTTCTAATTCCGTCCGAAAGTATCTTCGCTTTACATCAAAGTCAAGAACTCGTGTGTGATCCACCAACACGGAAAATGGACCGTCTGCTAGGTGAGTTGTTGTTTGTCGTAATATCTGATTTAATACTGTTCGGTGAGTTTCTGTAAAAAGTTATCATTAATTGCAATTAAAAAAAGCATTTAATAAACATGCGACATTAAAACAAAATAATAATGAATGGATAAATAAAACTACAGTAAAACAAATATTTACCCGCAAATTTAAGGAACTTTAACTGATCAGATGGCAATAATTTGTGTGGCGCCGGAGTAAGATCCCATGATGATGTATTATGGGCTGGTTCAACTTGTGGTGCACTTTCACTATCAGAGTATATAGGTGATACAGGCGCCATATCTGCTGCAATCTCCCGTGACTCGGAATTTACATCAGTATTATGATTACCAGATGTGCTCGATGATGAATGGACCAAAAAAAATGCTTCAACTGCCGGCTGGAGAACAAGGACGGCGTGATGGTCAGGAGTGTGCTCTAATTCAAGTAAACAAGCACTCAAAGTTTCCCAAAGATGATCGAGAACAAGACTTTCACTTAGAAGAGGAAGTATTGATTTTTCTTCGATTCGTGAGTATGATGGTTTTGAACTGTCAACATGTCGTAAGTTAGCTTGCACGGTATCCATGGTAATATTTTCAAATGATATATTTTCACCAGTGGACGGTTCTTGTGTTTGATTTGTTGGTATTGTAGTATCCATAGCGGTTTCAATTATTCGCTGTTGAATATGATCATTTTTCTTTTTATTTGCCAAATAAACTGCTTCTCTTATTTGTACAATAACTTTGAGAATACGCAGAAAAAATGCCTGACTTGAAGTTTTACTAACCAACGCACTCATCGATGGCAATTGTAAATCAGTACTAGCTTTGATTTTACTTGGCGCCGTAACAATAACATTCTCGTGGGTAAATCGATCCATCAAAGTACCACGTCCACTTCCATTACTACTGGTCGATGGTTGATCTTCTATTGAGTTCCTTTGATGCATTTCATGATTCAACATTTTCAGTTCTTTCATCAATTCATTTATATGTTCACATACCATATTAGCTAATTCCAAGGCTCCTTCCAATAATAGTTTTAATATAAGTTGTCGTGTGGGGTCTGGACAATGTGATAAATTAAGTAATAAAGCAGTAGCATCTTCAAGTCCTTCTTCCGAACAACTTTTACTGGTTAGCACTTGCACTCCCAACCTTAAATGGCTTTCGGGCGCGGCGACACTCTGCTCTTTATTTGTTTCTACTTTTTTGTTTTTTGCACTTTCTTGTCGTCTATAAGGATTTACCTCCGTGAGACCAATAGAAATAAGTGAAAGAAGTCTAAGGAGTTTATCAGTCAATAAGCTGCTACGCTTTATAACTGACCAATGGAGCATCGATATCAATTGACCAAAAGCGGACGCTTCGAAAATCGGCAAACTTTGTTCAGTTTCTGAACTAAAAGAAGTGGAATATGTACGAGCAACAGATTTTCCTTTCTTAGATGCATAAGAATCAAGCTTTAGTAACATATCCCAAAAATCTGGCAATTCATTTTTTGTAGATTTAGAAGCTGATTTTATTTTTGCCCCACCACCTTCTTCTCTACTAGAGAAATCTTTATCCTTAATTTTGTCTTCTAATTCTTTGGACTTGATGGGCACGAAATAACCAGGAAAACTTTTTGCTAGTGATATGAGGAGTTCAAGAGTGTGTCGGCAAACAGCGGGTGCAGCTTGAGGATGAATTGATATCACATTGCCTTGTCTATCAGATTTTTTTCCACTATGTCTTATGACGTGGAATACATTTGCGCGACATCCAAGAGCAGCATCAATGCTGATATTCAACCATGACTGCGGACTGTTTTTTGACTCTGTTGATTTTAGTGAGCAGTAATCAATAGTTGGATGTAACAATTTTCTCTTAAATTTACCAGTGAAATCAGTCATGATCTCCCTGTTTTCCTCATTACTCCGTTCCATTATACTTAGAAGAGCTTTTACCACCCATTCGCGTGTACTATTATGATAGCAAAGATTTCTTATTACTCTGTGAAGCCGCAACGTATTTATTTTTGGCTCGTCGATAAATAAAAGTACAAGCAAGCATGCCATTGACTCGTGATCAAGTAATTGCCGGCCACGTAGTCTTATTCCAGCACTCGGATGGACACTAGTACCTTCACCACGTGGGGCCCACGAAGGCCATTCTGTTCTTCGAGGTACTGAATGTATTGCATAACGCGGACCACCCCTGCCTCTGCCATTACTTCTCAATATACTCGATAAAGCAGCATGACCTTGTGTGACATTACTGAGGAAGCGCTCTTGCATCATATGCCGATTGCGCGCTTCCCATTGCCGCCGTAAATTTTGCGCTTCCTCAGCGAGATCTGGTGGTAACACAGACATCTGTGATTCTTCCATATCTGTGAGTATTGCTTGCCTAAGTGAAGGTTGTAAATTTTGAAAAAAAGCTGCAGCGTCCACAGGATCAGTAGGATTTGCAGAGGCTGCGGCATGACGCTGTTGCTCCAATCGCTGTTGGGCAAGAACTTCTTCCTGAATAGCAGGTGGCAGAGCCGCCAAAAATTCTGGATTAACTTCAACTGGAGCAGTGACTTCTTCAACAACTGAAGTTTGTGCACGTTGTCGAATTCGCTGAAGTCTTAATTGTTCAGCAATTACTTCATCACGCATTTCCTCAGGTAATGCTGCAAGAAATGATGGATCCACACCATCAGGTAGTTGTGGTTCTTGTACAATTTGTTGTTGTTGATGTTGATCCTGTTGAGGTTGTAAGAATTGTCGCGTTTCATGTGGTTGAGGTGGCGGTGGCGGTAGTGGTGGAGGCAGTGGAGGTGATGTCTGTAGTTCCTGGAGCTGAAGTTGTGCTTCTGGCAGTAATGATGACTGAACAGATAATTGTTGAGGTGTTTGTTGTGCTAATGCATGCTCATGTTGAATTTGCTGTTGTTGTGGTATGAGTTGCGATGATACTTGTTGTCCCGAGAAAAAAAGGGCATTAGTTTCCGACGTAGAAGATGTTGAAGAATCTTGCGTCAATACATTTGCACAACTGTCTCGTCTCAATTGCTCTAGAGCCAAATATCTATGCACCCAAGCATGAGAATCTTGGGATTCAGATGTTGAGTTATAAGCACGATTGAATGTAGTTTCATCTGTATCAAGATTGTTTAATCTTCTCAATCGAGTGGCTTCTTCAGCGCTTGGATGAAGAACTGAATCTATTATGCTTTCTGCTAATTCTAATGTTGCATTGTGACTTGGGGTTCGCGGGTCCCTAATGTCTTGAGTTTGCTCTTCAGGCGGTGGTGGTGGGGGTGGTGGAACGCATTCTTCTTCATCCTGCACAGTTACTTCCATTTCTCCAGTTATTTCAAGAATGTTTTCATCACTGTTAAGCTCTGTCCTTATATTTTCAGCAACACCTCCAATAGATCCTACGGAATGTCGCGATTCGGATCTAGTGAGAAATGATCCCGATGACTGGGATTGATGCTCAATTTGTGGTGTACTAGTTGACGCTGATTCGTGACTCTTTGAATTTTCTTTCGAACATTTCCCGTCTTTTTCATTATCTTTATCTGTACTTTGCTGTTTCTTACGTCTATCTTTTCGTTCAGCTAATTCAGCATTTCGCTGATTCTCTAATTCTGGTATTAATTTATGTACAACGCCAACACAACAATCAGGCTGTGAGTCTCCATCAAGTAGTTTACTCTCTTCAATCCACCAATGGAGAGCGGTTGGTACATTATTTAGTGTTGCTGCAAGACTCGGTCCGAGCAGATACCCAGACTGATCAACAAAATCAATTGGCTCTTCTTCTTGATTAGCAAATATTCCGAGACTATTGTCCATCACGACAACTCGTGTGTCACGAATACCCGTTGCTAAAACTTGACTAGCTGACATAGGTAAAGTCTGTGCGGCTGGTACTAAAAGTCGCTGCAATATCACTGGTGGATTGGGATTTCTCGGATTAGTCAATTGAAGATACTGATGATATCTTGCTCGTTGACGTATAGCTCGTTGAGCTCTAGAATTAGCTGCACCATCCAAACTTCTTTGTGCTATCAATAATGGATGTGAACTAATACTGCTGCTTTCAGAAGCTGACGGCAAATCTCCAAATAATTCAAGTGGTAATGGGAAACTTGTGCTCCAAGGATGATTAGGTCTCGTTGAAGCTGTTGTAGCTGGATTATTGCTATCATGACTATCAAAATTATGCGGAATCATAACTACATTACTGACATCCCGTTCAGATGTAGGCAACATTCGTATAATGCCTTCACCAACATCTTCATAATAATCCATTCCATCCTCCTCATAATTTGATGAGCCTTCCTCTTCTTCATCTTCTTCTTCTTCGTTCTCTTCACCATCATCTTCTTCTTCCTCTTCCTCTTCCTCTTCATCATCATCGTCCTGAACATCATCATTTTCATCTGAAGGACTGCTTTCCGACTCCGAATCTGAACTCATTAAATCCTCCTGTAAATAATAAACCTAAATAATAATTGTTTTCTAATATTGCTCTACAATATCTAAAAAGTTATTTGAATGTAATTAAGGGGGTATTCTGGTCTAGAGGCACGAACTTAACGCAATTTTCAAAGTGCTATAAAAAAAAAGCAATCAATATTTTTACTATTAATTTTTTTATAGAATATTTATTAATATTTTAAGAATACAGTAAAAAAAAAAAAAAAAAAGTAGAAAATTCAAAATTCAAAATTCAAAATTAAACGCGTTTTTCTCGAAACTGTATTTTTTAAAACGATACCCACGATATCTCAAGTTCTACTGAACCGATTTACTTTAAATTTTTTAGAGATCTTCTTCATAGGCTTTTCTATTGCATGAACTATCCTCTTTTTTTTATATTATATTTTTTTTCAAAAATTTCAGTAATCCATTATTAAATATGTATCTTTAAGACAGTAAAAAGTTTGAATTAAATGTTTCATTTTTTATATTAAAAAAAAATTATTAAAAATAGGCCGTTTTTTCCCGGGGGAAACCCATGTAACCCCTTAATGAGAACACAAAGACTCAATACGACGTTACTCTTACGGTTGTATCTCGGGTTGGATCATAGTCCCCCTCAGCGTCTCGCATCGCAAGATTCTCATCATCGATATCCATTGGTCGATGAGAACGCACAATGGGCTCTTCCGTAATAGCAGAACCGTCTCTAGAAAATAAAACACTGCTAAATTATAAACACTGAAATTCTTACCATAAAGTTGATTGCACAATAATATGCTAAATGATAGTGAGAAATATCATTATACCTCTCTAAAAGTTGATCCATCATATCTTCTAAAGCTGCTTCATCACCTTCTTCGTGAACTTGACTCTCAGAAATAGGTTCAAGACTTTCTGCATTCAAAGAAATATCGTGCTCTGTATTTTCAGCATCTTCATTAACTTCTTCTCCAACAGCATGCGTAGCTTCTGATGTAGTTGTGCCAGTTTGATCCCCTACTGGTTCTTCTTGAACTATCCGATTTTTGGGTTTAGTGAATTTATTATTAACTGTCCCTGGCATTGGTTGATTAATAATTCGTGATAATGTTTCGAGTGGTTTTAAAGCTGCATTAACTGTTCCAGCCATATTTGGACTCGACAAATCAAGACTGTGTGGTATTTTAGCAAGATCAGTGATTATCCCCTTTTTAAGCATTATCCTCACAATATAGTTTACATTGTTATATTGATGGACTTTATGTGGTGCTCGAACTTGAGTATGTGTGGTAGGTGGGCAACTGTCAATCATGACAGATATCAATCCGATAAGTAATTGCAATTGGGAGTGTTTCTCCGAACATTCTGGTAATGCTAATGTTCGTGTTAACGCTGCTTTCACTTCGGTAACCAAAGTTGATTGAGCATCTGGAGAATGATTGCAAGATGCGATGGCAGCGATAAGCATCCGAGCCATATTACTGCACTGACGATCACTCGAATTTTCTGGTAAACCTGGCAACAATTTATCTAAGAGAAAAGCCAGTGCGGTAATATCTTCTGATACCATTTCGCTTTGACCCGCCCTGTAAGTATGTTCGGCAATTAAAGTAGCAACAGCACCATATGAACGTACGGCTTCAGCTAACATTTTTAGAATAGCAGATTTAGGAAGCAGAGGTTTTTTTGCTTCTTCCGGTTCGATTTTCCCATTATTTATATAATTTGTGTACATTTTAAGAGGAACAATTTGGTCATCATCATCAAGAGGACCATTTGTAACAATCGTATTATTTCTAATTCCTTCTCCACGTCTTGAAGTTGTGGGCGTCGCAGTGAGTCCCGTTGATGTTGTTGCCGTTGTCACCATCGCGGTTGCAGTTTTCTTCTCTGGACTTCCTGTCGGTGTACATGTATCATCCAGAGGAATAGGAATAGGCTTGGTTAACGCGTTGAGAAGATCATGGATGACCCTAATTGACACATCCTCAGCCATTGCCATCACCGATGAATGATTTGGAGGTAATGCTTTTACGACCAGCCTGTTATCAACATCATCTCGTTTCAACACACTGACATCAACTCGAAGAATATTTTTGCAGACTTCTCTATACGCATCAGGATCCCGACATACAGCACTGCTAATTTGTCGTGTCATAAAAAGAATTTCCTTATACACTGGTGGGATATTCGCTTGTGTTCGACTTCGCACTACTTTTTCCATTGCCAACTGAAGTGTGCGTGGCTCCTCCAATGTATGTCGAATTAAGAGAGTAGTCAAACTAATGCAACCAATAAAGCTGCTCGCTTGAGTCATATCTAGCAGCAATTGTACACCACCCTCTTTAGCAAATACTTCAGAATTTTTGTAATTTCGCGTTAAACGTAAACAAACTTTCATCAACGCATGAAGTGTATCACGATCTACTGGTATCGCTAGTAGTCTCACGCAAGCACGGACGATACTTGGTGCTATTTTTGGATCCAGACCCTGAATAACAGTACTACGTTTCTCTTCAAGTGGGCTTTCTTCAGTATCCATATTGGAGTCCGACCCTGAACTTACGTCTTCATTGTTAGAATTATGAAATTTAAATCCCATTGTAATAGGCCTTCTATTGTCACTATCCTCATTTACTTGTGTCATACATGAGAATGTAATGAGATATCGTCGTCGAGAACAAGTAATTCGCACACTGGATTTACCTGCCCAATACGCCTCATTAATGAGGCGATTATTCAGTGATAAATATGGTGTCCACTTTCCTGTACTCAAATCAAACCACTTCCACACTCGATTGGTAACTTTATGCATGAGCTGCTTTCGTTGAGTCAACACAGCGACTTTTTCTAATCGGTCGATGAGTAGAAGAAGTGGCGCAAGCCACTTTGGTGTTTTTGCGACCACTTGTTGAGCATCCTTATTTTCTCTCATTACTTTATTTTTTTTTGATGTCAATGGCATTTCACTAACAACAAGAAGACGAACAAGTTTATCTAAAATAGCACATTCTTCAACAATCCGTGCACACGGTACTCTCATCTCTTGAAAAGTGCCTTCAAAAAAAAGAGTATAAAGATATATTCGACCAGCAACTTTTGTTGCATCTTCGCATTCGACTAGTTGTATACCCGCATTTTCATCTTGTGATTCAGCAATTCTGATGAGATGATCAATCAGTACGCCGATCTCGCGTATCAAATGTCGAAGCATGGTATCACGCCACTCATCACCATTTCTTTTACTTATTGTCACTAACAAATCGCAAATTCTGTAAACAGTATCGGGCATAAGATCAAGTAAATTGACACATTGTTCAAGAGCAGTATTGGTAAAATCGTCAATAGTTTGGGTGTTTGGTACTTCTCGTGCTGGTTCATCGATTGCTTTTCGAGGATCAGAATCACCTAAAGACATAGCAATGGCATACATGACTTGATCATCACTCAAATCTAAATCCATAATAGGACTTTGAGCAGCTGTATCACCACTCACAGTATCAGATCGACGTTGAGTAGCCGGATTGCTCAAAAGATAGTCTGTGGCTTGTTCAACTGATAATGTGTGAAGCAACGCTTCAATGCAATGAACTCTACTGAAACCCATGTCCATTAGTTGCTGAAGATGCTCAGGATTAACATTCGATTCAGTGTCATCTCTACGTTCTGCGATACTTCCCGTAGTTCTAGCTGCTGCAGCGCCTATAGTTTCACTTATTCCACCTGTGCTAGTTGGATCTTCACCAGTTTCTTCTTCTGTTCGTTCTTTAATTATTTTTTCTCCCCGTAGAATATGTCGTAGAATTGATAATATGGATTCGGTCATGCGTACACCATAATTTTTCAGTGGTTTTTTGCCCCACATAAGCATTACTGCTTCAAACGCTTTTTTGTGAATATCAACAAGATATTTGATTATTGGATCATGTGAACGATATGTATTGTATGCACTGCACTTAGCTATACCGACGTGAGGTGAATCCAATATTGCTTTTGGATTTACCATTTTTTCAAGAAGCATCAACCATGCATCTAAAAATTCTCCAGTACCATCAGGAAGATTCGGATGTTCTAAACCTTCAGAAAGAGAAAATTGTTCGCCACCTGAAAGTGCCCATCGAAATGTAGAAAAAAATGCCTTTTGCCCACCTAGTTGAACAAATTTCTGCAACATGAGATGATAAGGATGTCTTTTTTCATCGAACAACATTGGCGAGGTAAAGCCAACTGAACATATGAGGAAAGTTAACTTAAATTTAGGAATTGGTGATGGTGGTAATTTGTCATAAGATAGTCCACGTGTTAAAAGAATGTTTAGAGCACAAGCCACTCCACGTGCTGCTGAATTCGGAATAGTTGGCATCATAGGTATCTGTTGTCCACGACGTTGTCGTATTGATGATCCCATGCAAAGTTTCACCAATAGACCAAAAAGTTCGGCTAAAGCGCGACCTAATCTGGATGACGCTCCCAAAAGCGGTTTAATATATTTCAGCTGATGGGGAGTGGGTGATGATCGTCCTGTAATGCCTGATTTATCATCCACTTCCATTAAAATAGGTGGAGGATCAGTACTGAGAGCTTCCATTGCTGAAGTCATTCCATTGCTGCCCATATCAGAGGTTGTCAAAGCACATTGCCAAGCTGTTGAATCATTATCTGATTTTAATTCAGGTGGAATAAGCTTATCCATATCTTCTTTACCGAAGTCACATCCGGCCGGAATACTGTCATCGCTACAGAGAGCCAAAAGCAATGTACTCTCCCACACAAGTGACGTATAAAGTTCAGATAAGCCTTGTAAAACTGTCAATCCAAGATCAGATCCCCAATGATTCATGGATAAATTCCGTATTTCACTTTGACTCGTTCGACAGACGTGTACAAACATCACAACGTAACCATGAGCTGCATTCATTGCGTGAAGTAATGGAGTTGCTGTGTCACTAGTAAATGCTGTTTCAAAATTTGGTGCAGAAGCAAACTCATGCAAGAGAACTGACCCACCTGGCGATTCCATATGGCTATGAAGAGGTTTGAGAAGATTAAGAACTTCATTTAATTGTAAAAGACCGGTTTTCAATACTAGAGGTTCGTGCGCAAGATTGAGAATACTCTTACATACTGAAGCAACAGATTGAGCAGCTTGAGCAACAGGATAATCGACTGGTAAATTCGGCAATCCCAGAATAGAGAGCAAAGGAACAAGACCTTTTTGGGCAACGAATTCGCGACAGTGATCATCAGTTGAATTATTGCTGAGTATTGCATCAACGAATTTCATCACATTATGGATATAATCTACAAGGGCGATTGGTGTTTTTTCTCGGGGTTGTTGGGGTGGTGGTCCTGGCTGTACTGGCGATGGCGACGAATGTTCTTCACGTTGTGGATGTGAGCTCGTGCTTGCCTCTTCTTCATCCTCTTCTTCTTCATCGCTGCTACTACCACCAGTTCCACCACTTCCTACTCTATTGTCATTTATACCAACACCAACCGACTGGCCAGATGATTGCCGACTACCAGAACTTGAATTTGAAGGAGTGTTTTCCGATTTATTTGCTGCTCGCCAACAAATGTAACGCGGATCACAACCCAATACGCACAATTCTTCAAGGAGTTTTATTATTGCCGCCGTCGCATCAGCCTTCAGACTCGGTTGATGACGCATTAATTCATCCATGGCATTACCAAGATTGGATGCTGTATCACCCAAAGGTTCAGCGCTACGTCGGCGTCGCATTGCCGATAAATATGTTGGTGATATCAAAACTTTGAAGAGAGTCTCGAATGGACGACGTTTAACGAAGGATTCGAGACCACGTTGGTTCAAACAGAGTGCACTGAATACATTTGGCAATGATCCTAATACCTCTCTAGTCGCTGGAACATCTTTAATTAGCAAAGCATGTAGAACAACATCTGTTAAACCATTATCTTGTAATGATGATAATAATGATGGTTCTTGAAAAACATAAACTGTTACTACATCAATTGCCAATAAGAATAATGATGGTCCATAATATTCTGAGTTACTTATTATATGTTTTAGTGACGCGGGCAATTCACCATCCATGACATGTCTAATACTATCTGAAAATGCTGGATCTTGAATAGCTTTTTTCAAAAAGTTCAACATGGATTTCAGGAGTGCAGCCCGTTGTGGTAAACATGTTTTACCCGGACGCAACTCTGTAGGTTCATCAGAGTGTTGTTCAACTTTTGACTCACTTTTTAAATTGGTATTTTCATCTTCGAAAAATTCCATAGGATTTGATGTTTCTTCATGCTCATCGAAAGCTTCGTTTATAAGAGTAGATGATCCAGCTTCTTCTCCATTCTCAATTGTCTTTTCTGTTTTTATCACTGGGACATCAGGACTGAATAGATGTGGATCAATTTCGAATGGTTGCTCTTTTCTACAAACATTCACCTCCATATCCAATCTATTTATAAAACTTCCCAAACCACCATGAGCTTGAAATCCTTGCATGTCGATGTTCGTAATGAGATCGATTACACGCACTGCTCTGGTTACAAACTGTAAATAAATATTTGAGAAACGAACCGATAAATATTGCATTTACGTTAAAATATTATTCTGTATAAAATAAAATTTACCGTGATGTGCTCCAATTCGCTACCGGGCCAGTTTATAACTTTAAGAAGACTTTCCATCATGCCACAGCTGACTAGGGCCTCGCCACCAGCTTCATAGCTAGCAAGATGATATAAGAAACTAAATAAAGCTGTTGCCAATGGCAGTGGGAACGGCTGACTCTCTGGTTGTGGTGATGTGAGGGTTGTTATGCATGTACGAACGAGTACTGGTAAAAATCCATGGTATGAACTTGCACCAGTAACGTCTATAATCATATTTAAACGTGAACCAGGCTTTTTCGGGAAGTGTGGATTACGATCCAGATGTATAATACTAGTAAGTGTGCGCAATGCAGCGGCGCGAATTTCCACAAGATGAGAATGTGGTAGTTCTAATAATTCAACCAGTTCTTCAAGTAATCCAGCATGAAGAAGACTATGAGCGTTTTCTTGTAATGCATTGCTATATACAAGAACGGAGAGAGCTTGCAACCGCGCTTGAACACATTGTAAGCGTCGTCGATAATCTGCGAAACTGTGTGCAAGTCGAATGTGTGTAAACAATGCTATTTGTTTATCTTGCGGCACATTATAAAATTTTAATAAATCATTCATGATTTGTGCTGGTGATTTTCCGAGATTATCAACATTTTCAATGTGTATATATGTTACAAGATTGGCTTGATTAGCTTTTTTTCCACTAAAACTCCCCGTTGAATTGCTAACTATTTCGGAATTTACGGGGTTTTCTGCATAGTATTCAAAATATAGAGTTGTTGCACTTGAAGGAAATGATCTGGTAGGATGTTCTTTGCAGCAGTCGGCAAGCCCGAATCCATTTTCTTTTCCACCCCAACTCTCTGCCAAATGATTGAGTCTGCTGAGCAGTGCTTGACGTTTATCACTATTCAAACGTGTAATAAAATTACTCCGCTTGCTGAACATGTACAACAGATTTAATACACCTAAAACGACATGCATATCACAGCTAGACAGTAAAGTGACTAAATGTTCCATGCTATTGTAAAGATGTCGGGAGAATGAATGTTCAATTAACAATGTTGTAAAATGAAGTACCCAAAGAAGCAACTCTTTTGCCTAAAAAATAAAAACGTATTATAATATAATAAGTGAATATATTACATAAGTAATAAATAATTATCAAGTCAGAATAATTATCGAATCGAACTTCTCTGTTCTGCGGGAGATCACATGCCAGCTCCCATGAATTATCCGGGCTTCGTAACACAGCTTCTTCTAAAATACTGTCACTCAAATCCAATACATCTATCCAATGAAATAATTCACATTTGCCAAAAGTCCAAGCATCTATTTGTTTTAGTTCTTCAAGTAATTCACTATGAGAACAAGATCTCAGTTTGCTAATGAGAGCTTGGCATTCAGCGGGCTATCAATAATGAAGATCGATTAGTGAAGATTCTTTTTTTTAAATATGACATTAAACTCACCACTTCGGAAGTGCATTTTTTTAATCTGCTTCTGTCGATTTTCATTTTGAATATTGGATACTCATATGTTTCGCCAGTAATCACTATTATAATTTAAAAAAAATTAATTTATTAAAATAATGTAAATTATGTAAAACGGGAAAAGAAAAGTCAATATTTTTGTTTATTGTCATTGATAATGACAATTTACTTTTGTAAATAAATTTATTTCTACTGGCAAATCAGGAAATGCTGTTAACCTCAAAACTACATCAGTTCATTGGATGTGGATTATTATTATCAAATTGACCTATTCATAATACAGAAAGTAAATGAGTGTTCCGTTCCAACACAAAGATATATTATCCAATTTATGAAGATGTTCCTATTCATAAAATAATCAGTTAAGAAATACTTTCAATGTGTAAACTTGAAATATTTAAATTGCATAGTCATTGATATATAGTCTAGCTTGCTTTTTAGGGCGATAACTAATATATGTTACATATACATATAATATAAAATAGTACAACTAGTTGTTAGTCACAAGAACTATGAAAATATTTTTCAGACGGTGATTAAAATTTATGCAATATAATTCAATTTATCTGATTTCAATTATGATATCAACTATCCAAAATATTCTCTTAATATTTTCTCACGATTAATATCAATTATCGAATGATTCCGTGAAAATAATTACTCGTAACTAATCAGAAGGTATTTCATGAAAGATAGCAGACGCATTTTGAGATAAGGGCAAACAATAAAACAATGGATTCTATGAACTGCAGAGTATGAAAAGAGTATGAAAAATATTTCTACATAGAATTATGTATAAATTGTGAAGGATAAAATCCAGATGAATTCTCAGTTAAATAGCTCACCTGAAAATTTCCAAATAGTATATCACGAGCACTGATCGCAACGTCGACCACAGAGTTGTCGATTATACTTTTTCTTACTGTTTCTTTTTCGTCTTTCCTTTCAATGATGATCCTGATGTTATCGTCAGGAATATAACTATCATGCGAAAAAGGCATTGCGACCGTTACGGCACAGAGGAAATTTTGTCCACCAGCAGCGGTGGTGCTGCTACCCTTACTTTTATTCGCTCTTACTCACCCTTTTCGTTTTGTTTTCCACGTTTACGTTTTATGCCTTAATTTTATTTTTCCACTCAATTCCGTATAACACTAGTGTAGACAATTTGATCGTCTTAAATCTTTCTTGATTTTTTTCACAAAAATAGTACTCAATTTCAGTGAATGGTCCTGCGCGGATCAAAACAACGTCTTTAGTAAGACACTTCGCTGCTCATTTTACAGTCTCACTGTCGACAGTCGCCATTTTAACAGTGCCATATTGACACCACTAGTCGTTATGCGACACTATTTTCTACTCCCCCAATTTAAGATATATCTATATTCTTTCACATGTATAAATAAGCCGAACGCAATAAAATAACTATTTTTTTTTTGCTTATACTTTTGCTACCGAAATTTACTCATAGTTGATTCGCAAACTACGATTACAAAATCTATATCCCAACAGGACTGTATTGGACGTATGTATATAGATGAAAATAGTTTTACGATCTCAACTCACACGCTCTTTCTTCAAACTGTACATAAATGTATAATACCCAGGTGTCACTACTGTCACGGTAGTACTGTGGCTCCACTCACGAACTAATGAATTCAGATGACACAGAAGCTTAGATCCGGGGTTTAAATGAAGCAAAAGAAACAATTCTGACCCCAGAATCGAAATTTAGTTGCTGGGTTTTTTGATAGATGGTAATGCGATCGATTGAATTATAAAATCCCTATCCTAAAGAAATCATGGGAATAGCTCAATTTGAGAAGCTTTAGGACTACACACAGCCAAGTTCATCACGATGTTGGGTACACTGACTATCCAAATTGAAAATGTAGAGATTACCTCATTCAACTGGATATTACTTCGCTATGATAATATGATATCGTGTATTAAAATTTGAAGGCCATTACATTTGCAAATCAACAAATATAATGTATGGAAGGCGCTTTTTTATTTCTTGTATTGATTATAAACAATATTATCATCATTTTTAATTCGAATAACAATCACAGCATATAATTTTTTTTAAAATTTTCACATACAGTTGGTTGAAGAAAAACATAATTATGTGTAAAAATCTATGAATGAAAAGAATTATTGGTTGATGTACTGAAAGTAATTAAATGTATAAATTCGGAACATAAGTAGGATACGCCATAAAAATTCATTATAATCACTATTATTTATCCGATAAATATTTTCTGGAAAATAATAAATAATATAATGAACATCAGATAAAATTAGTTCTTTTTTTTTTTATTACGCATTGGAAAGCGTTTTACGGTGATTTTTGTGTCCCTTCACGAAGAAAAAAAAACGAAGAAAGAATGAAATGAACTTAAATCAATGAAAAAATGTTCACAACAACAACAACAACAACAATAATAATGATAATAATAATAATAATAATAATGATGATGATGATGATAATAATTTTGAATTTTTTTGTTTTTCAAACTTTATTATATTTTTATGTATTTTGGTGTCGTCATATGTCCTGGTGTTGTGCCCTGGTGGGCGTATTGCGTTGCATAAAACGTTTCCATATGAAAAAAGAATGCGCACAATGATGAAATTTATGTGTATATGAGACTGCACAGACGAAAGATGAGTGACAGTGTATTTGAACAAATTATTTTATTGACATCTGTTAAGTAGCTTTGATCACTTCTTCAAATTAAAAGAAACTTGGTTATAAAATAAACAAAGTTTAAAAGTAAAGGTATTTTATTTTAATAAAGTATTTTGAAAATACTTTTTTTGCATTTAGTATTTTAAATGTAAAATGGACAACTATTTTGTATTTTATATTTGAAATAAAGAAAAAGAAAAGTATTTGCATTTTGTTTTTAAATACATTTTAAAACCTATTATGCACATCTCTGTAAGATCGATATTAAATGATCGATCAAACTAATTAAAATCATATTGTATCTATCAGTTTTTATATAGTTGAGAAATTTGAACACAGTTTACATAAATTATTTGTAATATTGTGTAAAGTTCAATAGTCTTATTAACTTAATTCCAAGTAAAAATTTAATCAGGCACTTTTTTTGTTTAGCCGAGTCCGAATATCTTGTTCACTTGGTAAATACGTCATAAAGAGCCGTATGAAAATCTCTCTAGGCCCTGCAACATTATTCACATCACAAATCAGCAGTAGCGAGTCGTAGAAACATCCAACAGGGCCCCGACATAGTTTCCATTTGGTATGCCAGCTAGGCCAAGTCAGTTCTTTTAGGTGGTGTATTGACGGTAGTAGATAATACTGGGGACAAAGTGTTTGGGGCTGCGTTAGCAGTGGGTGAGTTTACTGTTTTTTCGTTTGACGTCAATGAAATAAAGCATGGTCGTAAAACGAGATCGGCTACAACAGAAATACACACGACTTCGACTGCATCACATTGGGTGGTTAAATATTGCCACACTGATGGGAGATGCCGGGTCGTGGACTAATAGAAGTGGAACATTGTCCGTATAATAATTTATAAATAGTATTGGTGAGAACAAAAATAGATGACGAGCCATTGGACCTCAGTAATGAAGATCGATCATCCCCTTTGACATGTAAACCGTACCATGAGTTACTTCTTATTTACTGTGTACTATCATTTCACCGCCCCCTTCAATTCTGGCATTTATTTCTGCTCTTTAACATTCATTAATATATCTTTTTTTTTTTTCACTGACGACATATAGCTTTATGTACCTACATAAGTGGGCGATAACCCATTCGATTTTTTGGTATGTTTTTTTTTAGTAAATGAAAATGGCTAATAAGCGATTAGCAATATTTATAATTTATGTGAGAAAAAATCATCCAATTTATTAAAATTAATGCACATGTATAAATGTATATATATATATGTAAGAGATAGTAATTATTGTATAAGTTCATTAGTAAACGGCAATATTATATGCGTGATGTAGATGTTGATTCTATTACAGTGTCATGGCTAATAAATATTTTTCATATTATGGAAAATAGTGCATATGGAACATCTTGTATAAATGAGATTTTTTTTTTCTAAGATATTTATACATGTTTTATTCATTATTTATATTCATCATTCATGATTTCAATTCATTATTGGACAAGTCATTTATTATGAAAAAATTGTCTTCAGGTATGACACCGGCACATTATCACTCCTTGCATTCAAAATCCTCAATAAAATTTAAATATGTATATATATTTATATAAAGTGCATTTTTTCATTCAATCATCTTATTAAAGCCCGGCCGGAGCTGTTTTGTAACTAGAATAAGTACTGTATTTTACTGATGTAACCAGTATTTTAAAATTCAATGTTCCTTCTAATTACAAAATAGTTTTGGTCACGCTTTAAGTATTTAAAAACTTTTTTCTTTTCTCATAACTGTATTATCTGTTACAATTAATCTATACTCGTTATAAAATATGTATAGTTATAAATAAAATACCCTGCCGTATTTCTACCTTCATCATTGAGTTACAAGACGTTGACGCTAAACCTTTGAAATTTGCTTTTAGCATTTTGTATTTTCAATTATCAATCCTCCATATGAACATTTATGTTCTTGACAGCAATAAGGTGATTTTTTGGACCCACGGGAGTATACCAAGATAATCACTAATCTCCCCCTGTTTTTTTTTTGGTTTCCTAACATATAGTTAATTTTTTATATCGTTATTCACTAAGTCTTCCATAGACTTTTATGAAGCACATATGAATTAATTAGTTCAGTCTTTATTGACGTATTATTTTCTTTTTTTTTTTTTTAATTTTTTCATTTCGAATTGAATTTAATTGCTATTTATGTTTGATTGCACAATGAATAGCGTTATTATGTTACACATTTAGTTTCAACGATTGTCTCATTGCCATATGGAATTTCGATTTATTTACAATAATTATTCATCATTAATTAATAAATAAAATTTATAACTTGTGCTCGGAAATATTTTATGTTATACAGCAATATGATGAATATATTGTATATATCATAAAATTTCTATAAGAATATATTTATATATAGTTATACACAATATTCGAATGCTCAACAACTTTAAATCAATTTAAAGTTTTTTAATTATATCAAGTTTTCGACATATTTTTATTATCAATTTCAGATGATATTTGAAACTATGAAGCACCATTTGTAATTAATATATAATTTTCTTTGTTGAAATTTATAGTCTTCGCACTTGATTCAGATGAAAAATTAAAAAGTTGCTGTATTAGATTTGTTAAATAGACAATTGATAAAATGAGTGATTCGCATTCAAATTAGATCTGTGAGCAGTTGAATCAGTATTTACACGACTTATTCACCATGATTATTAATACGGTATTTTATAATAATATTATTGGTATATTTCATCGATTAATTTCAACGTATTATTGTATCATATTATCTTAATGTATTGTTTTTGAGGTTTTTCTGCTCGTGCTACTAGTCTATATTGGATATTATTATTATTAAAGTGGAATTTTCGAAAGATTAATTTGAAAAAATTAATAATATTATTATTATTCAATAATTGGAATAAACTTTTATCATAATATTTTAGTATAAACATATTACGTATGTTCAAATAGTAGCTTTTCATGGGTTATTAATGGCGAGAATGGTAAGCTTGACGATCCACCACGAAAATTTATGTCTTTAAAGGGCTTAAGAAAATTATTACAATTGGAGTATTTAATTTAGCCGTGTGGGTGAGTGAGATATCGTTCACTCAACGATCTAATTATTTTTCACATAGTTTCACTACTAAAACTACCCACATGCAACGGCCCATCCTGAATATTTGAGTCACATTGCATTACCCATTCCCAAATACGTTTAGTAACGACTTTTTGATCAACAGCAACCTCTAAACCGTAACTATTTAATAATTTGCGCAATTTATTTTTATTATCGTCGATATTTAGTTTTTCATCGATAATGGTATCTAAATATAATAGACTGTTACTTCTGCGTGTCGTTTGCATATCGTGCACCTCGATTGATGTTGATGTTGCACTGAAGCTCAATTTATTCACACACCATGCATCCTTTAAATATTTATTTATTTCCACTATGAGCGCTCGTTTTTCCGGTTTATGTTCAAACACACGGCGAAAGTATCTTAATAGACGAGGCGTGAATCTACGGAATGTGATTGGAATTTTTGTTGTACGTCGTTTTAACCATCGTTGAAAAGCAGAGTAATCCGGATCTTGTATTGAGTCAGCACTTTGCCATGGTGGATTTCCCGTTAAACATACAAATAATACAATACCAAATTGCCAACAATCTGCGCTACGTTTACACGTGTATCTCTCATTTTTCACCACTTCATGAATTTCCGGTGGTGCAAATGGTATCCAAGTACAACGAATTTTATTTACAAGAGTACCTTCACGTTTGATACAACCAAAATCGCACAATTTTATTTTTGACATATCCTGCGCAAATACCAGAACATTCTCTAATTTAATATCACGATGTGCTAATTGTTTTGAATGCAAAAAATCCAATGCAGATGCCAGTTGCCTAGCTATTTTTTTACAAGCTTCTTCGCTTAATCCACCAGCTTTCACATTACCTGCCAAATCACCAAAAGGTGCATACTCTTGTGCGAAGATGTAGCATTTTTCGGCTTTGAATGCCACCACATAAGAGCTTAGGATATTTGGATGTGGACTCAGATGGTATGAGTAATGAAATTCACGGAAAAAATCTTTTTCCGTTGTTAATTCTTGATGAACTGCTTTTAATACCACTCGAGTTTTAGTACGACGGTGGGTGACCAGTAGAACTTTGGCAAAACTTCCTTCTCCCAAAGTTTTTTCCACATTATATTCTTCTGATAAATCGATTTCTTCCAGAAGTATCTTTTGCACTTTATGAATGTTTGACTCCTTTTTTTCGTGGAGTTTCATCTAAAGTACAGAAATAAAAATATAAATCTCAGTCAGATTAATTATTGAAATAATTTATTTTATATATTTATATGAAACAGATGGAATTATGTACAAAAATGAATGCATGGGAAGAATTTCCCCATAAAAATTATCTAAAAAAATGTAGGTATTCAGTGAACATTACGATATTTTGAGAAATAATACATTATTGTATCGAAATTTTCAAGACAACTATAGGAAAAATCAAATTTAGTATAAGCAATTTTACCATGTTGCATGGTAAAATCTTCGATATGGGAAAAAAAATCCAGGTTTACGTTGAACAAATTCCGAAGTATTCTGGTAAATTTTATCATGCCATGTGAGATTTATTTTCCTCGGAAAAGAGTACGGCAATAAAATACATTCTATCAAATTTTTCGAGGCAGCATGAGAAATTTTTCTATGTAGGCGAATGTGCATTCAGTTTTCTTCGAAAATTATGAATAATTTCAGGGATATGTTGGAACGCGCGGAGCACAAGGGAAACACATTGTACATTGTACATTGAGCTTTTTCGTAATTATATATACTAAACTATATAAGTATACTCATATTTTTTGTATAAGATCGCAGCTGTGATAACTTTGTGTACAAAATAAATGTGTTATTTGGAATATCAAAAGGATAAAAAAGAGTTATAGAAAGGGTTTTCATACTTGTTAACTGGCGGTTTGAGTACTATTACTTCATAATTTATAATAGGTTTTATTTCCGGCAACATGTCCACATAATCCGAGGTGAACATTTTTAACACTAGAACTACCAAGGGGAATCGAAATGACTTGTTTGACATTTTTTAAAATTAAAATTTTTTTTTTTATTTATATAAAATTTATATATATATATATAAACAATATAAAAAATATATATAAAATTTAAAATTTTTAAATTTAAAAAAATGTCAAACAAGTCATTTTGACCCCCGTGGTAGTTCTAGTGTTAATTTTGTTACAGTTTGCTAAACTGTCACCCACAAAGTAAAAAACATTGTGATATTGTATTATATTCATTTATGAGAATTTAATGAACGGATTTTAATTAAAAACAAAAACTATATTTAATACAATATTTATTGTTTATAGTCCTCTAACCATGAATTTTTATAATTTTTTTTTTAACGATAATGTTGGAATAATTTCATCGTAATATGTTAAAAACTACCATGTGCCTGGTAAGATTTACGCTGCAGAGAATTTACAATACTGAATTGCAATTTTTCCCATGCATATATCAATAGTTTGACAAAGATAATTTGGTAATAATTTCTACATTATCGGTAATTCTTTATATACCACCGTGATGTCCTGTTGCTAAAAGTCTAGAAAATTCTTCCCATATTTTTTGTTTAATTTTAATTAATTTTATTTGCCAATAATTCTATTGTGTTTATGGGAAAATTTAGGAAAATTAAATTTTTTTTTTAAGCATTTAGACGTACGTATTAACAGTATGAAATCGATAATTTTTTGGCAACTCATGAATGAATTAACTGGATACCATCCAACCGAGTTATTGTGGCAGTCGTTGATCTAGATAAAAAATATTTCTTCTTTATATTTTATTTTATAAGTTTATGTTATATCAATAGAAATTATATTAATTACATTTAAACTGCCAATTTATCCACTTCAGAGTTCTAATGATATTATTTTGGAAATTTCATATATTTTCTCGATTCTCACCCGACCAATTTTCCAATTTTATTAATGGTTTTATAATTTTGAAAGTAATATACTTTTTGCAGCCTATTATTTGTTATATTTTCATTGTATCGGAGTAAGGTGGAAATATTATGTTGGAATAAACACATGGATGTAGAAAACTTTTTTCATAGATGTTATGCACTCTTACCGTAAAGATGAAAAATATGCAGCAAAATGTAAAACGGGACGATGAATCACCGTTACCTATGATATTGCAATATTATTTTCAGTATATAATTCTCGTTAGAATTTTATTTTATTTCTTTTTTAATTTTTACATTTTGATATCACTAATGAAATTTAAATAAATGCACTCATCTAATATATTTTTAATTGTCTATGTACTCATTGTCATGCCATTATTTTCCTTATTTTGCCACTTTTCATTTTACTTTATAAATAAACGAATTAAAATTACAAGAAAATGTAACGTTAAATGTAGACGCAGAGCGAACCAGTAACTTCGTTACATTTTCACTGATGCGCGGGTCTCGCGTCTGGAGCTCAACTACGCCTGGTATCACTTTTATAGACCCGTCGGCGCCGCGCAGTCGTGGAATACTAGCATCAGCTCAACGCGAGTAATGCATATATATGTGTTGAATAGGAGTATGTTTGAAAATTCTGTGTTGTGTTCTCTGGACTTTTTTTTTCAGACATCAACCTCATCAATTGTAATTTTGTGAAGGTCACCTTGAATGAAAGAGCGTGAATATATTTGGGGATTTATATGAAAAGATCAAAATGTATTGAAGGTATTGAAGGTGGGTGCATATAGATGGTATTGAGCTTATAACATTTGTGCTGGAAATAGCTAAGTGGAATTGTGTCATTTCCAGTCGCCAATTTGAACATTTGCCTCTTGATTAAATGCATAACAGTGCTGATACACGGAGAAAATTTTCTAGTAAAAATTACATAAAACATTTAGGTACTGAACGGACAACTCAATATTCTAAGGAATAATACATTATTGTGTGGAAATTTTTAAAAGAAATCTAAAAGAAATTCAAATTCAATATAAGAAATTTTACTATACTGTAAGGTAAAATTTCTAACATAATAAAAAATGCATGATTTTCATGTAGTATTTCATTACCAAAAGGGAAAATTTATGATGTGCTTTACAAAAATTGTGAAGCATTTGGATACATTTTACAATACTGCAAGGGACTTATTTCATTCAATTGGGAGCGCTGTGGACAAAATATGTTAAAGATTTCCTACTTCGAGTGACGTCACGCGGTGGTAAAAAATCTGCAATTTTGCCATTTTCTTTCGATTTTTGCCAAAATCGCTTCGTAGCGCACTTTTCACGGGTCTCTACTTTAATTCTGTAGAAGGATTTTTCATTTGATGCACGAAAAAAGGGTGAAAAATGAAAACTACGATTTGGAAATTCCGTCGGTAAAAAAGCTGACTCCAGTTTCGCCTCAATAGTGAGTTAATGAACGAAATAGAAGAAATCTATTTTATTGATCAGACTTATCGACACTTTTAGACGACAGACGTGAAGTAACATGATAGCTGAATTTCATTCACAATAATTTACAGTCGGGATTTTAAAATTTTGTCATTATATTCGAATGGTCGCTATCGTCGAATTTCACTGTATGCCTCATAATATCCTACAACCAGAATAAAAAATCATCATGTAGTAGTGAAGACAATGAGTGCCAAATGAATTCCTAAAACTACTTCTACATCATTTAATTTTATTTATTCATTGAGTATTATTGTTATTATTTTATTTTATTTCCATTTCGCTATAATTTTCAATCTATATGACTATAGTTATTTGTGTATTTTCATTATCTCAGCATGAGAAAGGAATTCCCGAAATAAATTCTTTCTGTATAATCACTTAATGTCACTCAGCTTGACAGTTTTCTGGGGAAAAATTAGCCAATATTTACTTCGAATGTGACACATCATTCCTCGGTTCTTTTAGTAGAAGAAATGACAAACAAATCACAGTAATTCACAAAATAATTTATCTTGATGAAGAAAAACATGATCAAACTAAAATAAATTCAGAGATTATAAACTCTATACTAAATAGAACAACTCTCGAAGATGATATACCAATTTCATATTTGCACAGAGAAAAAATTTTTCGAAAATCGTTTGAGTAAAGACGAAAGAAAAGAGTTGTTGAAACAAAGAGAGAAATAGCAGATGTAGCAATTTAAGGCGAATTTATCCAAACGAGTAAACAAAAACATGATAATATTATTCACTTTAAATAAATAAATACAATAATTATACAATACTGATCAACTCAAATACTCGTAATACCATAAGTATGGGTATTCAATTCAAATTTTTCAAATTTTTCATAATTCCTCATATTATCATAATGTCATATAATTTTATTTTGAATCCAGCAGCACCTCTTCATGAGTAAATAAGAAACTGAAATGTGAACAAAGGAATAAAGTGGCTAATACAACACTTTTGATTTGAAGTTAATAGAAATAGCGGGGATCAATTGATTGGCACGCAATCGTCATTCTCAGTTATAGCTATATAGTATATATATTATATATATTATACTATATATATATATGTATACATTCTCATATTCAAACAATATTTTTAATAATGAAGTAAAGTATTGTTTTGTGATATACAATTGTTTCTCTCGAATATTCAAAGTAACTTCTCAAGTCAAAATTTTATTTCTATTTTATATTGGAATACAATTCAGAATTGAATTTCAACGTTTATATATAAAATTATTATCTATTATTGATGACCTCATGATACTTCATATGCATGATTATTAATTTTTGCTATTCAATATATTCAACAGTATGAAAAAATCACGAACAAATGAATACATTTTTATAAATTATTACACCCAAATGATAAGAAAATTTTCAAATAATAAACGAAAATATATCATACACAAATTGTGTGATGCTCAAGCATCACGGAAGAGACAACAAGTACAATCGTCCACCATCAGATTAAATGAGCCAACTAAAGTTTCTGAGACAATTTCATCCTCTCTTGTAGTGATTTATATTTCAAGTACACTAGCCCTTTATGATTTTGATATCAGATGGCAAATCAAGAATGGATCCCAATCCAAATTTTGGCCACCAAATAATGCCGGTAACTATTGTATACTGACTACAAACCTTTGCATCTTTCACACGTTCCATCAATAAACTCTATGATAATAATAATTATAACATCGCGCTGTAATATCCGCTCTATAACTCATTATTGATTAATTTAACAATTAATGTTCGATGGTTGAATTGCATTTATTTGTCATCTAAATAAAAAAAGTGTGACAACCAAATGCTATTATTCTATATTCTATAGGAAAATATATCAATAATAAACTATTGTCATGGCATTTTTTTTGTTTAGTAGTTTGTTTCAATGAACAACTTCTAGGTAAATATATTAATATCATTAGTTGATTGTAAATAATAACAATAATAACGGTATAAATAATATTATTGGTGTGACTGAACAGAATTATTGTAACATAAATATTGATTAGTGATATCTTTTAAAATTGATGAATGAAACTTGGTTCCTTATATGAAATTGAATTCTCAAATGATATTTGCTTGGAACATTTTTCGCTATTGAAATATATTGAAATTGAGCCAGTAATTCTGGGAAACATTGTGTATATACTGTTGCAATTATGTTCACTCATTGTTTTCTCTATATGTCTGTCTGTAGTTGGTTATTTTTTTGTTCAATAAATATGAATATATATTACTGTTAACTATATTTCATGTATGATAACAATCAATATACTACAAAGCTTTTCTTCAACGTTAGCGCATCATCTTCTGGTGAAATAAATTCCATTAATGAATTTATAATAATTTCACACGATTGCTATTTTATAAATATTATTGAATTAATCACAATAGTAAAATTAAATTTTATGATTCTTAGAATGAAAATTTAGTGAAATCAAAAATTATGGCATAAGTGAGCTGATGTTATACATTTACTTCATCATATATAGGCCGTTGAAAAGAATACCATTACCATCCGCAATTTATTCAACCATAGGCAATGAATATTAATAATAACATAACATGTAAATGAAACATTGTACAAAGTACCACGTAGAGCAATATTACTATGTTTTTTTTATACATAATTATCTCATTAATTATTGCATTACATATACATACTTTCCATCGTTTAAATTATTATTTTTTAACATATATAATTTCACATTTATCTACAATACTAGTTATTTCATGTGAAATATAAATAAATCAATAGTTTTCATTTCATTAATTTTTCATCATTCTCATCTTGTTTTTTTTTTTTTTTTTTTTTTTTTTCTTTCTATAATATTTTATGGAAAACTGATATTCAAATTTTTTTTCCCACTATGGGTATCTTATTATTATTATTTTTTCTGCTGCGTACATATGATATGCTTCTATAAATATTAAGTATATACAGGTATTTATGTACATATGTTACAAATGTAGATACATACGTCCCAATACATGAAGTGCGCGTGTAATGGTTATTATTTATTTGACTGATAATATAAAATTAAAGTGCGCAGTTATATAATAAAAAAAAAGGAGTACTGAATCGCTGGGTTGCCAAGATCATTTTTATTTCACTTTCTCTTATGAAAACGGCTGTAGTAAAACAAAAGAAAAAAAAAAAACTGTTAGCTTATTTATAAATAATGAAAATGGATACAAATATATTGATACAGAATGGAAGCATAGCGATGAAAATAAATATTTTGAAAAAAAAAAAAAAGTGTAAAAACGAAAAAACGAGAGCGCCACGGTGTCGAGATCGTTGATTGGATTTATTTCAAGTTGATGAATTAACAATGGTTTCAATAAACCGATGAATTTTCACTATATGTATTCATATATTTATACAGATTTTTACCAGTGACGCTAAAATTTTTCGTTACTGCGTGTCTGAAAACCAATATGCGTTATCATGACAGTAGATGAAAATGTTTAGTGGAAAAAAAGTAAAAACATATGTCGAGTCACCAAATTTGAAGTTATTTTTGGAAAGCACTCTCACATAATTTTTGTAAATAAATGGAAAAATTAATTACCCAATTGTATTATCAAATTAAACAATTCATATTAAATAATGTACTATTATTCTATGAGACAATCATGAGTATGTAACGAAGAAATCATGTTTAATTCAGCTATCTCCATAAACTATTTTATTGAAAAATGTTATATGTAACAAGTTCATATGTAATATAACGTTTTCATAATGATGGGCTTTGGCAACGACAATAATTATACGTAAAATTCATTCATAAATTTATGCTTGATGCAATTTCAATGAAAATAGAAATTCAATAAATAGAAGAAAAAGAGGAAGAAAAAAAAAAAAAATACGGATAATATATTTTTTGTCGATATATCAATCACTGCATACGTATTATTATTTCTCTTCGAGTATACTGTATTTGTTGGACGGAGAAACGACATTTTGGTTAATATATATTTGGATGCCATCACGAATATATATAGTACGTATTCAATTCATTATATACGGTTACGCATGCAAAATACAAATACACAAGTTTATTTATGTAATAAGGTGGTGGAAATAGTTTAGATTGGAGCCCGTAGCAATTGCTTATTTCAATCAAAAAATTTATATTGCGTTTTTAAAAATAATAAAAAAAAAATGTCAATCAATTGAGGCATCATGATAATTATTTTTATTACACTTCGTATAGAATAGTAATTATTAATTTTCTTTTTTTTTAAATAAGTCCAGAGTATAAAATTATTTACGTTTTTTCATTTTCTCCACCGTCAATAACGCATCGAGACATATTTCAAATATGTAATGTGTTCCCTCAACATATTCAACATGTATAAAATTATATTTGTTTTCTTAAATATTCAACCATATTAATTAATATACAATGATATTTATAAATTGATTATTCCTTTTTTTTCTCTGATGAAATTTTTATTTTAACGTTTCTTTGTGGGATTGGCAATGATTCGATTGGTAAATGGGTCCGGTAATAAAAGCGTAGTATATAGTAGAGGAAGTAACTGTATGTCATGAAAAAGATGCAACATTCTGAAAGATGACTAGCGAATTGGCCCTGCAGTTGTAACTGCTTCGATTCTCACACTTCATATAAAAAATGTTCAAGATTATACCGTACAATTTATGATTCACATGTGTGTCGTAATGCAGCGTAGAATCAGAGTAATTCTTCATTATCATTTTGTAGCCCATACATTTGTGGTCGTCTCTCCATTTGTTGCGGTTGCTTTCTCGTTTGCAGGAGTGCAATACTGGCAGCCTTATAGTTGATAGGACCATAGGATTTATAGTCTACATCGGCGTAATCCAGATCCGAAAATTCCGATTTGAAAGGCTGCGTACAGATAAAACAAAAAAAAAGAAATGATGAGAATATGTTTGAATAGAAAAAAAGAACAATAAAAAATAAAACTGACGCTACCCGTAGAAGCATCATGATTAGTAAAGCACGTTGTAAACGAACTTATTAACCAAATACAAAATGAACGAATGATGAATTCGCCATCTTTCTTTTATTTATTCTTTCTTTTCTATCATACTTTCAACATTGGGTATTCACGAGTAATATATTGATTTCTACAATTTTTGTGAACTTTCTTCATATAATAAATATAATAATAAATAATTGGAATATTTTCCCATATTGGTGTTGATATATAAATAATTAACTCAAGAACACACTAATCAAATCAATAGAAATTACATATATATAATTTTAAATGTACGTGAGACTCTATAAGTGGTAATGTAGCATTGGAAAACTTTATTATAATAGGTAAAATCCATTGGAACGATTAATTCTTTCCTTTACGATTTAAATTCCAATACGGCGTGTCATAACAACAATAATGTTTTATGTTTGGCCTGATAGTCGTACACGTTAGGATATCTGTTGATACAATTCAACATTCAACATGGGGTCACTGTCTAAATTAGACTCACTGACGTGACTGATTTTTTTGTTTAGAGAAGTAAATATATTCATTTCAATTTATTATTTTTTTTATCATACGCTAGATAGTACTCTATTTTTATTAATTAATATCGTTCGATTCATAAATTGTTCTTATAATTCCAAATTGAAAAGATTTACCTCTACTACAAGTACTATTCAAAATATCAACTTTATAAATGGAACAATTGTACTTTTATGATACAGTCAGTCGAAAAACTTTATATATCACAATTAAACTCTTCTGGAAATAAATTAAGTAGTAATAGTGTATTTAAATATTTCTGTTATTAAAGGTTTTCACTGGGATTCGAAAAGGGATAACTTCATCGAAAATAAAAATCCAAAAAGGTATACATTTATAATTTTCAATTGGTTGATTATAATTCGAACAGTGAATAAATTGAAGAAGTGAGAGTTGAGTAATTGTTTTACTCCAAGAAAAAAAATCATAAAAACCGTCAAAAGTATTTTTTTCCTGGAATTAATAAATTTTATGTTATTTACAAATATTATAAAAAAATATTGATTATACAAGTGAAGCAATTGTACATTTGCAGATAGCAATAATTCCAAATTATTAAGTATAAAGAGTTATATCAATATTTTTAAGATAATATTTCTAAACATTATTCATCGATTCAGATATATTTATTGAATATAATATCTAATAAGGCTTTTCTTACCTTTTAATTTTTCTAATAAATATTGTAAAGTTGGATTCACCGATAAAAATATAAATAAATACCATATAAACGCGGCTTTACGTTTTGAAGCTTTACTATTTTGACGTTATTCAATAGTTAATGAGATTCATTTCATATTATAATCAGAAAAACCATATATATGTATTACCAGACATTATAATCAATAAATATTCAGAAATGAATGAATAATTTCACGAAAAATTATTCTGAAAATATTGGGATATTCTTTATTTGAAATGAATAAAGTTTACATTGTGACAATAACATAGGTATATGTATTTAGCGGTAATATGATTGGTTGTTCCATGTACATATGTATATATGTATGTATAATTGGAAGGTTGTTCGCAAAATTGAGTACCTGCAGCGGCCGGTTGCCCCGTTGCAACAAAAGCTAGGTTGCTTTTTCTCCCGAAAAACCGGAACTGTTCTCTAGTAAATATACGTGTCGCTCTTTGCTTTCACGTCTACCTACGAACAAATCAATGGTACATACATAATAGCGGTGGGATGGCAATATAAAGTTATTTATATATGCATACACAAAATAGTATACGCAATTAGTCATCGGAGCTATAAATGAAAGTGTATTATTGCGGGGTTGATCCCATCCCATCCCACTACTATATATATAAATATAACCTCCTTACTAATATAAATGCGAAAGTTTGTGTGTTTAGATATTTGTTATCCATTCACACCAAAATGGCTCAATGGATTTGAATGAAATTGGGCATTCAGATAAAATATATCCTGGAATAGAACATAGGACATGTTCAATGCTGGAAATTGGTTCCTTCGGTCCACGCGGGTGACGCCGTGAACGCAAGCTAGTTAATAATAATTGCTCAATGGTCTCCTAAGTTTGCAACGGATGTGATTCGTATATCACGAAATTTTCCATTCAACTAAAGTCTCACAGCAATGCTATGATCATTTTGTGCATTTTTTATTATTACATAGAGCTATATTTTTACATATAGAACATATACGATAAAATTTTAATAGGAGATAAAGAGACAATTGGCTCAGTTAGTAAATAACGCAATGAATCACGGTACGTACTACATTTTATATATAGCTAAAAGATGCGAATTAATGTGAGTTTGAAATAAATTTTAACCTCATACTTAAACTATTACTTACAATACCACCATTTACTTGCTCATGGTCTGTTTATAAAACGCATTTTATACCTCTTATCTTATATATAAATCAACACGTGAAAACGGCATATTTCTAGCATGCTACGAATGTTATACGGATGCTGAAAGAAATTGCGAAGGGTCGCAATTAAACGAAAGGAGTTCAAGCTTAATGGAGACGAGTAGCAGAATATGGTAAATACTTAGTAGATTTACGTTGTGGTAGACAAGATAAAGATGAGAAGATGGTGAATGTGCATTTGTATATATGATAGTAGTAAATGAACAAAACATAAGAGCAATTGTATGGTAGTGAAGGCTATTGTGAAAACACGAGTAATTTAACAAACACACCATTTGACACGGTCTATGTCACCATGACAGTGAAATACAGTAAATAAATAGTAAAAAATGAAATGAAAGCAAATTTCAAAAGAAACGATAAAAAATATACTATTTTAAAGAGACCGATAATTTCACCACAGATGTTTACGTAAGTTAAAGCAACATTCTGAAAGATTTGAAACTCCGTGGAAGACCAATCTTTATATATTTTAAAGTTAAAGAGAGTGAGAATATGTGAAAAACTCATGAATCCTACCTGTTTCGTCTCTCTTTGTCTTTTCTTTTCGATTATTTGATTTTATTTTTAAACATCAATCTCCCGACCAACGTCACGAAAATGAATTTGTGAATATTGATTGACCGGCGATGACGTAATTTCACTAAATGTTAGCATTTTTTCAACAAAGCTGTTATTTTCCGAATATGCTTTCTCGTCATTTGTCATTGAGCTTTGTTTGGTTAATACCGATTTCGCATAATAATCATTGGGGCGTATCGGTATTCGTTTATGATTAGTTTGGTTAAAGTTAGTTGGTTGGCAATCCGATATATTGTCATCCTCGTAATAATGTGGATATGATATTTTGTAACTTTCTGGTATACCAAGCTCTTGAATACGACCAAAAGTTGTTTCACATGACGTTGGTGGTGGTAATTGTTGTTGATTTATTGACGTCTCCGATGTTCGTCGCGCATCTGTTGATCGTCTATGTTTTGCTTTACGATCAGTGCGCTCGTGTTTTCGATACTTTTTACGATTACTACGACGTTGTGCAGTTGATGACTGACGTGTTAACTGATTGCGCGATTGATGATCATATGTAAGATCTAAATTAATACGTTCGCCACGCATTAATGACAAAGATACAGATTCATCAATGTGACCGTTGCCATTGCCATCGCTTATATCATCCTTGCGATGTAAATGATTGTGACATGTGCTGTTAGTGTGAACTATTGAGGTTTTCAAGGGACTGACTGCGGAGGAGTGATGTAGGCTGCGCGTTAGTGGCAGTGTTAGTTGATTGGAACTGCTGCACGGTATCGAGTAACTGTACTGCTGCATCTCTTGATGTTTCTGTTGTTGATGGTTCTGATAGTGCTCTTTGTAGTCGTACGCATTGATTTGCTGCAACAGGCATGGTTAATTGTTTCATAGGTATTCTTTTTTTTTTTTTGTTAATAATAATTTTTTAGCAGAACAAAGGAATGTATAAGTGAGAAAGAAAAATATTGTAATTCTTATAAGTTGGATAAATATTTTCTTTTTCATTTTAATTAGTTTATGATTTTTTAATTTGGCATTATTTTTTTCATTGTTTATTTGTTTTATCGCGTATTTTTTTTTTTTTTTTACAATGTAGTAATATATCATTTCATGTTTAATTTGAGAGAATAAACAATTTATTAATTTCATGTGTAACAAGCATTTGAGGTATTGTGACTTACTTGAGGTATGACGAACATGCACAAGAGCGGTAGCTACATAGATGCCTGGATCCAGCTTAGCAAGGAAAATATATCCGATTAAAACTCGGGATATTTCGGCTCCATTGCTTTATCTCTTCATTCCCTTGCTCTATTTATGTCACACCCATTTTATTTTTCTCTTTCAAAATTTTTGTCATTTACTCATTCATACACACATCCATTCTCTCACTTTTTTTTTTCTCACACCCTTTTATCCCATTTATTCAATTTTTTATGTGTTATTCTAATATATATATATTGCTATTCTCGAAGTGCTGATTTACATCTAAGTAAAGTTATGCAATTCATACTCAATATAAGAAGAATTAGATGAATCAAAGAAAAAAATGGAATGAATTCTAGTCAAGTTATGGTTGATATCAAACCTAATATATACCTATATTCAATATCCATACGATAAACATTATGATTCATTCGTGTAAACTTCGGCTCTTTATAGATAAAATATATAAAATTTTAATTATCGCGTGTAATAAAGTCGTGCTTGTGTAGTTAGGCAAATAAGTGGCCCATAGAGAAACATGAAACCGAATTCTAGCAATTAATTGGATGAGTTAATTGATATAATCATGTTGTGCTACATGTCCATGCACAAATGTGTCAAGATGTTTGAGTGATCAGTTATGATATTGGAAAATTTTAGTTGCTATAGTGAAAATTTACAATTAAAAACAAAAATAATAAAGAATAGAGATTGCAATAATTCTAGTTCATTTTTATTCGATAATCAAATATGAACGGCGTTTAGACTGCTATAAAGAAAGAAAAAAGAAAATTGAATAATCTAAATTGCTCCAAAGATTTGCAACGACAGGCGAACTAAAGTGATAAAACTTTCTTACTACAATACAGCAAATAAATATTATAATTCATTGTAAATATAACAATTTACAGAAGATATATTACTTTAGTTACCTCAACCAAAATTTTTACAGTAAAATTTTTTATCAAGTTTACTCAATTAATTAATGATTCACAATGACAAACCTTCGATACCGCTGGAAAAATGGGAGAAGGAACGTTTTGATATACGTGCTGCTGCAAATCACATTTTTTTGTTCTTGGCATTGGAATCGGTGGCGGTTTATTAATCGCATCTTTCGACAATACTCCTGACCCATAGGTATTGTTAGTTATTTTGGTAGATTCAATAGAACAAGATCTACTCAATGTGTAATCAGTCGTAATTACTGGTGTTCTTGTTGGTATTGTTGTTTGAATAGTATTCAAACTTGAGCTCTTATGTGGACATGTTTTGATAATTGGTATTGCATATAATTGATAATTTCTTCGTATATGGTCATGCTTGCGACACAATCGTAATGAATAAAATTGAGGATGCTTGTTCTGTTTACGTCGACGTGGTTTAAGCGTATTGTATTTTAACTCGGGTGAATTGTTCCTTGGCATATTATGGGGGCTGTAGTGTGGACCAAGGTGGCTTCTAGTTGATTCATAATCTGAATTACCACCATAGATTCTGTCAACTCTGTCCATATCTCGTGAGGAACACGATGATGTGGTTGAATGCAACGTGCCATGCAAAGCCGAAACACGAGCGAATTTAGTGGAAGCCACAAACTAAAACAGCAAATATTCAAACGTAATGCTATGCCACGCCAATATCTATTCCACTGTTACATAAACTTTCATAAAATTATCAATTATGAATGAAAAATCTTTGCAAATCAGATTAAAAGCAATGAAAACAAAAAAAAAAAAAAGACATACTTTACCTCATGATAATTTCAATTTTTCAATATCTATATGTAAACTAAATATAATTCACACTATTAAAAGATAACGTATGTATAAAAATGATGCAGATAAAACATACGAAGGATTAATATAATATACATATAGTAATAAATATATGGGTAACAGGTGAATTTATAAATAATATGATATAATAAAAGAGAAAAATTAAGAGATATTAACGAAACATGAACTTGCTCATTTGACACTTACATACTTACCACTCATCGCACATGTGCACTGGAGCTCTTTTATTTTCGACCCTTTATCCCAATGTACTTGTTTACTATTATGCGTAGTTTGTTCAAGTACGTCTGGGTATATGCATATATTTATGTATATATTTAATATTCGTGGACATATATATGCGTGTATATTAGTGGTATATTCTTTCGTCATACATCCATTCTACCTACCCTTTCTTTTTCTTTCAAATGCTCCTGCTATAATACAATCATTTCACGGTGACTTTGCTAATGGCACTTTGAATGTCTGAGCATACTTGTATATATGCTATCCATTTCCAGACATTCGGGTTTTATTTATCACGCTTCAGTGAATCCACTTGTTACCACGCACCACTCGAAAATTCTCTCGTTATCTTATGCTACCCCATACAGCATCTATCGTACGTATATATAAATATAACTGTAAATATAATCTCTTGAAAAAAAAAAAAAAAATAATAATAATAATATATAAAATCTTTCCCCAGTGATGTCGTCAATTTGCGAGAAAATACTTGATATTTCTCATTAAAAAAATTTTATGGATACATATCGTTGTATATTTATATATACGTTTGTACATTCAACTGCACCGCTACTATTTTATACAATTATTTTTTAGTTTATATTTATTCAGAGATGAAATTCATCATACGTACATATGTGGATGTGCTTGCCATTAGTTAAATATAAATATACTTATTATACGAATTCACTGTGAAAACAATATGATAATGATATATTATGAAATTACCTTGTTTGGTGGTGTTTGTATTCCATGAAAAGGTAGATTCTCGTAGAATGATTTCGTTTCGAGTTCGGCCAGTGCCTCGGAAACGCTGTCAATGTGACTAATATTGTTCTTCGATGGATGACTCGGATCTAAAACAACAACAATTATTTTCTAATATGAATAATTTTTTTCTTCACATTTTATTTGTTTGTCACTGAGGAAAATATTATATTTTATATAAAAAAGTATTATAAACATTTACTTAATTAATTTTTTTAACTTCCCAGTATGGAAAAGTTATTTTAATAGGTCCGAAAATTGAAATGACAATATCCAACTAATCTTTATGTTTCACGATTATTACAAGTTACACTATTTTTTTTTTGTTTATGATGTAATTATGATGTAATTTATGATGTAACTAATTTTTCAAAATTAAGTAAAAATGTTGTAAAAAATGATAACCAATAAAAAATAATAATGGAATGGTGATGAATCGAAAAATATTGAGTTTGCCGATTTATTGGCGGCTTTAACACACTATTATTGTTGTTATTACTTAATGGGTCGCACTCAAATCTGAATACCACCTTTGTCGAGTCACACCTGAACCACGGATTATTTTTATAGTCATTGTGTTATTTGTATGAATAATATGTGCAGATTATTTTATTACAGACTTATCTTACGGTGATTTTGAAAAAATAAAAATGAATAAATAAAGAATCTGGTATGAATCTTTCTATCACGATCTCATTTGCTTGCATAAAAATAAATACAATGAGAATAAAAAAAAGAAATTAATAATAATAATAATAATAATAATAATAATAATAATAATAAATTCGAATGAGCGTGTAAATTTTTTATAAATGATACATGTGCAAGTATATGCAACAAAGAGAAATTCCGTAGAGTAGAATGAATTTTTCATACAAACATATAGAAACGAAAAAAAAGGTAAGAAAAAGTGGGCGAGAATAAAAATTCATTCGGAAAAAAAAAAAAAAAAAAAAAAACGTCACAAGAAAAGAGCATATCGTTCTAACAATGTATGTATATATAGTCATGAGAATTGAAAACGTGCTAGCATGCACTTCTATTACGAAATACTATTTCACAATAACGTACCTGCTTCATATTTTTTGCGCTTACGGGATGTATTGACTTTGTTGCTGATGTTAACGCGACTGGTGTAGTTAATACCTTTGGAAGCGGTGCAATTTCGTTGGAGAAGTGATGGAGCGTCACACGACATCCGTTGTCGTGGAATAATTCTTTTATAAGTCACAGCTGGATAAACAGGATATGGCATCGGGAGATTACATAGCTTGTATTATTATGTACACAGTAAAAGAGCTCATTTCATTAATGCATGCACGCAACAACAATGACAATGCTATTTGGCATAATAATAATAATAATAATAATAATAATAATAATAATAATATCTTTCTATTTTGGTTTGTGTACAGTGCGTAATTCGTGTTAAATATTTCGGGTAACAAAACGAATCCTCATTAACACGTTGACTGCCACGGAATTTTTCACGATGTCCTGGATAAGTTAACAATGTAGATATCTCGTAGTTGACAATCAACATGTTGGAAGATTAAAAAAGTGCGCAGTTTATGCACGTCCCTGTAGCATAAGATAACGAGAGAATTCTTAAGTGGCGCGCAATAATTTATATTATTATTGCTATTATTATTATTATTATTATTATTATTATTATTATTATTATTATTATTATTATTAATATTGTAGAGAAATACGAGAAGATGGAAAAGGTTGGCTAGACTTTTGTTCTTCGATGGATTGCCGTTGGCAATATTCAAGCTTAATATTTAATCATTTACATTCAAAATCATATGACACATCTTTGGACTTTTATCTTTTACCATCTTTTTTTCTCTATAGTTCTTTTCAATTTTCCTCTCACATTTTTCTTCCCCTTTTATTTTATGTTGTTTCATTTTGCCTCTAGCGATTGCGCTTGAATTGCAATAATCTCAGGAGGCTTCTTTCTTACGGTTGAATCTTAACTATAAGAAATTTATATTCTAGTTTATTTCAAGTGAAATTCTGTCTGTCATGCCAATCTTGTCCAAATAATAATTTATTTATTTATGTATTTCAACCATAAATAAATCAAATATATAATAAAAAATAAATAATTGAGAAATTATAATAAAATAAAATGTGACAGCGATGAGATATTATGAATAAAGTTCTTACCTGTTTTTTCTCGTGATATGCCGGGAAAGTCGTTAGGCTGTTTCAAGTGTGAGCTGAAAATTGCTCGTAATCTATTGGCACGCGCAATCATTCCCTCGTCATGAACAATAGGTAAATTAATATCTATTTGACCGACTGCCATTCGCCCCCGTCTAAATGGTCTGACTGGTCGCCTGACAATCGTATCACCTTCTCCATTTTTATCTTTACCTCCATTTCCGCTTCCGCCTTCTTCTCTCCCTCGACAATGGTATCGATCGTATTGTCGGTATATTGAGGTGGTTGAGTGCGTTCGCAGATTTGCACTCGCGTCTACTGGGCTTAATCCAGAGCTTAGGCTATGCGTGCGATTAATATGCACAAGTACTCCTGGCTTTAGTGGCCAACGCGGTGTCTGGTTTGAATGCAGGGATGGGCCTTCTTTATGTGATTGTATTGACTCTGTTGGGCTTGGGGGACCACCCTCCGGACTGACAATAATCATTTTAATCATGTTGTATTTAAATTGTATTGTCACTTTTTGTTTTTCTTCTTTCTAGTGTTATTGTTAAATTATTATATTTTACTCGTATTGTGCAACCATTTTATACTTCAATTACCCGCTCATTCGTTCTTTTTATACATGTGCCGACTACATAATATTTTATATTACTATAAACAATATTTTTTGGGCATTATCTAGAAATTTCTATATTTAATTAATACAAATCGTTTACGAACTCGTTCTGTTAACGAATTTACCCCACTCCACCTTACACTCAATAATATTTCATTTCATGATATTATTCACAAGATTACTTTGTAGTTCGGCACAGTTATAATATCCTAAAGCGAAATTGAATAATTACTTTTAGATTCAATAGACTGACGAGTTTTGTCCAAGTAAAGAAAAAAAAAAAAAATGTTAAAATCAGAATAGAATTAACCATACATAAAATATACAGAAAAAAGAGGCTTTATTAAAACAGTAAATAAAATATTATATGAAAAAAAAAAAAAAAAAAAGCGAAGAACTAGGGGCAAAGCAAAAATTCGTTGGTATTATATAAATAACCGTCCCGATGGATGTTCTAGATGCATTCATTTTGACCATTGAACGTGATTTTTTTTTTTTTTTTTCCGAAACATGCGTATAAATCATTTTAATATTAGTTGTTGATATATATTTCATATTTTATATAGTATGTTGTTGAATATAAGTAATTGGATAAGTCATTTTTGTTCAGTAATAAATGAAATTGTATATACATATACATATATATATTTTTTTCCATCAATGATTAATGTGTAAATAAATATTGTGAAAATATTATGTTGAATCATCACTCTCTTAACATGTTATTTTTCATGAAATATGAAAAATTACTCATATAAAAATATATACCTCCACCATTATATGTGTACACAATACCATGCTTAACAACATTATCAATTTTTTTTCGTTTACTCCTCTCTCCGCTGGGTTTTTATCGTTAATTATATATAAAATAATACACAACTGTTGCACAATTATATTGTATTATACAATGGAAATGAAATGTTACAGTTAAAGTTTTATATTGTGCGAGTTAAAAAATTCATGATATCCAAAAAAATTCTTATAATTCCCGATTATGTAACAATATTTTGTTCTATAATTAAAATAGAAAGATATTATGTGGAAATAGTTGAAAATAAATATTGTGATAAATATATTGTCTGTCAAATGTACATGATAGATTTTACATAATGAAAATTTCATTATGTTGCGTTTTGTAAGTATTAAGTGCGTAAGCATTTAGCGAGCATGCTCACCTACCTTATCTTTTTCACTGCATTGGCAAAAGCAATCATATCCTATACCATATCCATCGTCATTATCATAATTTTTATTATTATAGAGAACGGATCTACGCGCGTATTGCATAGTGTGCTCAACTCTCTTCAGAAATAATTGCCGTATAGCGCGTACAACCAAGCAAATTTTTGTTGAACATATTTTTCTGATAGAAAAAAAACTATTCATTGGTGCATATATGTAAGACTCATATAGTTATATATAGTTCAATGTATAAAACCACTTATGTTGACTAATAAAACTTAATGAGATGGTTTATATCATGCAATACTAAATACTATTAGTGACGAGAAAAATTAATGAATCATTACTACTAATGAGCAAATAATAAAAATAAAGTAAATATTAAATGATTATTTACAAGTTTGAAATTTGCACTAATGGTATACCATATAGTTGATACTTACTGTTCACGTTCCTCCATTGCCACCACACGATTACTGTCTGTATTTTTCGTTTAGTATTGTCCAAATTACAAAGCAAAACAGAAACAAATAAAATGGTGTTAGTGATTTTTTTGTTAATTATCTGAACTGGATTGATTTCTCAATTATCTCGAGATCATTATTATTCCATTCAATAGATAAGGTTTAAAATATATTTTACTATAAGAAAAATATTACAGTCCAACAAAAAAGAAAAAAAAAAAAATAATAACACGAAATAATAGTTTCGAATTCCAAATTTCACTCAACTTTCATTTGTATTTCAAAGTTATCATTGAATACGTTAAAATTATGATTGTCATCAGCATATATAGAATATAAGGTGTAATGGAACATTTAAATTATGGAATGAATTACAAAATGTGACACATACGTGTCGTACACACGTTCTTTGCATCTGGAATATTTAGGTGCATGCAATTAATTACATTGAATTATTGTACTTTGTCACGTTGAAGATATTCGTTTGTGTGCAGCTTCGTGTTTTAACAAATAGGACTTAGTGTTGGGCGTGCATCACGTGTTTGTGAATAAAATGGCAGGGCAACATGCAATGTCTGCATACAACAGTTAATTAATTATGAATGGTCTAAAATATCCGTTCACGTTGAGGATTTCGTTTGTTTCTCTGATCAGATATTTTGCGTAACGATTGTTTTATATTTGAGTGCGTTTAAATCACTGTCTCAATGTTAATAGAATTTAAATGTAAAGCGTATTGAAAAAAAAAAAAAAAATTATACCATGCTATAAATTTAAATAAATATACAAATATCTCCTTCGCCGAAACAAGCATGCAACGTTTTATTTCTTATATATAATTTATTTCTTTTGTTTTTTAGTCTATTTTTTATGATGAAAGCTTACAAAATATAATGATAATAATAATAATAATAATGAAACACTTACATTTCGCTTGCATTTGTTTTCGACGACATATCAAATAGATAATAACACAGCAAATGATCATCACTAGCAGAATGACCACAGTGACAATGACAACGATTATGAGGAGATCGCCATCAAGATGTAACCACCAAGGAAGATTACCTGGAATTTTAGTAATGAATGAATTTTTTCAAATATTTAATTCGAATTGAAACAATTGGTATATTTTGTTTGAATTAACGACAAGAAAAAAAGTAATCAAGTATGTTGGATGATGGTGTATTTAACTCACCCGTGTATCCTCGTCGAGCTGTAATTTTATATTTGTTTTTATTTTCAAATTTGCATTCGATCGCCAAATCAATTGATGTATGTACATAGATGATACACACACACATATACATATATATATGCATTTATACATACATACATACATACATACATAGAGAGAAAGAGAGATAGTATATAATGCGCACATGCAAGCACACATAGTTTTGGATATTTTATTTTTTTTCTTCAGTTTATCTGCATATATATTTTCGAGTATAATTTTACCTGGAACACCGCGTTCACATGGAAATGATGATCCAATCGTGTTGTTAGCTATACAAATGTAAGTGCGGAAGTTTGTAGTAGCAGTATCTAATAATAGATAGCTCTTTTCATCACGGATTTCAGCTAGTTGACTGAAAGAATCGTTGTCATTCTTCAAAGACCACGAAAAGTTTAATTGTTTTGGATTACCAACAGCTGAACAGATAAGATAGTCTTCGCCATTGATTCGTTCCCGATTTATTTCGCACTCAGGTTTATCTATAAATTCAACACTATTACTAAATATACAAGTTGACTTGAAAAAAATATACATTAAATTATTTATTTATGAAATACGTACAAAGAACGTTGAGATATGTGGAAATATTTTGACTGCCATGTCTATTGATGGCTTCACATATATAAGTTCCATTACTTCGTTTAGGTACTTTTGTTTCAAAAATAAGCATAGGACTCTGTGATATAGTGTCGACAGATCCTTCACGGTACCAACGAAATGTTGGTTCAGGATGAGCAATTGCGCCGCATTTTACGCTTTCAGGTATATTATCAACCACAACATCAATAATTTTTTTTGATATTGTCATATTTTCTGGTGGAACTGAAACAAAATTATATAATTAATTATTGATACGAAAAGAAAAAATCTATATTCAAACATGAATTTTTACTTGGATTCATAATTTATTTGCTCACATTCAACTTGAAAACGTGTTGTGCTTTTTACTCCATCGCCAATACCGTTGCTAGTACTTTCGCATGTATAATTATCATTATCGTGAAATCTATCAAGTTCACCGTTAGGCCATGACTCCAAATTCCATGTCAAATTCGATTGTATACTCTCAAAGTCATTTGTACTTTGATCAGCAGGATAAAGAACAGTTGTCACATAATATCTGGTCGTTTTTGAAAAATTAATTGAAGCATTGTTCTTGATCCATGACACATTACAGATGGGAGAACACTCAACTCGGCATCCGATGCTGACATTAACCGCATTATATACGTAACCGTGGTAGGGCGGCAGTGGATGAATAAAAGCGGGTGGAGCTTTTGAAATAATTATAATTTAAAAACAATACAGCGATAAAATAGAAAAAAAAATCAAAACGTAACAAATCGATTATGGTGATGAAGTAAATTTAATATCTTGGTAAAAATTAAATCGACAACATACCCGTAACATCAATATATGTCGTTGCCGGATCGCCATCACCCGCTTCGTTGTAAGCAATACATGTAAAATTTGCATTTGTTCGTAAATTAACAGTATCAATAAAAAGATATGATTTTTCTTGATCAGCAAGTCGATGCATTCCACGTATCCACTTGTAACCAATTAATGGTGGTCGTCCAGAATCAATAACGGAACACGTAATGTTGAGTGGTCCACGTTTGATGACACGGCGTGGTTGATAAGTAATTGTTGCTGGTCCTGGTTTATCTATATATTATGATGTATATGTAAAATATTTTTTGACATAATGAGCGAAAATATTGAATTTGAGCTAAATCATTTTGATAAATGGAGCACATACAGTAAACGACGACTGGGGTGCTCAGTGAGATCGGACCCCATCCAGCGTCATTTCGACCCTCGCACGAATAATTTCCATGAAATGAACGACCAACTGCTTCCAAGAGCAATTTACTAGGATCAATGTCGCAAAATGTCGAAGTTTCATCCATCCCCGAGGTTGTTGAATTTCGTGTGCAGTCTGGTAACTCCTTTAGTAAGTCACCGTCTAAATACCATCGTACTGCACTAAGACTCATGGGATTACCGTTCACAATATTGCACGTTAGTGAAACATTAAGTCGATCCGCCTCGTTCACTGGCACTTCAGGTTCAACGATCACTTCCACTGTTGGTTTATCTGTGATTTTTATTTCACATGATATTAATTTTTAGCTATCATTATTTCTCAAATTTATTTTAATGACTCGTTCAACAATAGTGGACAGTCCAAAAGAATAAAATACTTACAAAGAACGGATACATCGACAAATTCATCGGGGGTAGATTCGCCCACGCTATTACTTAGTATGCACGTATAAGTGCCCATGTCGATGGCACTTGAATTTTTCACTGTCAGTGATGTTTGCTCGGTAATTCCACCTTCGTAGTGTTCTCCCATCAGTGACAATTCTTCTCCGTTACGCAACCTGTTTTATATATTTATATATTTTTATAATCTAATAATATAATTTTCCAGTATTTTTTTCATTTTTCATTTTTCATCTGGTTTGTTTTCATTTGTTATTTCAATTTATAAACATCTTCATTTTTTTTATGGATTATATGAAACGCTGAAATTTTCATATTTAGTGAAACATTTTTTATTATCACGATAAAATTGTTTTACGAAACAGGTGTGCTTTAAATCATTTTTTTTTTGTTTTTGGGACATTTTTTTGTATTTTACCCCTTCGCATTCCGACAGAATTAAATTATGAGAATATCATCGTAAAATAGCCGTACCAAAATAAAAAGCTCTTCTATACTTCAACCGTTGTACGAGAGTTAAAATCTTTATTTTTTATATTGTATGTTTGTTGTCAGCTTTTATAGTCTGGTATGAGAATATAGTAACACATAACGAAATTATGTTAAAACTCGTGCAGTTCTCGACATTTTTAATTTATTTTTTCATTTTGCATGAAATAATAATAATAATAATAATAATAATAATAAACTGACAATTTTCGTAATATCGTTAAATATTATGGTAGTACAATGGGCTAGACTTAAAGCTAAAATGTGGAGCAAAAAATGGAAAAATCTAAAATCAGTATTTTTTTTTGTGTTGGTACATTGCAGCATACATAAAAAGGGTTCCTTAATTAATGAATAAAAAATAAAATTATGTCCGTCAAAATTATGAATAAAATATCTTGATTTTACACAATATATTTTATGATAAATATTTTCTGAGATATGTAAATTTCTACATTAAATTTTGAAAGTATTTTTTCATTTCTAACAGTGGGCTTAATTTGAATATTAAATTACAGTAGACTTTCAATATCAACAATCGCGTACAAGTCTGTCACCTCATGAAAACAAATTCGCCTTCATTCGCACTCCTTACTCAATCAGTCGTTCCCTGTCAATCTTATGTGCTAGTATATGCTCAAAAATGATGTTTGAGCTATAGTACGTTGACTGCGGTTAATTCAACTACTATTTTGATCATTATTCCGTATGGTCGTCTCAGAATGAAGTTTCGGACTATTAGACTATAAGAAGATTCACGACGCCTTCGCAAATACTGAGCTAGTTCGTGTACGGCATACGTTAATTTATTTTGAATTTGTATGGTTGCGCGCTCCAATTTTATCAAGTGTATGAAAATCCTGTCACAATAAATATTTATAAATTATTGCTGTATGGAAAACTGAAAGTCTATTTGGAATCAACTATCTCAAGTTTTGAACTTTAATTTGACTAGAACGCTACGCAAAAACATCCTGAAGAATATTCCATTTATTTTATATTTATTAGCTGAAAATGCACGAATTCCATGATATACCGCAAAAATAGAAGAGAAAAAAAAACCTTAAATTTTTTATTATTTAAGACACCACTATTTTTTTGTTTGAAAGAAAAATTATCACCATTTAACTGTTATCAATCTCGCTGGATTTGCTTCGTAACTGCAAATCATTACAAAATCTTCACTCTCATTCACCGTAATATTGGATGGACGTAAAGTTACAATCGGTGCATCTGAAAAAAGAAAAGAAAAAATACTATAGTTAAAAAAATGCAAAAATTTTGATGTTCATGAAATATGAATATTAATTTATGTATGATATATTTTCTTTGTAAGTGTCCAATATTCTTATTTTTCATCTTATTGTCCATTATATTCATTATATTTCAATAATGATTATGATAAAAGTAGTTGATGATATATCTTACTTAATTGAAATAGATTTGTTTACTTACATAATACTTCGATAGTCGTTGATTCTTTCATCGGTTTAGTACCCTCCGTTCTCATTACCGAATTTTCCGCAAAACAACTGAATGTTCGACCATTATCATATTCTGATGCTGTGAATGCAAAATAACTACTTGTTTCCGATGTTCCATCACTCTGAAAATACGGACGTAAACTTGAGATGAGATATATTATTTATGGAATAGTCATATCCTCATGCAACCATGAGTATTTTAAGAAAAATGTGTATCATACATGGAGAAAATTTTCTCTTAAAAATTCCCCTTCAATTTGTATCCATGTAAATATATTACAAAATTTTAATGGAATATTTGTACACTGTAATAAATGAGAAAATAATTGTCATATTTTGCAAACTACGTCATTGAAATTCTCGTGAGTTGTATGATTACAATCACACGACAATAATTTTGATTCTCTGGTGTTCATTCAATTTATTCATATGAAATGTGTATACATACATACTGTCTGGATACAAAAAAAGAAGGGGAAGGTCGATGGAACGAGATAATTCACCAGCGTATTTTGGCATAGCGTAGTATATATGATTTCAATCTTCTTTCCGTCACAAAACATTGGTTGTGGTCGAGTGAACTAACTCTGAATTGTACCCAATTCTACCGAATCAATATTCAACAAATCAATAATAGGCGAATGTTATCATATGATATTAATATATACCATAAGGCGTAATGTAGCACAAGAGATGACATGAGAAAATAAATGGCAAAGTGTGTCTGACAGTACCATATCGTCGTTTAAGTTCTAACACCGTGTAAGTCAAAAAATAGTTGTACAAAGTTACGCATGTCATTCGATTGATAATCGCGGTGTTAGAAATTAAGCGACGATATAATGACATAAAGAAGAAAAAAATACAGATGAAGAGAATTGGAAGGCAATCAAACGATTGATTACCTGGCAGACTCACTCACTAATCACGCTGATCGTAGTTTAATTGAACTATTGTCAAACAAAGTTAATTATCGATATGCTATGAATTGAAAGCATATCGAACCATGGCAAATATAATTACAATGATAATTCAGAATATATTGCATATGATTTCAATACAATACACTAATATAAATCTATTATTGAATACGAGTTAACGAGTATTATGTTCGTATGTATGAATATTGCGATTCATCATACCTGTAGATGATTAAGTCAAATGAAAATAGAAATTCGAACTTCATATAAATAATTTTTTTTTATAATTAATTGATTGGTAATCTTTTGAAATTAATGTGAATCTTGATGTATTTCACTAAGTCAAACGTAAAAATAAAAAAAAAATTTGAAATATATTTAGAAATCTATTTATTCTCCAATTATAAAGTTAATCAATTGATGTAATTTTTCACTTACATTGTCATCTATTTTCGTTTCGAACATCTCAAAACGTTCGTTCTCGTCGGTGAGAAGATCCGTACCGTTGTACCATGTTACATTGGCTGGTGGTCTTGCCGCACTTACTTTACATTCCAATAAGATTTTGGTCCCACTTACCACATGTCCAACCACACCTTTAACATCCATTTTTAATGGTCGCACTGTTGAATAAATACATAATAAATATTATTTGATACTATTTATTTTAATGAATTACTGTAGTTTCATACTAAGAAATAATTCCATTCAACAGCATATTATGAAAATTGTGATTTGTATTTTACTAGATTTTTTCATAATGAGCATATATAGTTATTGAATTATATGGGTAAATATAGATTTTTCAATTTTTATTTATTCTGGTTTCAAATTTTATCTGACGGCCAACTCTACCACCGCGCACGCTCATTGTTCAAATCAAATAGCGCGCGCTTCCCCAGCTTCCTGTTATACATTTCTGTCCCGTTTCACGAAATCACTCCCACAGATTGCAGGGAAGCGAGAGGAAAGATGTTACACATCAAAAAATGTATATGTGTTATCTATCTCGATACGCAACGATTTCTACATAACGAATTAGAATCATATCAGTGTTAATTTTGTTCTCGGGTTATTATATTTCGTGAAATTTTTTAGTAAACTGAAAATATATACGCCGTTAACAGATTCGCTACTAGTCTTCTACAATTTTTATTTCAATACTCTGTTCATAACTAAAAAGTCATATACATTTTTCATGATAGCATAATAAGAATAACAACTTTAAGTTTATGACGGATGTATGCACTGAAAAATGAAACAACATAATTCCACATATTTTTTCTTCAATCAAAATGCATTTGAGTTTATACTCTTTTTAATTACTCATATAGACCATTCTTCCACCGTTAAAATTCCTACGTACTCACCATGAACATCTAGAGTGATGGCGACAGTTAGAGGATTGGTAAGTGCTGAATTGCTAACTCTGCAAGCAAAAGTAGCGCCTAATTCATTACGGCCAACCTGCAACTGCAGCACGCTACTTCCTATACCGACACCATTTTCTTGAGTCCTAGTCGATCCAATTGCTATGTAGATATTGAATAAAATTATTAACAAATATATATCTCATGAATTTCTTTCTGAATATATAATCATAAAATAATTATTATCAAATTAAAATCAAATTATTCGGTAAACGATAAAAATACTATTTTTTGAAGTTTACCTTTTATTCGCTGATCGTTTTTATACCATTCTACAGTGGGTACTGGCTTTCCTGCATCGCTTTCGCAATTCAATGTGACCTTTGTCCCTTCATTGATAGGCCCAAATACTGTGCCCGAAGTTAAATTTATTTTTGAGTCATCTTCACTGATTCGCAAGTATTTTGGACGTACTAAAAAGAAATTAAAATGCATTTTCTACAATATTTGAATTATTAAAAAATTTCATAATTTCATTAAACTACCACAAGTTTGTTCAACTATTTATTATATCACATTTTGCGAGTGATTTTATAAACTTTTGCACAAGTGATTTCATAAGAATATTCGTGGATATGAAAAATTGATTTTGCTTTTTTTTTTGACGTCAATATTAAAGAAATCTGGAGTGTTGCTCAATAGCAACACGACCTTTCTTTTTCCATTTTTCGTCATATTGCAGGCTACGAGTGGTAGAAATAAAAGGAAAGGAATGAATTCAAGAAATGGAATTACTTCAAATTATGAATCGAAGTTTCAGATATAAATAAATTCTTCAATAAACGCTAACTTTGTTGCAGTTTGTCAACTACATAAGCAAGAACCACTGCTCATTATTGTAGAAAATAATGTCTTCACTTCCTATAAACGACTTGAGGTAATATAAACAAAAAAAAAGCTTAAAAATTTTTCTGATTTATTTCGTGAAAAAAAAAAAGGAAAGAAAATATCGTTATTGTTCATGAACAGCACTTCCTCAATATAAATTTAATTTTGTTCTATCAATAGATTCAGAAGGTGTAAATTTGTAAGCTTCGAACATAATATATGGTAATTATAGCAGATATATTTACCCAGACCATTTGTTCATCAAGTATTTGAGAGAAGAAACAAAAAATAATAAACAAACACAATAACACAAAAATTATGAAAAACTATGTGAATTCACTCACCAATAGTATTAAGTGTTATATGTTGTACATTGTTGCATTCTCGATTTACAGCTAGGTATGTAGCTTCGCATTTATACAAACCCTCATCTTCCAGTTTGAGGTTCGTGATTTTTAGATATGTTTTTGTAGCATTCGCACTATAGTCCATTGATGATCTACAATGAAAAAAAAAATTTTATTTTTCCACGTTTATTCATAGGTATATACATGATTTTGAAAAGATGAACTATCATACTAATTTTTGAATATTTATTATAATATCAGACAGAAAGATGAGTAATATAATAATATTACAAAGTGAATTGAGTACAGTAAGTAGAAGGGGTAGAGGCATAACAGCATCACATTATACCATGAGCTTGAAAAAGTGGAACATTTTCAGTAACAGACAATGTGCCGTGACGCCATTACCGCCATCGAAATTTAAGTAACCTTCACTTTATATATATACCTATACTAGTATGTTTATATATCTGTATATAGTAAATCTTTACAGCCATTTTTGTTATATGTGCTCTTCTGTCGGATTTTTTAATATGTAAAATTAATGAAAATTTATTCCGTCTGGCTGTTATATAATTTTGCTTTTGTTGTCTAATAAATTTTTCTACTATGATTCTAGTCAAAATATAAATCCAAAGATTCATATGACAGTATTTTCGAGGCGAAATATTGGTGACTTAGTGCAACGACGGCTGATAGTATGAAAGGTAATTTGATCTATGAAAGTATACAAATTTTATGCAATTGATAGATAGCACTGGTCGCATGGAGTCATCAAATAAAAATAAGATAAAAATAAAAATAAATCAATTTGCATATAAATCAAATATAAAAACAGATAATGACGAACCTCACTGCGATGTCATTGTTTCCACGTGTAATGCCAGCACTTTCACTGAATATAAATATCCTCTGAGTGTCTCGATACCATTTTATACTATGAAGTCCACCACATCGAGGACTCTTGAGGATACATGGCAATTGAACTTCTGAACCTTGTTCTGCACTTTTGTCACTCTTTTTCCACGGTTCAATATTACCTGAAATATATTATTTATTTATGTTATATATATTAAATATTAATTTTTTTTTGCTTATTTTCGACAACATTTAAAAATTTACACAATTTTTTATAATGAAAAAATTCTACGTATTTTTTTCTGTACAATTTGTATCTCATTATGCTCAATGTGTCGCTTCCATTCTCTTTGTATAATCTTCTTTCTCATTCAATTACATATATTATCTTTACAAACTCAGATTACCGATTGCACTTGTTTTTTCAAACATTCTTATACGTTGAAATATAATTTTTCCATATAGGTCAGAATAAAAAAAAAAAAAAAAAAGAAAAAAAAAGAAATGCAATGAGCTGTGGTAAAATGATTATATTTGTTTTCAAAGAAAAATAATAATATATCACTTCTGCTTCCATAAGTTCGAGGAAATTAAAAAGAATTTTTCATGTAGATGTATCATTTGCTAAATAATTATAATGGCCCTTGTGAAAATATACCAAATTTAAATTATTCAGACATATATAAATATATGACTAGATGTTTAAATTGTATATTCAACACTCAATATATTTATACGTATATATGTATAGAGATTTTTGAATCCATGGGACTTCTACGTCAATACGTCGAATTGAGGTAGTGTTCTCTTACCCTTCCATTCACTTCATCGGAAATTGATCGTACAATTCTACCTCCAACTTAGATTAAGTTGTGTGCCCTACATCGGATTTGTTCGACAGAAACACTGTCCAAACGGCTGTCAGCTATTTCTGGTTAACTTGATTTACGATCCCGTTTGTATATTCGCGTAATATATTTATTATAGATGAGTATATTCATTCATAATAAAGACACTGTACAGTTCTAATCTCGAAAATAAAATTCGGATTTCGACACATTTATAATTGAATTTTTTTTATTTCTATTCGATTATTAAAATATCAATTTTTAATTGAATATAATTAAATTATAATCAAATATATGATTTATGATTGCATATATCTGATTGATTATTGATTTTTCTCATGTTTTTTTTCTTTTTTTTTTACAGTTGAAATGGTGAAAGATAATATAAGAAGAAAAAAAATTTAACATTTTTTTCAAAAGATTTTTAATAATATCTATCTATAAATATAAGATGATACCATTTTTTCTAATTCTTTATCTACAAGTCTCTTTACGATTATCACAACATATCAAAAATTTGAACAATAAAAATCCAATTAATAAATTTTTTTCTCACTTGACATCCCTTCATAATCTCATTATCTTATTCATCATCATATTATAAAATAATTATATAATAGAATAAGTTTTCCATATTGTAATTTCCATATTGAAATACTAATAACAATTTTATTATTAAATATTATTTAGGCAATTATATCATAATTATATATTCAACTATTATTATTCTTGTTATTATCAATTTAAACAATTAATTTGACTGAAATGTAAATTTAGAGAGTGAGATTTTCAAAATATTGAATTAGATGGCGCACCATTCTGTCTAGCTAGCGTTGTTGCCCAGTAGTCGGTAACAATCATTACACTAGACAGCGGTAACTTATCTAGCTCAGTGCATCTCCAATTATCCGCTAAGTTCTTTCATTTACTTATTTTGTCTCACACTTTATTGAACATTCATCGATTCGTCATTTCAGTTTAAAATAAAATATATTCATAAACATTTATGAAAATTTATCATTTATTGAATCGATAAAATCAAAGAAAAAAAAAATCTCTAAAAGACATTTCGTGAGCAATTACTTGATAATTCGAATAAATCACGTTTTAATTAGGATATAATCATCATATATGTTATTTTTTAATCGTTTGACTTTTATTAATTTTTTTTTTTTTTTTTTTTTCGTATTCATTAGTGATGAATGTAGCATGTGAAAAACGTGATAATTTTGATAATAAAATTTAGGCGAGTAGACAAACGCGCGATTGCATGGAATAATAACTAATTCGAGAGTGCGAACAGTTACATTTAGTATTCACCGCGATGACCAATTTAGGGTATTCAAGTTAGATTCTAGACGATCCATCCCTTAATTACTTTTTCCTCTAACTTTGCTAGGTGAACGTGACCAACATGAAATGGCAGTGCAACTCGTCGTTCCACAGCGCAAAGTCAAATCCATTCAATAGGAAATCGATAATGCCAATAGACGATAATAGGAAGAAAAAAGTTGAAAGAATGGGAAGGAAAAAAAAAATGCAAAAAGTATAGGGTAGAGTGAAGAAAAAAAGGAGAAAAAAAAAAAAGGAAATGAAACGAGTCAATGGAAATAGAGAAATGATATAGTCTATTTCAATTTTTTCTCACTACATTATCACTTTTGTCTGTGAGTAAAGAGTTGAAAATTTTCGGTAAATAAATTATTATTCAATTAATTCGTGTAATTGAAAGGTTAATGCACAAAAATCCAGAACTTTATTAAGACAGATTGTATTTGAATAAGATCAGAGGCTTTTATGAAAATGTGAAACACATTTCAGTAAATATAAACAGGAAACGATGAGAGACTCTTATCATGAATGTGTGTGTAACCACAACTTTTATCGAACGTCATTGTCCCCAAGCGGTTGTAGCAATTTACAACGATGAATACATGAGGCAAATGTGTTCCAGTCACTTTTGGGTAAGGGTTTTGTACGAATAAACTATATAATTCACACTCTATATTAATACTCTTTCACTTTTCGCAATGTAGAGCTAGATATATATACATTGTCATTACAATGTAAAATAATTCGAAATAACCAAAGTCATATGTGAATTAAAATAATGAAAAGAAGAAAAAAATATACGGATGAAGAAAAAAAAGAAAAGGAATGATTGTGTAAGATAAATGTACCGTAGCTGTTGAAATTGGAAATGCGACGGATTTATAGCATCGAAATATGTGAAATAGATGGAAGTCACATGGCTCTTGTCATTTACCATATCGCTATATCGTCATACTACGTCCGATTGACGAATATATTTAATCCGTAATACAATTGGCATAGTGTCATGTTGATCTAACAGAGTTATTGACGATTCCAACACGAAAGATATATGAAATAATTTGTTGAGATTTAAATATTCATCGAGATAGTTATTAAATTACTTTTTCATCTTTTTTCATTTTCGTAGTATTTACAGACACATGAGAACATACAATGTTCGTACGTAGCTTGAAAAAATGTATATTTACCGTAAATTTTTTCATAGTTATGTATAAAAATGAAATTCTGAATTTTATTCCACTTTTTAACAATGCATTGGAAATATAATAAAATTTTTTTTTCCAAAGTAACGCAATTTATGCATATGATTTCACATCTCACACATAGTCCGTGAGTATAAATACAATTCAACGTATAAATGTGGATATTATTTTCTCAGAATCTCCTCAAAATTTACGTTACTGTGAGGAGTGTGGGGCCTATACGCGCCAAAAATTTATTCAATCTTCAAGCATGCTAGTTTCTAGTTTGGAGTGAAATAGAGATATACTGTTGTATCTAGCGGGAGGAATAAAATTCTTTCCCTCTGTACAACATGAACATGGTGTAAAAAAAATATATTTCCTATCAAAAAAAGTTAAAATCAACCAGAAATTTACGATGTATATTTACCAAAATTATATTGATGATAATTTTTTCGAAATTTCCAAAGTTATCTCATTTGAAAAAATTCAATAAAAACTTTAACATCTCTCTTTTTTTACTTTCGCAATATATTTCAATGTTGTGTTTGTCTCTTGCAAATATCATTCATCGTTTCATTTATCAGCATTATTTTATTTATTTATTTATTATTATTTTATTTATTTTTTTTTTTTTTCGACAATCAATTTAAAGAGGAATTGGTGTTGGCAATAATTTTCATGCATGCATGAAAACTTTGTATGTTTATAAAATATAATATATTATCAATACTTGAGTGTAAATTTATATTGTATGCACATAAAAGTTTAAGTAGTGTTAGTATTTTCAAAACTCCTTTGGCACGCATGATGGTGGCTGAGCTCATCGTGAAATACTCAACGATAAATAAGAGTAGGCAAAGTAAGTTTCGTTAGTCACAGCGGGGGAGTTTGTTGCAAACATACAAATACATGTAGTCATCCGTGCTAGTTTCTCAAAGATAGCAATGAACTACTTTCATATATATCGTATATACTTTTTCTCGGAGAATGCGCAGAATACTATATTCCACATGTATATTTATAGATCAATACACGCTAGCTGAGTAATAGTATGACCGGATCACTGATGTGTCTGCAAATCTTTCAGCACAATAAAAAAAAACAGTAACAAAATCTGTGCAATAGCTGTTTTTTGTTTATACATACGAATACGCTCAATGAATAAAATTTATCTATTCTAAAATTTTTTTGGTTTAGTGGAATAACATGCACGCTGAATAATTATCAAAATGTAATGCTTCCATGTCACTCAAAAACGTGAAATCATCCTCATATTGTTCTATCAGTGGAAGAAAAAGAAAATAATATATAATCGTATTTACTCCTTGCTATTTTAACCAATCAATCAAGTGTCAGAAAAAAGCATACAATAATGCTGAAAAAAATCATGAGAAATTAATATAGACTAAATATATGTTTCGAAATGACAGCATGATGTTTGATTATGTTGTGCTAAAATGAAATTACTCTAATTATGTTATATATACAAATGCGTTTTTCACCCTCACCGCTTTCATAATATTCGAGAATTCTCTTCGTTATTTTTATTATGAAATTCACACAATAATATAATTAGAAATAATTGTTTCAATAATTGTCACGAAAGCTTTATAAATGTGTGTATGTGTATAATTAAATTGCACGAAAAAAAAGTGGTGAGTTAAAAAATTGGATAAATTGACAAAAGCTATAAAGATCGTGGGTTTAAATTTAAAGTTGAAAATTGAAAGAAAATGAATAAACGTCAAAATTTTATTAAACACCAATGTATAATTGACATATAAAAAAAAAAGTTAAAAAACAAAGAAGACGAATTCGAAAAAAGTCTGAATGTTGTACCACTGGCATTGTAATAGTAATAAGAATTTTACCGAGTTTCATTCAGTAGTTAAAGGCAGTTTGGCGATTAATCTATGTAGAAACGAGTTCATAAAGTTGACTTTTCTGAAGTTTAAGCTTACGCGATCTGGAAAAGCTCTGATAGAGAAAGCATTAGATAGAAAAAAAATGCACACAAATACATGAGTATATTATGTACTCTTGAAGTCTTGTGCATCGAAGTGGTAACCACTACGCTGTGTATTGCACTGTTCTCTATCATTTTACCCACTATATTTTCCTTGTCATCCGCTGTTTGTTGTATGAAAAATGTATATAGAATATACATGGGTTCATATAGAGGAGATTATTGAAATAGATGTTAGACATAATCAATGAACAAGTAGCTTTGGAGATAAACTGCACATGGAAATTAAGATAAGTTATTTGATAACTATTATAATTAAACTTTTCGTATATATATATATATATAAAGGGTTTTTTTATATTTTTCATTTTTTATTTTTTTGTCCGCTGGATTATTTTCCCATGTTTTGAAGTGTAATCTAACAGGAATATGAAAATTCCTCCTTCAGTATATCCAACAGTTGATGAAGACCTACTGGCTATATAAAAACAGTGACGTATTTATGGCTTCGTCGTGAGACGGTATAAAAATTAATACTATGAAAATTTATGTAAGCAGTAGAAAGTAAAAGAGCTTCGTGTATAAATTAATAGTGGAACATTCATTGGAATCACATGAGTCATAGAAGTTTTGATATGTCTTGTCTACAACTTTCAGTTCATACGTAATTGAGTTAGTTTAAATCTCATGAAAATTTCCTATTTTTTTCCTTAATTAAACAATATTTCAATATAATGATTGTAATTATTTTACGTATCGCAGGTACAAACAAAATTGTTTTGTGTTATTGATAAAATGATGATCACTTGAAATGCATAAAGTGAACGAACGTGCTCAATGAGTGCGAACTGTATACTTTACAAATGAATTTGAATAAAAATAATTAAAAAAATATTTCTTCAAATAAAGTTAATTTAGATAATTTAATGAATAATTCTGGAAAACAAAATAAATATAATAAGTAGCGTCTATATTGGCTAACACATTATTACTTTTTTTCTAATCAAATCAATTACAATTAATTTCATTGTATAAAAAAAATAATTTGAGTTCAAGTTAGATAACGTGATGAATGCATTTATCACTGATGGTCACCACAACGCCACGTCAACCACTATTTGTCATCGCGATGCGTGGTACTTTCTATCTCTCGCCAATATTATTTCTTTATCTCATATGTAACTACTCCGACTTTCTAACACGCAGAAAAGTTCACTTTGGAGCAGCGCCAAATCACAGGATGCCACATCTGCATTTTACCGACGCCCAAATAACATTCTACTACTGTTAAAACTTTTACTATCTATTGTATAAAATGGACAAACTTTTATTATTTTTTTCACGTTGTATATCTATATTTCTATTTATCCATGTGTGTATTTATATAAAAATTGAGACTAACCTATGATTTAAAAATAACTGTGTGTATATTTATTTTAGTTTTTCAATATATTATATTATATGATAATAGAAATATTTCCAAATATATAGTCATTCAATCGAATAAACCATGTATGGAATTAATTGAGACGAGAATTTAGTTATATTATTTCCATACAGTCAAGACTTTATTGATTTTTAATAAAATTTTAACGAAATATTAAATTCAATATCATGATAATATAATATAATATATATTTGGCTTGCGAAATTGTATTTTCATCTAGTAGTGTGTGTATGCAGAAACATTGGTGTATTTGAACATATGTATTATTCTATTAGTATATATATATATATATATATAGAAAGGTTAGTTATTCCATGACGAGAAACTAGTCAACAATTTAACAAGACGTTACCACACAACTAATTGATGTATCTATTCAAATGTATGCGAACACATATATATATATGCTAACTCTATATACCCTGGATATTATCTCATAGTGTTACGGCTTCACGCATCAGATAGCCAAGATGAAATGCGATACAGCGGATTATTATATAGTACTAACACGTAACATACTATCTGCTGTATGATTATATAACTCATATAAGGTGTAGCCACTGAAGTGTAAAACTTGAAGATCGATATGCATACATATTCACTACAATTGATCTTTACGTGTATTTACATGACATTTTATCATTCATATACTTTTGCTGTCACAATTTTATTCAATTAACAAAATTAAAAACTTTAAAAATTTGTATCACTTTTTTTTCTTATCTTTTTTTTTTTTTTTCATTGTAATATTTTATCAGTTGAATAATTATTTATTCAAGTTTTTTTTTTTCTTCTTTTATTATTTTTCATTATAATTTATGTAGATAGGATAGATGGATATTTATATATTTGGGAAACGATGAGTCAGATCATATGTAATTCAAAGAATATGTTTATTTTCAAATAAAGATTTTTCCAATGAAAAATTACGTAAGTGACACGATAGGATACATAGATGCGAAGTACGTGTAGTGATTGGTGTGCGTGTGTCATGGGGGATGACCATGATAGCTTTGTCGGATGATGACGGCGTTGGTAAATCTCGCCCCGTCGAGACACTGAGCCTGCATTTGTGCGTATGATGGCGACTTGCCAATTTTCTTTTTCAACTCGTAATACGAAAATAGATGGAGGCCAGAACGCGCGCTTGTCGACAATGCGCAATCTGGGGATATACGAAAAACAAGAAGAGTGTTGGATCGACGAAATTCTACAGTCAGATGCCGTTGACAAACTCCAGAGAAAATATCATTGCAAATTTCACAGTGAAAATATCATTGCAAGAAATGTTCGTTTGGGAAAGATCAGTGAAGAGGACAACACGCAATAAACATTGTATTTTTTATCTCGATATCTATTTTATCTGCTATTCTATTCCATGTCATCATTCTTCTTTAGTGTAATTCTCTGTGTATAGATATATGATGGCACTAAGGTGATTTTTTGAAGAATCATATGACGATTCTTGATATTATTATCAAATTAAAGAAGAAGGAAAAAAAAAATTATAAATAAAGAAAAAAAAAAAAACGCAATAATATGCAAATATGTTGTGATGTATTCAAATATAATGAATATTCGGTAAATGCAATTGCAATTGGAATCACGATCAAATCACGACAATGGCCAACCACAAAAATTGCAATTGTACTCATGCTATATGAATAGTATGTGACTACATACTACTGAATAATTGATGACAACATTTTATCCACGCAACTATCCAATCATCGACTTTCACTCTCACTCTATCTCTTTCTTTTTCATTTACCCACACTCCCCAATGTGCTATCTCAACTATTGGAATGTGGTATCGCACATCTAGCTACGATAAAAGTGATACAGCACCAGCAGTCCAATAAATCGTTTCGATTAATGTTTTCCAACCAGGTTAATATCCGGCCTATATTTATTTATTTTTTTTTCTTTTTTTACACAATAGCGGGTTGAATTCAATTTTTCCACTGGCCTCTGTACAACATATTTTTTATTTATTCAGTGTTATTTTTTTCGTTTTTATTTTCTCTCTTTTTTTTAACTATTTTATATTGTCTAAATGTGGGATCCGGTAAAATATTCTTTTCAAAGAAGCAATAAAGCCTAAATTTATTTTACAGATAATTTTATGATCCATTAATTGTAAAAATTTTAATGGATACCGCAAAATATACTTGTAAAAAACATACTTGACCCTTTATATTATGAAGAAATAATAATGTTTCGAAATGAACGGAAGCAAAATTATAATAATCCTCCTACTCTCTTTTTTTGTGTCTCTCTTTTAAAGAGAGCAGTGAAGAGAAATTTCAAAAGCTGCAGTCTGAAACGGAAAAGATATAGAATAATTAGGGACAACTCATCAAACAAAGTTATATAAGAGTTAGTCAAGGAATATCATAAAGAAAATGGGTTAGAGTAAATCAAAATCGACGTGGACGATTTAATTTTCAAAGCGATAAGTTTTAGTTATATTTTTTTTACTTTACTAAAAGTATTTTCATTGTTTGAATAAGTTGTAAAAAAAAAAAAGATTTTTAAAATATTTCACACTTCATTATGTTATTTAAATAAAAACAAAAAACGAAAGCGAAAAAAAAAAAAAATAGATATATCTGCTAGACTTCAATTTTGGAAAGAAGAAGATAAAGATGCGCGGTTGTTTCCAAGCAACGACGCAGATGATCGCGACGTGGAAGCAAGGTCATGCGTGGAAACGTGTTGAACTATGTGTACACATTCACATCCCTTCCCACATTCACATACATACATCTACATATTCATCAGTATGGTGTTTAACGCATTGTATGAGCTTTGCTCCATCCTTAAAAGTAAGTGGGAACGAAAACCGAGAAGGAAGCACGCATGAAGAAACACTGAGTTGACCTCAACTGAAACTCGACTTGACATCAGACGAATGTAAAGTGTATGGAACTTGGCTGTGGGAAAATTTTTTTATCCCCTCTCCCACTTCCTTTCTAGACCATCGTATTAATATATAAATATCACGATCAAGCGAATCTAATTCAAATAATGTATATTTATGGATGGAATATCTGTGAAATATCAGCGGTACATATGTGTACAATATACATTGTATATATGCATACAAATATATGGAAGTGAAATATGCATGGCAATTATTTATTCTGGTACATCAATGTTTAGCGATCGCTAAAAGTTATGAATACATTAAAACACCATTATTTTTAGAATTTTCAAAGATCATTGATATAAATTAATCAATATTGATGATGAATTTTGGATATGCATGTCGATTTTGTATTAATAATGAAAATTGAAAAAAAAAAATAAAATAAAATTTTGTGTATCAAGTCATTTTTTCTTTTGTATTTTTGCTATGTTTCCAAGTTATTGACGCCAAAATAATTCTCCAGGCAATCAATAAATAAAAAAACTGCATGTACAGAAACCCGAATATAAAAGGCAAAAAAGTATATATAAACAAAAAAAAGTTACTGAATAACATTATATATAGATGGAAAATTTTCTGAGTAAAAATCGCTAGGGAAATTCATCAAACTTTATTAAATTAAATTTATTTCATGTGTTAAATGCAATTCGTTCTGTACAAACTACAAGACATTCATAAAAATTACACAATTTTTTGGAAAATGCAGAATCAGTAAAGTAACTTTGCAAATGAGATATCATTTTGTATAATGTATGAATGATAACAAATTCTGTATAAACAGAATATTGTTTTTTTTTTTCAAATATTATTGAATGAAATATACAAAAAGGATTTTCATGAAATTTACACTGAATGAATAGAAAAATTACAAAATTTCTTTTGTAAAATGAACCAACTGAATCATAAGAATTAGATAAAATATTGCATTCATACAAACAATCTCAATACATTTCAAAATTATAAAATTTTTTTTTATAATTTTTACTGTTTATTCAATTATGGAGACTAAAAAATAAAAATAGTTCAAGTAGCTAAAAGAAGAAAAAAATTTATATAAGTAAAAAACTTGAGTGTTCGCGAAAAAAATGGCGATAGAAAGAAAAGAATAAAAATCAATATGTGTAGATATATGAAAGAAATATGAGAAAAAAATAGTCCAGGCACTGTCGTGTATGCATATCGCGTGAACCTGACTACACTAATTTTGTTTCATTAATCAACTGTTGTTTGAAAGTTGAAATTAATTGAAAATTTGTGAGAATGAGGAAATTCGTCATGCACCAGTCAAGCGTCATATAAAACTTTTTAGATGGCAGTAAGTTGATATCAATGATCAAAAGTCACAAATATGTATGTGTGAATGTGTGTGTATGTGTATACATGTGTGTGTGCAAACGTAGACACGCGAGTGCTGAAAATTTCACACACGAAAGTATAACTCCACCGTCCTCCATCTTCTGCGCCACCCCACATTTCGCTTATACATACAGCGATTTTCTTCTGACACGCGCTTAACCCAGAATCCAAAGTGACAGAGGGACGATACGGAGAGCATAAGATCTTGTGAACGTGACGTTTTGTATAAAATAGGTCAACACATTTCAGTGTTGGAGTGTGTTCGTAAGGATAGGAAGGAAAAGTTAGGTAGAAAATAAAAGTTAGGAAGGAAAATAAAGGTGCATTGAGTGTGAGGATGAAAGTGAAAAAAACACTCAGCAATAGGCGGCGAATAAAAGAATATTAGAAAAAGAATTAGACAAAAAAAAAAAAAAAAATGAAAGAAAAATAAAAAGATATAATAAATTGAATGAAATTGAATATTGAAAAACAAATAAAATAAAAATACAAATTGATGAAAAAAAAACCTGATGATTCAAGTACAGCCGCTGTGTGTCGTTGATCTATCATTGAATATGCACAATGGTGTTAGAGGGATGAAGATGGTACATTGAATTATTCACCAGGATAAAATACAATCGGTCTCTTGAAAGTGGCTGGCAACGAAAAAACAGTGAGAAGAATAGTATGATAAAAGCGACAAATATATCTGAGAACAAATTACGCTGCCTCAAGTAGTATAAATATTTATTTTACACTCGCCAATATATATACGTAGGATAAAAACAATAGTCGTAACTATTACTTTATTTTTTCAACCGTACATTTTTTAAAACATTATATAAAACATTATACATTCTCAATATAAAAATATATATTTTAGCAATTCCACAAAGCCCACATCATCCGTTGTTCAATATAAGTCTTATTTACGAGCTTTTATGGTATAATTCGCAATGTAGAAACGTTAAAAGCTCATCCAATGAGTATCATAAGCTTTACAAAGAATGATATATATTTTATAGGTAAATTTTCCTGGTAAATAAGTGACAGTAGATCATATTTCGTAAATAATTTAAATTTAAATTAACATAATCATGTAAAACACTTCATTCAAAATATTACTAGTATTTTTACTGTATAAAAAAATATTAATTGATAATAAATCATCAGATAGGATTTAATAATTCGATGATTATATAAAATTTTGATATATGCACTTAATTGTAAATTTTATTTTTATTTTGTTGAAATTTTCCACTCCTTTTCACTACTCTACTCTCTGCAGTTATTCTTCGCTTGAGGAACGATAAATACAGGAAAGTGGTTCATTTCACTAGACTTGTTCACAATAATAAATAAGTGAGAGAGGCTCTCTCACATTTTTACTCACCTCTTAAAAAATATATATAAAAAATGGTAGAAATAATGCAGCATTTAGCGACCCTTTAGCTTCAAGTATTCATGCCTATTCAAAATAAAGACTTAATTAAATTGAAGAAAGTTATTTGTCGATTGTGCGTGATTTAACGGATCAGCAAGCAGCTTTATTGAAAATTGAAAAAACACTAAAATACAAGAAGATTGATTCAATTCGTAAATTGTTAAAATTTTTTCGAATAACTCAATAAATTTTATTTTTTTTAAATCTGGTTTTTTATTTTCTCCTTTTTTTTTTAAATTTTATTTTGTCAAACTCATTATCCATATATATTGAAATGGATGTAGAATACAATATTTCAATGAATTTATTAGATATTTTTTTTATCTTCCAAATACACTTCATCCTAATGGATCCATTGATATCTTATGTATACATCAATCTGATCAATTAACAAAAAAAAAAAAAAAAAAGTCAATGCTATTGAAGGATATATATATTTTTTTATCAAACAAGATTTATTGTGGAACTTGTTAAAAAGTAAGTGAATCGACTAGTGAATGACAAAAAATAAAAATTGCATAAAAAGTGAAGAATAATGGGAGTTGCCCGTTGGCAACGAAACGAGAGTAACGTTCAGATGATAATAATCACTCGCATTGCACTTGCTGTTATCTACTCTATCTACAAATCGTTTGAACAGTAGTGCAACGACCCACAATTTTTTTTTCTCCATTGCTATCTTCTATTCAGTATTTTATTTCACTATTTCCTTTTTTATTTTTATTTTTATTTTTATTTTTTTTTTGTATCCGCACACAAAGCAGACTAGCAAGTTGATGCGCCAAGGTATAGTGTTTGTGTTTCGCCAACCTCATTCATTTTTTTTTATTCATTCATTCACTTATTTATTTATTTACTTACTATTTATATATGTTTACCTTTATTCATGTATTTGATTATTTCTCATAATAAAAAGCATATCTGAATGTTCAATTTAAATAATTTATCTGAATTAATTTTATTTGATATTTCGGAGAATGAAAAAATTCAAATATGAGTATTTCATTTCTTCCATTCATGCATATATTTACATATCATTATTTCCCTATAATTTGATCTTACCCATGATCATTTATCGAGTGATATCTAATAATATTACATCATCTTGATAAAATATATTGATTATCTACTAATAAACACATTGGAAATAGTAAAAAAATTTGATTTATCTATCTGACAAATATCAAAAATATGTGTTTAACTCAAAAATATTTCGTATGTTTCTATTGTACAAAGGTTCTGAATACATCAGTAAGAGTAGAAAGAGATGGTTGGTAAGTGAAAGAGATCATGGTTCAACCAAGAGGTAGAAAGCAACAAAGTACGTACATGGAGAAACGCTTCAGCGGCTCACAAAGATATTCACGAAAACCGCAGACACGATGAGAACGCTATTCGCGATATCACGCAGGCGATGACACTTCCGGAGGAAATCATCTACCTCTTGTCGTTTTACCTCTTTCTTGTCTCTGAACTCTATCACAAAATTTTGCAGATGAATATATATATTATGCGATGTATTATTTTTTTTTTGTTCAGTCAAGTTACATTACGTTTGTTATATAAATTGCACAATTATTGAATAATAAAAACGTAAAGTTATCCACATATATTAATTTATAAAATCAATATTATTTCACTATAAAAAATAAATTAAAACTAAATTTTTTTAATTTATTACGCGTTATCTTTCTGACATAAAATATTATTAATGATATAAAAAATTGAAATATAACCAAAAACGAAAAAAAAAAAAACGTATAATATTTATAATGACGTATAAAAAAGCGTAATATTTACTTGCAGAATAAAGATTCATTTTTTTTTTTTACGGAAATTCCATTGTTCATTATTATAATTACGTGCATAAAGATTTTTCATAATTTTTGCAAATATAACGTTACTCAATACACTATTATCCATATTATATGAGTTAAGACGTATTTTTATTCTATATATAAATGCATTAATACATTATATATATCGCAGTCGAGCCGTGGAAAATTTAATTAAAGTGCTTGTAACTATTCTCCATGATCGCATCGTGCCGTTGCCGCGGCAACGTACTCAAAATGACACACACTTGTCTGGCACTTGTGTCTTTCTCATTAGATATTTTATAAGAGGTTTATAATGTATTTCAATAGAGTCAATTTATGAATAATAATTTGATCAAGTAATTTATTGCCAATATTTTAAAATGAATGAAAGAGTATAATATAAAGTGATAATAATTATAAATTTAAGTAAGTTTCAGATAGGATCGTGTTACAAAGAGGATTTTTATGTTTAGTTCATATTGCATCTGATAATGTCACACACAAAATTAGTATATGCCAATATTTTATTTTATTACTCCATTATTTTCTATCGTATGATGAATCTTATATAGAAAATAATTTTATTTTCAATGAATGTATATAATTATTTTTGTAGGAAAATTTTGAATGCATTGAGTATTGAATTTTATCATAGAAAAGGTGCTGTATGGAAACAGTAGTTGATGTACATTGAACAAAAGCAAAAGAGATACTATATAAAGAGAGAGAAAAAAAAAATAGAGAAAGTGGGTGGGGGGGAGAGAATTTAATAAAATTGTCGCGCGAGAAGTCGTGCAATGCGGTCCACTTGCCACAAGGGAGCAAACCGAATTGGCGTAGAATGGAAGGCAATGGAATCGTTGGAGTTTCTTGTGGTGATTTGCATCCGCTGGAATAGAGGTCGGTTTTGCCCATGGGGCATTTGACTAGCTTGAAACTACACACAATCTTCGTTGGTCGATGTCAAGGTATGGTTTCATATACATTATATTAACTTCTCGGAAAAAAGGGGGATATTATTATTATTATTATTATTAACTTTCATGAATTGTAGTGGTGGATATCAATTAATAGGTAGAGAAATTTTTTTTTATCGTCTTCATGTATAATAGATGCTTTGTAAACCCTAATATGATACACTAATTAATTGAATTATTTATAATTCAAATAGTGAAAAAATAAAATTTAAAAATTAATATATTTATATGATTTGGTGAAAAGTATTTTTCAAAAAATATCATTGTTTGATGATGATTGCAAAAGTGAAGACATAGATTGTAATGATATAGATATTGTTCAGTTAGTTAGTTAGTTGTAACATAACGAGTTGTCTACAGAGCAACTCAATCCAAACTACGCTAAGCTCCACTGTAGAAAGTAAATATATATAGTTATTTTGCAGGTGGATTATTTCAGGAATAGGGTCTAGTTGGGATAAGTGAAGTGCCTCTAGCTTTTGGTGAGAATTGAGTTCGCGTTGGAAGTTGAGAACTTTGCGTGAGAATAGACTCTCTACAATGCACATTGCTTTACTGCTCTTTTGTAATCATTCTTTGCTAAGAGTAAAAAATAAAATAAAACTTCATGATATGTTTGTTTAAGAAATATAATATAAAAAAAAAAAAAAAAAAAGATTTTTTGCTTCTCAATAAATTCATTATTTATATCGCCAATCATTTTCAATTTGTGAAAAATAAATGAAAAAATTCTTTCACTATGATCATGTTTATTGTGCAACATTGAAATATAAATAATTTTCCTCATTTATATGTATTTATTACGGAGAGAATTTTCATTAAATATAGTTTTTCATATCAATCCGACCGTACAGCCGTATAAAAAATACAAAATGAGGAAGAGAGAGGGGGGGAGAATCAGTGATGGGCGATCAAAAGGATATATGTGAAAAATGCGAACTCCATCACTAAGGACAGGAAATTCATCAGCGAATTGCAAACAAAAAAATTATCATTCGTCAATATCCTTTCAATAATTTCATATTATTTCTAAAATGAATAAAATAGATAAATAATAAAATAAAAAAGTAGATAGATACATAATAAATTTAAATAAAACGTAACTTAGAGTGAACCAAAAAAATTCAAGTGAACAGAATATACTTGTTAAAAAATATTATCGATAGCTAATAAATAAAATTTAATTGATATTTTAAAATGAGAATATACATATATATCGTCTTTAATCATACGATTGTTGGGAAATGTAAAAAAGAAAGAAAAAAAAAAAAATCTCATTGATAGCCTGGTACGTGGTGGAATAATGAGCGCACACTGGGATTACACGTTTACATTCTGTTCCCAGGGGAATGATCTGCGTAGTTCGCTACTCGTGGCCGCATTCTCGCTTGGCCCTCCCGGCTTCTCCCTTTTGAATAGCCGAGTGTGAAAACTCTATATTTTAATTATTATTATCGTGTGAATATACGAAGTAATTATTTCCTGCTGTGGTAAATGTTTCCTGCGTCAAAAATACATATATACACCAGGGCTATTCACATTTGTACACTTACATTTTTCTCTCGTTCCTTAAACCAACTCCTATTAAGCTATAAATAGATTTTACATCAATTTTATTTTAAGTGTTCTCAAATATTGCAAATTTATATTCAATTTATTACATTTTCATCATTTATTCATACACATAAAAAATATATTTATTTCAAATATATTCCTGTAAAATTAGTTTTCTTCATGTTCGTATCTTTTATTATATCGTACTATTATATTATATCACTATATTTTTTGTTTGTTTTAGATGTATACATAATTCAATCAAATCTCATTAATTGTTCTATACATTATAATTTAAAATCCGTTAACGTAACATAAGCTCATAACATTTCGAAGTTAATAACAGATAATTAATAAATTGTACTGCGACTTCATATCAAATGCATTGCACTGACGTTTAAAATTGATTTCAATATTTGTTTTTTTTGTTTATAAACAAATCAAATATACAAAGCAGATTCAAAATAATAATAATAATAAAATTTATATATATGATAAATGAACAAAACATAATAAAAATAATAGTACGTATAAGTATAATCATAATTTACATGGGGCTACATAACTTATTAAATTCATAGTGTTTAATCAATCATATTGCCATTTAGTGTAGCATGAATATATCTGCAAGTATTTAGTTTGGCTTGTGTTGATTTATAAATATTACTCCAAGTATCGTTATTCCCATTCACTCTCTCACTCCTTTCTTCCCTTTTTACGTTTTTCATGTTGTTTCAACTCTGCTATTTTCCCAGGCAAACATACACACTTACACAAAAACAAATATATATTACGAAGCAGTTCATGAGTGTCGTATATTATATCTTTGAGGACATTGAATATGGTGTTGTTACTGGATAACGACACACTTTAGTTAATGTATTTTGAAAAATATTATTTTTTTGAATACTATAGGTCTGATAAAATATTTCCCACGACCACATAAATAAATATCTATGGGCGAATAAACTACAAACTTACCTTCCACTGACAACATTATGAAAACTGGAGTAAGAAACAGTAGAATAGCAGCCGATGATGTCATCTTTGTGTAATTTCAAAATAAAAAGAAAAAAAAAAAACACCACTTTTCAAGTATTATTCCAGAATTTATGTTTCTTTCTTTATTTTTGTATGTTGACCACAGAAAAAAAAAAAAAACACTGTGATTCACGTAGTGTGGTGCAATCAGAATTTTACAGTTGTAATAGAGTACATTTGGGATTGAATTATTGAGGAAACAAGTCACGAATGAGCCTCGTATCTTAAATGTGGGGTTGTAGCGAAAATTACAGTGGATTGTTTGTTGTTTTTTTCTTTGTCGTGAAAATTGTGATTCTTTTCAGTGAGTAAACAAAAAAATGTTGATCTTATGTTTATGTCATTATTTTTGCCATGTGTGATAAACACCTGAGTGCAGATGGTGATAGAGTAACGAATAAAAATTATGACTGTAATAGCGATGAATACTCTCGTTATTTTATCAATTTTCAAATTTCCAATTCGAAGTACACTCCATATTTTGTAACACACTTTAGCACTTTAATTAATGTGCACTTTTTTTCCAATATCCACATACAGACTCACAAATTACGATGAATAATCAACATTAATTACTATCATATGAATTATTATGAATATAATTCAATGATACAGAGTGTGAGTAATGAAATGAAATTTAAGTATATGAATAATTTTTAAGAATGACATTTAATGAACTTTCAATTAATTGTCATATATTATAATAAATGTATGGAGTACCACCGACCGGTCGCGAGAATTTTAACAGAAATTAAAATATTTGAGAAAACAAAAATAATATGGAAAACGGATATTTTTAAAACATGATGAGTTTAGTTGGCCAGGCGACCGGACGGGGAATCGTATCTTGGGCGACTGCCGGATGAGCTGGACGTTTGTAGTGCGCTTGCCTCCCTAAAACTGCGCGATCCGTAATATTGTCGGCGCGCACCTGTCGTTCGCGGGTCACTGCGCATGCCTCTATAATGAACGCAACTGCTTCGATGTATGGTGGTACGAATGTGGGAACGAGTGATGAAACTTCTTAGACATTATATATGATATAAATTAGCGATAAAGGGCCATATTCAGATCGGTATCTAACAATTCATGTTTTTTTTTTTTTTTTTTTTACGACACTTCCCACACAGCGTATTCTCCACTTTCATTCGCATGATTTCATCTAAAACAAATATATATGGGGCATTCCATGCCAAATCGACCACTTTCAGACCTCACCCCTCTCGATTTGGCTGAATTTTTTCAGGTTTTTTGAGTCAATCAAAAAAAAGTTATGAATTTTAAAAAAAAAAAAAAAGGTTTTTTTTCTTCGAATGCTCATAACTTTTTCAAAAATGTACTAATCGAGACGTTTTTTTGAAATTTTTCGTTTTTAAACGAACTTAACAAAAAAAAAATATCCAAAGTTCTATTCGATGAAATTTTTCAATTTTTTGGAGAAAACCATTAATTTTTCAAAGTTCGCTATTTTTTATTCTTTTTCTTTTTTAAACTTTGATTTATTCTTTCTATTTTTTTTTTAAATGAATTTTGTTATTGAGTAAAATCTATGTATTATCGATATATTTTATTAATAAAACAAAGTTAGATTGCGAAAAAAACAAAAATTTGAAGATCATTCAAACTTTATTATTTAATTGCTAAATTATATGAATAATTATTAAATACTGTAATCGATACTTATTCATTGTATTTCAATTTGAATATAACAATTGTATAAACAAAATATAAAACAATTATTTCAATTTTCGTGGATTCAATAAGTATTCGAATGTATACAGACACAATACAATGTTGATATAATATTAATTAGACCACAATGTAATAAATAAAATTGTGTTGTGAGTATACAATATTATAATGCGATGAACAAGCAAAAATTAATATCATTAATTAATGCAGGAAATATATGTTTATTCGTGGTTCAAAAAATATCATTAATTATGTCAAATTATATTTTAGTTGTGAGCGTACAGTATTTTTCATTTCGTTTTATTTTAATTAATATCAAATTTATTCAAGTACCCTACAATCAATACAAAGTGCCATCTTACCGGTAGAATTTACTGCTGTTGGTAAGTGCGAGCGCAAAAATATAACGTTGATGAAGTGGTATATAACAACAACCAAGGGTTAAAAATATCGGTTTCTGCACGGTATAACTGTAGTATAAATTATTAACAGTTGGTTACCAATACCGGTAAATTCTTTTATATTTTATCAGTAAAAGTTTCAATTTTAAACGTTAGCACAATGCATTTCATATGAAGCCACAATACAATTAGTTTATAATATTTTATGAATCCCTCAATATTATGTATGTACATGAAGTTTTAATAGATTTCATGCTATAATGTGTCGAATAACTAATGAGATTTCATTGCATTATTATTAATATGTATCATTGGCATATTGAATGTATTTGTAAAATATAATATCTGCATTACATTACTCTCTTAAGTAATCACGTAAAATATTGGGCATTCGTAAATGAAAAAATGAAGAAGAGCAGAAAAATACGTAAATAATAAAATAATAACATATATTGCAAATAAATATTGCAATTCATAATATGAACTACATCTGGTATGTTGAACTCATTTTTAAATAATGTACCTCTAAAGCACCAAGCGTATCGGGTAGTGTACGGTAAGAGGTTGTCTTACTAACATATCATCACGGATGTTGCGTCAGTATGTGTACGAATTAACTACTGTCCATTATGCCAGTAAAAATCATGCATGATAAGCCATGAGGAACGACTTTACCTCAGCATTAGATTATTCGGTTTAAGTCTTAGAAACTGCATATAATTTTCCATATATATATTTTCGGATAATTTATTATTATTATTATTATTATTATTATTATTATTGTTGTTGTTGTTGTTGTCGTCATTGTTTCTATATTGATACTACAGTTTAATTAATGAAATATGAAAAATATTTATGAAAATTAATATAACGACCAATAGAGTATTTGGATGAAAAATTTATCCAACATGTAATTGTAGGGGTGAATTAATTGGGTGAGTCAAGGGCAACGTAACCTAAATGGCCATCTAAAAGGAGTATGCGAGTGAGTAACTGAGAAATATTAGTAACACGTTTAGCAATTCAAAGAAAAACTCAGTATGAGTAGGGGCTGTAAACATTTGATTCGAACCGCATTGTATAAGTGCCAGGGGGAGGAAGAGGAGGAGGGACACATGGGGGAAGTGGGAATCATCAGTATTAGTGGTAGGGGAATTTCACAATGTGGGTTGTGCTCAGTTCAGTTTAGCTTTTGCTTCGTGACACGTGCTTTCATACTTGTGGCCCAATATTTGTATTATTTATGTAACTTCATTAAATTAATTTCTGTAGCTCCACCAATTCATTGATGTTACAATTGTCATATAGTGTATATATGTATATCTATATATACAAGTATATATGCATATATGTGTGTGTGTCATAATGCAGTGAAAAATTATTATTTTTTTTTATAATATAACGTACTTTAAGGAGTATACAATCAACAATTAATATATGACGATGGCCAAGTATTGGATACCAAAATGTTTTCAGACATCAATTTGCACATTTATTTACATGAGTATAATTCTTATTGGGCATGTTCAAGGTCTGTATAATAGTGTAGTATTTTTTCAGAGATTTTCTTATTATTAGGAGATGATAAAAAACGTATTTTTTTTTTTTTTTTTCTTCTTTCTACATTTCAACGAATGTCGATAAACGAAAAGCTTTTGAAAATAACTCTATCCAACAACTTTCCCGCGTTCATAAACTATTGCAAGCATTCAGAGCATGATTTATTAATGTAACAGCTTTTCGCACTCTATTGCAAAAATAAACTCCTGTAAGAATTACTCAACTAAAATAAATGTTGAAAAAAAAAAAAAGGGATGAAAAGAAAATGTTTTAAAAATAAAAACTCTAAACAATATGTTATCGTGATAAACATATTGACTAGAATTTTTTCCTGTTCTAATGTCAATCAAATGAATATGGAATGTGTGAAATTATAATTATGCATGTATATTTAAAACATGCGAAATATCTGAAACTAAATGGGAATATTTGTATAAATATAACATTGAATGACATTGTACAGCTCGATCCAAATTGTTCATGTCCGGTTTGATTAAACATGAGCTTCTCTTTAGAATTGAATTTTACCAACAGCCAGACTGTTTGTTTTTTTTTTTTTTTTTTTTTTTTTTTCTTTCTATATATTCAATCTCACTCTTGTGTTTCTTTTCATTCCCACTCTCCCTATCTTGGTTTTTTTTTTCTTCTCCCACTCTCCAGCAGAGTTATTCTGAATGCAATCGGCAGTGATGTCATGATTCCCAGAGTGGACCTCGACTCTATTTTTGGCCTGATGCTGAACCGCATTTACTAGCAATGTGTCTGGTAATCGCATTACTTTTACCATTCCCTATATTAACGTGCTCCAATTGCCAAAAAATATCGTGTTTCCGGCAAAAAAAAAAAACTTTCTCAAAATGTAAAATCATTCTTGTGAAAGTTTTCATATTTTTATTACATTGAAAAAAAAAAAAGAAAAAAAAAACATTACATTAGTCTGATAAATAACACAATATTTCATGGTTGAAGAAGAGTAAATTTAAATATTTCAAAGTAAATTATAATTAATTACTTATTTTTGAAAAGATAAAAAAAAAATTATAATTGTAATTATTTGATACATTAATATGAGCCTTTAGAAATGATTGTCAGCGATAACAAAGTATAATAGATCCTTCATCATGCGTGCATAATTATATATACTTCTCGTCCTGCATCACATATAATCCAACTATCATATTACGTTGCAATATCTACAGCATTATATACATCTCGCGAATACGATCCATTTTCACTATTTAAATTGTTCATATTTTGCCATCTATATTTGTAGTACATTAAATAATATATTTTGTGTTTTTTGAAAAATCGTCAAAAAGATAGCAGAACATGTGCTTATATGTATGTTAAATGATTTTTGAAAAATGCGTAGCTAATGAATGTGAAATTTGATAAGGAGCAGAAGCCGAAAGTCATTTTGACAGATTCATCAAACTATGTGCGCATGGCACATTTTCTTTTTGATAATATTTTGATTTTCATCAAATATATAAAACAATAATATATTTATAAATATTTAAAAGCATATGAAGTCACAGTAAAATTGTTCAATTATATTCAATCTAATTATTTCATCATTTCTTCATCATATGTGAGAATAAATAAATATATTTGCAATAGGTATATGACATTCAACATTCGATCGAAATATCACCGGATATCAACCATATGGCGAATGGCTATCCAGTTTTTTGCGGTTTCCGTTCACTTTATAGGAAAAGAATATTCCAGTTTGAGTCTCCGTGAATATATGTTCTGGATTCATACGAAATAAGACATATGTTACATATTTTATATCTTCATCCAACGTTTTTATCAATATTATTTTATTCATCTACAAATTTGAATAATACAAAATTGAATAATTTTTTTGTATTTACTTTTTATTTGTAGTCCAATATTATTGTACAAATAAGAAAATTTTGCTGAATACTAAAAGAACATAAAATATATAGTGAGACTTACAAACCGGAGGTACATAGGATTTCGTTGGAACTCTGAGTATCCAAGTATACAATGTATTTGCGTGAAAATTCTGAAACAGTGAAAATGCATATTATAAATATACCATATCATATTTTGTAATACATATCTGTAAATTTTTTCCCTTGTTATAAAATTATTATATTTATTATACTCATACATATTGTAATGCTATAACAATATACATGATTATGTGTTTAATTTTTTTTTTTATTATCATATTTTTTTATTTTTGTTTATTTATTTGAAAATTCAAGAATCCGTGAAAAACCCGTACTAGAAAAGGTTTATCGAGTACTTGAAAGCAGTGCGTATCGTTGTACGGGCACGTGCGATTATTATGTCCGGAACCGGATATTCACTTGGCCGCGCTCCCACCTGGCTTTTACAATTCGTTCATTCGTTTGTTCACTCGTTCGACCGCGGGGGGTGCCCCACATGCTTTCACAGAGGCCAGCCATCCGTGGACACACACCACCGTCTGGTTTAGTTTCCGGTCCGCTATCAAACGTCACTATCCCACTCTTTCATTTGTATATATACAATTATATATATTTTTATTTATTTATTTTTTTTTTAAATTTCCCTTAAAAATGCAACATGTACAAATAGCTCTCACATTTCATTTTTTATTTCATCGCATTTCAATATTTTCAGTATGATCCATTTTTTTTTTTTTCCACTACATACAATAAGTGTAAAATATTGATAACTTGCATTGGTCATATGACATACATAAAAATATATATATAATTTATTGTTACAATAAACCTCACTATATTCCCGATTTTTAATCTAATTTAATCAATTTGTCTATATATTATTTCTTAATTGGTACAAACTGGTTCTTTATTTCATTCACACCGTCATTTATATCGTTCGTAATCCAATTTTCAATCAATTTCATTTCTACTCTCTAACATATGTGTACTAATACACAAATAGAATCTAACAGTAGTATAAAAACATTTATATTCTATTCGAAAAATAAACTCATGTTATATAATGATAAGATTGATTTGAAATTGCATTCGAAAATATCTTTAATGAAAATCGTCCGTTATGAAAAAAAAAAAAAAAGGAAATGAAAAAATTATTTCTTTATTTAATACTGAACCTGAATGAATAACTTTATATATCTACTTTCTTTTCATGATTTTTATGCCACTTTCAAGTGAATTTACTTCTCTCATTATGAAAGCCAAACGCGTGGCGACAAAAAGAACGTGATCGCATGACTTCTGATCTACTTTACAATGCATACGTGACGCTGGAGCGTGTTAAAATCCAAAGAAAGGGTAGGAAAAAAAAAAAAACAAAAATCATATGAAAATATAAAATAAATCGAAACAAAAAAAATCAAGAAATTAAAATATTTCTAGAAATTTTTTTCTAGAAATTCCGTTAATTTAGATTTAACAATAAACATATCATTTCATCAATAAATACAAAGTAATACTAATAAATATTAGATGAGAAACTGTAATATACTGCTATATATAAATTGATATTCGTTCCATATAAAAGTTCGAATGTATAATGAAGTCATTAAAAGTATAGACCACAAGTATATTCATAAGTTGTTTCGAGTTTATTCAACAATGACAGCGTGTACATGTAACACAAGTATACTTTGTTATACACATCAACTCAAAACCTGTAGAGTTAATAATGGTTATATACACGCAAGGTGGCATTCGATCAGTGCTTATATATGCCAAAGCCTTAAGACGTTGACCACACACACTAATACTCCCATTTGTTTTTTTCTTATTTAACCCTTGACGTTTTTCCCTCTTTTGCTCAATCCCAATTGAAATTTTTTGCGGTATAGAAACATTTATGATCCCTTTTTTCGTTTGATTAAAGCGATATGAATTTCGATTACCCTCAACTTTTCGTATATTTATCTTATAACAATTCAAAGAACTTCATTTACAAAAATATTCACATGACATAATTATAAATATTTTTATAAAAAATTACACCAACTTGTTAAACATTACTGAAATAATTTCTAAATATTTTATGTTGTCGCAAATGATATAAAAATGAGATAAAAAAAAAAATAATAATAATAATAAAAGATGAAATTTATTATGTAAAGATTTCCAAGATTTCAAAAGCGGTTTCATCCGATAGAATTATTATTTAAGAATTTTTTTCTTTTAGTCATTTCTCGTTTCTTCATCGCCTCTACATCCAAGCATTATAAATTTTTAGATGCCACTTTAAAAAATTCTATATTCATATATATTTCGTTGTTTTTATTTCAGTAATTTTTTTCTGTCTTTCTAAATATTGTATATGTGTTTTCGTTTTAAATGGGAGTACAATAGCAAAAAGCAAAGGGTAAAATGGTCATGGTGTTGGAACAGAGAGTTGTTTGTAGTGGTGTAACCAACATACTTTTGTGAAACAATACCGGAAAATAACGCGAGAGCAAAAGAGAGCCGAGACAAGGAGTATCCTGGCTTAAAGGTTTGGGCCATCTAATCTCCTTCTAGACTCGACTACGTCGAGCACTTTCAACCGGATTTCAAGTAAAGATTACAACTCGGGGGCCATTGAACACCAGAATTAAAGGGAGGGGTAAAAATGGCGTACCAAAGTCTTTATATGCCTTTAGTCAGCAAGTGGCTATTTCACTGTACTCTTAAAAATAAAACTAGGAAAATAAGCGTATTACAATAATGGATACAATTAAGGGTCTTGGAAAAAAGTTTGAAAAATTGCGTAATTGGGAAAACGCACATGAGTTCCAAATTTTCAAAATCAACATCAACATTTTCCAAATACAAATCTATTTAATATAATTCATTGCCTCATTGAATTTTCATATAGAAAAAAAAAAAAAAAAACGAAAAAATCTATGAAATAAGTATAAATACATTTATAAAAAAAATAATGATGTTGAGGAAATGACGCAACTCAATTACGACGGGATGAGGATACGTTATGGGCGTTGCTCTCCTTCAACAGATGAAGACGTAGGGGCCAGCAAACATGCAATCACAACACCCAATTGCACGCGCACTGTATATTTGGGTGTAAAGCATCTGACAAGAGTAACGCGTTTCTCACATGCCACGTGAATTATTGCTACACCGTATATTATAGTTGCCATGTTATATAATTATCACCCTTTCCTTTCCCTTTCGCGCAATTCCCCTATTCCCGTGATATCACCTGTATATATACATATATATATATATATATATATATTATACACACACAATGTCGACTCAACTAACGTTCGTGTTTGCCGGATGATTGTGGTTAAATACTCAAAATGATTACAATGCCTACTTTGTCAATGCATCAACAATATATCAATTTCAACACATTGCTAGCACGTATGTGCAAGTGTCATCTTCATCTCTGAGTGTCATTCTCCCTCCTTCTCCTTCTTCCTTCTCATAAGACTCTTTTAATCATGGCAAGGTTCCGCGAAATATTTTTTGACTACATTCAACCCAAACAATACAATAATAATAATTATTATTATGATAAGTATAATGCCTTCATTCATTCATGTTTGTACAGAATGATAGAAGTTGACTATAAAATTCTAAAAAGCCAGTTAGTATTGGAAAATCAATCAGCGACGTGCACAATTCCTCACCGAAAGTCGGAAAATTATTTTCTAAAAATTTGTATTCTTTCAACCTAAATTAAACACGCATTCTATATTTATTTATTCACAAATTTATTCATCAATAATTTTGATAAAATTTGTAAGCCAACATTTATATGTAGATATCGTTGTGCTATTGTTGTTTGACTGAGTCATTATCACAATTGCCATGTATCTAACTATAATTATGAAATTAGAAAAAAATAGTCAACGTCATATAAAAAGCAAGCATTCACGATCGATAATGTAGCGGTTACGAGGTAGTTGCGATGGGAGTTTGAGAAAGAACGAAAATGTAGGAAAAAGAAAGTAGAAAAAAGATGGTAAATGTACGATATAATATGATGATGCAAAGAAGGAGCAAGAACAATTTGCATGCGACCAACTTAATCAGTGCCAACACCTCATGAGCGACGTCCAACAACCTGGAGATTCGCTCATGTGATACGCAAAACACTAAGAATATGCTGTGATTTAGATCACAAGATGCTAGAAAAAAAAATTTTACTTTAATTAAACGAAATATTTTTTCTCTTCTTATATAATATATAAAAATAAAAAATATTATAATTTTTTTAATCTTTGTCTTTTCTTTTACAGAGAGTACACAGCTAATAATTAAGTCAATAAATGTCCCACCTCTAGTCAAAATTGGAGAAGTAGACTACGTTATTTTAGACTGTGATTATGATCTTGAAAATATATCGAGCGATGGCCTTGTAGTTAAATGGTTTTTCAATTATGACAATTTGGAATATCAATGGATTTATGGACATGAACCGCAGGCAGATCCAACTGCAAATCATATAGATCTTGGATATAAAGCTAGTGATGATCCTTACACAATGTATCGCGCCATGAAACTAAATAATCCAACGATCAATCTCACTGGAGATTATAGATGTGCAGTATTTACATACGAAGATGAGCAGATTGCCGATGCCAGCATGATTGTTTATTGTAAGTTAATTATTTTTATTCTTATTCTTAATTTTTTAATAAAACAAAATGACAAATAGATGCTAATGTATTCTACTGTTTGAAGCAAATAATTCAAGAACGACAAATTGTTGTGAATCGTTTCATTTCGATTTGAATAAAAGTTTATACGTTCCGTATTCGGATATTTTCAAGTTTATTAATGTATCGGATGAATTTTAAAATAAAACTTATATAAGAATATACAATACACATTTCTCAGTTAAAATTACCGATGAAAATTAGATTATTTATCTGAAAAAATTAATATATATAAAAAAGGATATATTAATAGATTTGAGTTTGTCAGAATGGCACATACATTCGTTTCGCTCACCACCCACTCTCAGTTTGTTCAAAACCTAAAACTATGCTCAAATGGGATAAATGCAAATAAAGTATTTGCATTCACACTATCGCTCGCAGTCCCATCCAATCCGACCCTAAACTTTCATGATTCCAGAAAATTTCATATTTTTTGTTGATGTAAAAAAAAAATTACCATTTTTCCTAAGCATCAATTGACTCTCACTATTTTCCTAAATACAAGTAGGATAGAATACTGATACAAATTCACCGAATCGGGTATGTGTTTTGCTGGTCAACTAGGGATTAACTTGGGAACTATGTAACTCCATTCGCGAATAATTTTGGATCTTGAGTGGATCGAGACCGAAGCGAGAGTGATAGTGTGAAGGCAAGCACGTAATCTTCCTTTAAGAATATTAACTGAAGCAAAAGCATGAATTGACCCTTATACTACTACTACTATTACTACTACTGCTACTACTACGACTACTATAATAGTGTAGTAGGATATATTATAATATATACCCGTATCTACAACATCTCGAAAACGTATCGAGATTTTTCAAAAATTTCTTTTATTTTGTTGGGTATTATAAGGGGTTAATTTTTTATTTTTTTGAGCTTGATCTCTCATACGGTTATACCAGAAATAAAAAATGCGAACTATGACCGCATGATGTGGCCTGCTCGTTCATATAAATAATCCCGAACATAGAATCAACCATAAACTTTACTAAGAAATAAAATATTTTCTCATGGTAAAATAGTTTTAAGTTTAAAGTCGATAAATTTCTCAAAATTATTTTTATAACTTTTTCATCATACAACTTTTATCTTCATTGTTTATTTTATTTTTTAGCGGCGGGAGAAAAATTCGATTTACAGTACAGAAAAAAAATGATCAATGGCAAAGATGGGGTTGAAGTAATTTGTTCTGCTGAAGGATTGTATCCACAACCGACGATAGATATTTTAATTAAGTAATTCATCTATTCCAATTTTTATTTGTATATATTTAATTTTTTTGTTTGTTTTGAATTGGCCGAACAAGCATTTTTTTTTTATATTTAAAAATTCAATGGATTAACTTTTGTTTGAAATCATTGAAGTGACATCATGTGGAATGAGACAGACAAACCTGATTTGACGGTGCGTGATGATGGCAAATATGATATTATGATGCGAGTAGCAGCTCAAGATGAAGATTTGCCGAGTGAAGCAGTAATCAAATGCGATCTTGCCATACCAAAGGCCAATTATAGCTTTCCACATGAATTAATGTACTATACTGGTAAGTTATACAAAGTTATAAATCAAATTTTATAATTAGTCAACCGTTGATCGATCAACCGTCCATCATAAACACATTAAGGCGACTGTCTACCATGAGGCTGGTTCAGGTTCAATTCTCGATGGAGGCAAAATTTTTTTTTGTGAAAAATGAAACTTCACTCTTGCTCAATGTAATTACCGACGGTAATGCTTTTGTATTAATGGATTTAATAAACAAAAACACTGATACATTCGCTAATCGATAGAAAGTATTTTCACATAATAATATTATATAGTATATCATAATTTTAGGACATCATTAATTTAAAAAATAATATTTACTATATATCGAGAGCAAGGTGTTTTATTTGTCAAATTATTACTCGTTAAATTGCCATGACTTTTCCATATACCAATTGCAATATTAATTAGATCAAGAATATAATAATTTTCTTGTCAACACAAATGTCAATATAACATCACTAAAAAAATTGCTTATTAAAAACCATAATGCTTTTTTACCTGATAGACGCGGTATGTGGTGCTTTTGTTGTGCAGGATCACCAACCAGTACCCCTTCTGTAACGACCAATCTACTGCAAAATATGGAGATCCAGGCAATAAGCAACTATGAACCAGATATTGACAATGGTGAGAACTTTGGTTGCCATCTCCTCTCTGTCTCTCATTTTCTCGTCTCAACATCTTTTTCCTTATTTATTTATTTATTTTTTTTTTCAATTATTACAATTTTCATATATATAGAATTTAGTTTTATAAAGTGAAATGCATTGCACTGCTGTTGGTCGAGAATCAGTATTGAAGAGAAAAAAAAAGTTGAGATTAATGAAAGGTATTTCATTTTTTCACTCCTTTTATGAGAAATTTAGGAGGCAAATTACTATATATTTTCAAAATTTGCACATGACAATATTATACACAATATAACCCTCTTAAAGCACACCACCACTACCATGGACACCAAAAGGTGGCGTTTTTATATGCTCATAAATCACAGTTACCGGGGAACAATGTACCCTTGAAGTGACTAAAGTGTTGTTTTTTTTTTTTTTCCAGCAGTTGTTTTTTCTTATATATTCACATTTATTTTTTTTTTTTTTGTTTGTTTTATTGAAAAAAGAATTATATAGTTCAACAGAGCTTCAATTTTGAATTATTTTTACTTGAAAAAAAAAAACAATATATACTTTCTGGTCTGCAATTAATGATAAAAATTTTACGATAAAGTAAAATAGAATCGCGAATGACAAAAGAAAAATAGTTGAATATTACTTATAAATCGGCGCGCATATATAAAAAAATAAGATGATACAGTTGAGATAAAGTATATAAGGGTGAGAATTTTAAATGGCTTCGATGTCACGTTACATTTTAAATTCGCACATATATTTATGGCATTGCACCACTCGAGAATAGTGAAGTAGTGTCAACGCTGTCACTACAAAAGTTGCTTCTACATTCTAATAATGTAAGGTTATATTAACACATACCTAACTTTAGCTATTTATTAGTCTAGCACGGTAATATCATCTGATGACTTGGAAGATCGAGTGTCTGTGGCCTCTACCTCGATCTCTCCCGTAGATTCATTCACATTACATCTCTTTTTCAATTCTATCTAACTTTATCCTCACTGCCTTTCTCTACTTATACTCTCTATCATGCTTTATTATTTTCCCTCTCAGTCCTTTACACATTTGGTTTAGTTTATATTCACTCGAATATTAGTTTTATGTATATACACTGGCAACTAACAAGAGAATAGTTAATTTCAATTGCGGAAATTGTCTATGAAAATTTTCAGTACACATTAGCTTTAACATTAAACAGAAATATAAATATATATTATAAATATGATATTTGTGCATTACATATTGTTTATGAGAAATATTGAGAAATAATAATATACAAATAATAATAATATATTGGTATTTAATTAAAAATATAAATGTAGGCAATTATTAAAATAATAATATTGTTATCAAATTCATATCGTAGTACAGACAATTAATAGTCACTAAATAAACAATTTCTATCATCATGGAAAATAATTGTGATATAATACGTAAGACATTGAAACGAAAGAAATGATTGGGAGAAGTGAGTCCACCTGGAAAATGAAATAAAAATAAATGAAAAAAAAAAAGAAAAAAAGAAAAATCAATTCGAGAACTATTTAAAGAATAAGTAATTAATTTCATTTCACATCTTCCTTCTTTTCGTTTCACTTTATCTATATTCCTATTTTCGTTCCTACATTTTTTTAACAATCTCTTCCAGTCCACCATGAGCATCTCACTGTACTATATAGATATGTATCAATGTGTACCACTAACAATAGATATGGCTATTTTTTTGTTTATGTATATGCATATGTATATATAGTTAGATGGCTACAATTAGATCAAATAACTCTTGTCGGATAGTAAATTTGCTATAGCTAATATTGAATTCATTTTCTCATACATATATATGTAGAAAGCATAAAATTCAATACACATTTTAATTATTTATTCTCCTTTTTTTGTTTTCGTTTCTATTTAATTATAAAAAAGCTTGAAAAACTCATACGTGGTAATATTATCTTGTGGTATATAATATATAAATATGAAGAGACTTTGAAGAGTAGTGAAAATTGGTATTTCTTATTTCTCGTAAATGCAATATACCACTATTCAATAAAATAAACGATGTTTTATATTTATCATCGTCACCCCGTGTTTCTCTTTGGCTATATAATAGTATAAACTCTGAAGTTGTATATATATCCTAAACACTCTGATGAAAAAATATACCTATATACGTATATCCAGACATATATATGACATACATACCGGTATATAAATGTATGAATATTTAATGCAATATATAGTATATTCATGAAAGGGACACACGATGAAAATTCAAAGTGTCATCTCGACGCTTCCATCTCAATATTATTATTTTATTTTTTCGCAGCCCACTCATCCTTAACCATGACGTGGCGGTTTTTATCAGTCGCCTATCTTTTTCTATTTATGTCAACCCGAAATACTTGAATAATTTCAATTACATAGTGCAAGCTTTCCGTCACTGCTAAAAAAAAAACTTGTCATTGTCTATATTTATGAAAAACATTAAATTATCACATATAAATTGCAGTCAACTTAACTTAGAAATTATTATTGCAAGTTATAGTTACAAAGAATTTTACTCAGATTATTTTCATATAATTTTTTTTTATTAATTATATATTAATTACGTGGTTAAAGATAAAAAGTGGAAGACATAAATTTGAATCGATTTAATCACTGTCAAAATGACGATTATGAGAAACGATAGAGAATAGAAAGAATATAAAAAAATATATAAAAGATGGGAACAAATCTCTGTGACATTAAAACCATAGGGTGAGAATTGAAAAAAAAAAAAAACAAAAGAAAAAAAAAATCTTTCCTTCCTAGAGTATATAGTATATAATGTAATATAAATTTGTTCAATATCACATATTACTGCTACTGCCAATCGATACGTCAATAAAAATAATGGACTGAATAATTATAGCTATTGGTGCGGCACGGATGGCTCGTAATCTCAACTCACCAATTATCATGGCATTTATTGATAATAGCCCATTACTGCACGTAACATTTGGGGAAACGTAAAGCTGTTCAGACTATCATCTTGATGAAAATTTCCGCAATGTCGAAGTATGACCACTAATTAGTTGAAAATTAGTAACCAAAAAAAAATCTTTCTTTGCCATTATTGATCATTCAACTGTAATATTCTATTGATATTTTGTACTGCTATAAAGAAACAATTTCACTAGAAAATTATTGGCAAATGTTCATCATGAAATAATTCCAAATCATATTGTCAAGTAGTGTAACCAATGCTTATGTCAGACCTTATTTTCACATGTTTTTGTTTTATGCCGTGCACAAATCATTCCATCAACTTATAAATATACGAAATATAAGTATTTCTTCATATCTTCTTTTGTTAACGAAAGCTATCAAGAGCACTATTCAATAAATCTTCGATTTATTTCAACTCCTGATTGAAGTTAATATGAAAATATACCTTCTTCCAGAATGTCAAACATAAAATACTTCTTGAATTCTAATACTAACGTTTCAAGTAAAAAGTTCAAAGTGGAATTTTCTTTGATGAATAAAACCATTATTACTTATTGAAAACAGGCAAATGAATATTGTAAATATTCGATTATTGATAAAAGTTTATTTTGAAAGTAGTCTTTTTGGCCGAATTTTTTATTCATCAATTATTTGGATTAATGTATATTATTTCCAGTGCCTTTAGACTTACAAAACTTTTAGGTTTTCATGACAAATAGTGTACATTCAATAATTCCATACAGATGAATTTTTCACATTAACGAATTATATATTTAGAAAGGATTTTTTTTAATGAATATTTTACTCTGTTTTTTTTTTTTTTTTTTTTTTGCCAATATAAAGGTTTTCTTAAAGGTTACTATAGAGTGAATAAGGTCAAGATGGCCTTCTAGAGGCACTTCATGAACCTTACATTTCGATAGATCTTGAAAAATTGGTGAGTCGTTCGCTGATGATAGCGAATTTCGAATCAATTCTTGCTGTTAGAAGATGGTAACTCTGGTGTCGTTAAATAAAATTATTTGTCAAGTTGTAGAAATGAAATGAGGTTTTTTCTCACTATTCATTACTTTTTCTTTCTCTTTTATATATTTTTTGGGATTCTAAAAAAAAACGATGTTTGATACAATGACACAATCACCTTGGAGGTGTTTGATAATGTAGGTTTTTTGGGATTGGTGAAAAAAAAAAATGATAATAACTTGAAAAAAAAAAAATTATTTCAATTCTGTTGGTATCGAAAATTCCATAAATTGACGTAAACCACTGTAATAGAGGTAAATGATAATATGGTTTCTGTACCCATCAATGTGGATTTATCTATTTTTAAATGTTTATGTGATACATTAAACTTAAAAAAAAATAAGACAAATAGAATAAACGGTGCAGTTTAATTACAAGCAAATAAATGTAAATTGATTATTCTGTTGAAAAGTGACATTGCTTTGTTTTATTTATATATTCATTTTTTTTTTAAACCGTTTTATTATTGTCTACTCATAAAAAAATCTATAGATATACATATGTAACCTTGTGATTTATGCCTTTCAATGCAAACTTTTTTCCACACAGCCACTCGTAAAAGTTGATGGGCTCTCGTCAGTAATAAAGACAATAGGAAAAAAAAAAAAAAAAAAAAAAAACTATGGAACAAACATGTAGACGAAATGGCATGGAGAAACATCAAGAGGACTACTGATATTTTTGTATCTGACGCTCACTATTAGATATTATATTACTATTTACTAATAGTTAGACATTAAAATAATTTTCTGTATTTCGGGAACTTGCAAAACGGAATGGAGCATAGTAGATATTGACAAATATAGGAAAAGGTTTTGATGCTTGGGTGCACACACATGGACATCTGTGTCCATTATTTCAGCATCCGGATAGTTTCACCGTTTGGCGGCCCCATAAATTTAGTACAGTACGCGACCCGTTAAATTTTATCTGCCTCGCCTATATCGTACGCCCACTTTTAACCATCCTCTTCTCCCTATTATACCATTCCCCTTCACTATATCCTCCCTATCACTCGACCTCTTTCACCCTTGCTGTGCCATACTTAAATATATTCGTACATGCTAAATCGTCAGCAAGAAGCAAATGACTTCCGTTCGTGTCTCAAACCCGTATGGCTTTTGCCTAAGTTATATATTTTTATTCACATACATATAGCTTTGCGTCGGGACATTTCCCTGTCTAATGTTTTATTGAAATATAAACCAAGCCTACTGATTAATTCAAATTTTAATAGACAATTTTCTAAATTCCTGCATTCTTATAATTTATCAAGGTTTACATAAATTTATTCATAATTCATATAAAGTAAAAATATATTTACGAAATTTTTTTGTTTGTTATAGATGGCAGTATGCCAACATCGTTGAACAGTTGGACATTGATCTTTATGACCTTTATGATATTCACTGTTTTTTTCTGATCGTCTATTTGATAGGTGAGTGGTTAAAATTTTCAATCCATTCATTAGTTACAGTCTGACCAGTCATTTTAATAACTATCTAATATAAAATAAATATAGATCTGTGTGTATATTTATGTACGGAAAAATATTAATCGATTGCTAATAAATAATTATTTATAAAGAATAGCTTTGAGACAAAATAAAAAATATCATGTATATTGTTATATATAATTCCACAGGTATCGAAACGTTTACAGATTTCAAACAGCCCCTACCATCCGCAGCTAATCTCCATTTGATTCAGCCCATGGTAGAATGGCCATAACTATGCTTCACCATAAGCCTCTTTTCAAATATCGATTTTTTTTGTTTTTTTTTTTCATGACATATAAAACATTCAAAATCGATAGAAAGTGTGTCATAAAAGTGGGAAAATATAAAAATTTATCAATTGATATGTATATATATATATAAATTGTTCATAATTTAAACTGTATAATCAAGAAATCTTACATTATAGTTTATTATGTGGTGAATAATATAAATTAATATTCTAACTTATTCCCTCATTTTAATAAATTTATTTTTAATTTATTTCAATGTATCCAATAACATTATTCTTTCACTATATATAAAAAATTTCTATTGATTTCCCGTAAAATTCTAGAAACAATAATTGACTTGTATTTTTTCTTTTCAGATGTACCACTCGCCTTCAATATAAACATTTTATCGAAAATGTAATCGAATCATTAAAATCAATGGGGAAAAAAAAATTTTTTTTTTAAATATTTTATAAAAAAAATTTTCTCCGTTTGATTCATGTGGAATTCGCCAAAGAAATATAAAAAAAATACAATTATATTATTTATATAGACACATATATATATACATGCATTCATACTCTATTTATGGAACAATGAAATTAAACATCTGTAAATATTATCAAAGCGAGATGAATAACTGGAAATTTATTTGAGTTTCTGAGTAATGAATAAATGACGAACAAAAATTATTCATTGAGAATATATACTTAACGCCTTATTTAAAGCAATAATGTAGATAAATCCATACACCGTTAACAACCAATGCAAATGAATGAATTGTAATAAATTAGAATAGTTAATATTTAAATGTTAATAATATTCAATTGACTAAAAATCAACCGAAAAATATTTTTAAAAAAATATTAAGATTTTTTCGTGTACCTCAATAATACTATTTATGTTTTCAATGTTGATTTGTCTACGTTTTCTTCTTGTTAATGTTGTTACCAAAACTATTGTTACTTTTTAATCCCAGATTGACATAAAGCGAAAATAAAATCATAATAATAATAACACAAATAAATATATAAATAAATAAATAAAATTTATAATATTACGGTACAACTACTTTATAAATGACCTTTAAATATTTATGTCAATTGTTCATATTATATCAAGGTGTTATGAACAATATATGGAATGACCTAGTCTCGATATTGAATTAAATAATATAAATTTTAAAACATACTGTGTTTGTAATTTTTTTCTTTTTTTTTTTTTTCAAATAAACTAAGTAAATCCTTATTCATGGAATTGTATCTCAATTGTAAAATAATATTAATAATTTATATAAATATCCATTCATATAAATACAAACTTTATAATAAATTATTGTCATTCAAAAGCATTTCAACAGATACACGTCATTTTTTACGTATTTTAATATCATGAACGTTACTAATGAAAAAAAAAAAGAAACTCTTGAATTGATATGTTCCAAATTATCGTTAATTTATTACATTTATCAGTTTTTAGTTTTTTTTTTTATTCATAATTTTCAAACTGTACAAAATATAATATATATTATTATTGGTAACAGTAGTGAATGAATATAGAATTGACAACAAATTTTGGTAATTGTTACACTTTACGATATTACTGATGAGAATTCAACAACGTGATCGCTGAGATGAAATTTTCGCGTGAGTAAATTTGTAACTGGATCGTCATATATAAACGTACGCAAACGCGCGCAAGCTCAAGAATAGTCTGCGCAAGCGATTCGCAGTCAACATTGGGTAGATGCTACCATTCCTGAATAGTAGTGACTCGCGTTGTATCCTACGAGCACGTATTGTCATAAATTTGTATCGCACAAAACGTATCAGTAAAAAATTCGTCCGTTAAATTTTTTATATCTAGTTTATTAATTTATCCCATTTTATTCCGTCAAATGTTACCTGTGAAACATTAATATACAGTTAATTTACTTGTTGGATTTTTTAATTTTTAAACAGATATTGAATAATAAAATAACTGAAAAACAAACAAAAAAAGAAAAGAAAAGAAAAAACTGAAAGTCTCTGCATAATACAATTATATAAAAATTTATTTTTCATAACTTTTTTATTTTCACTAAAAAACCAAATATAATATCTTCATCAGTGTAATATTTTAAAAAATAATGCAAAAACAAAGTATAATAATGATTATCAATCGTCGCGATTTTAATGATATTTCATTTTTTTAATCAGAAAAATATTGACATTTACCTTAGTGAAAAGTTGAAATAAATACATAATTGCATGTGTACAACGTGACATTTAATTTACAAGTCATATGTTTTATGGACATCTCTGTATGAGTATTGTGATATAGTTTTCTTAAAGTTAAAATTTTGTGAGTGAATATGGATAACCAATGGTCATTAGATTTGTTCGCTATAATTATCACCGGATTAATAATCAAAGGTGATTATACGACTAATCAAAGTGTAATCATATGATTGTTTTATAGTCAAGATATTTTTTTTTTTTCGAAAAAAAAACAGAACAAAACAATCAATTTGTGAAAGTATGATATTTTCATGATATTCTTGTTTCTGTTGCTTCGGTAAATCCTTGACTTCATAGAATCGGTGGTGGTTTACCGACAACTATCACACGGTTGCGGTTGGCTCGTTGGACCCATGTTTCCTCAAGAGTTCCTATGGGGATTGTACTTACCCCGATGTATTGTGCCAAATATATAATATTGCATTCCCAAGTTGAAAATTCTACTAGAAATTTATTTTCTAATAATTCATACAATATTCTATTCAATGCTCAATTTATCTAACTCGCGTCAAATATTGACTGAGGTAAATTAAATCATAAATGATAGACGAACTAAAATTATAAAATTCAATAAAAAATTTCCATAAAATATAACCATTATTTTGTTTTTGTTACATATAAAAATTAAAAAAAAAAAATAGTTTTGATTTTTTTATCAATAATTTCAATGTGTTCGACCATACAAAAATATGAAAGAAATTAGTAGTTATTGAAGATAAAAAAATTCATAGTTGATCGAAACTTTGGGTCACGTTGATCAGATTTAAATTTTGCATATAAAATTATTACAAAAAAGACGAATTTTTTTTTTTTGCCTGTTTGTGTAAAAAATTGTACTTTGAGCTCATTCAAACATCCGTTATCTTGAAATATTTCAAAAAATGATTCTGATAAATTCACCCCTTACAATTGAAACGCAATCCATAAACTCTACTATCCCATCAGCAAAATGATCTTTTACAATGTTATTCTTCAATTGAAAAATCATAATAATATTTATATAAATAATCAAGTGGTCCAAATGATCATTACTAAGTAGTATTTTTTCAATCGATGTTTTATCACGTGAATCAAATCAGATGAAATTATACACCACTAAACATTCTCACCTCCAACACATTAATTACACATTTACAATGGAATCCTTAGAATTGAATTTAACAAAGTACAATAAGAGGCCGTATATTCACCCAATGTATCTTACATATACTTAACATATCTATTACCCATAAATGAAATATACATGGGGTGATTTCTCAATACAAAAATATGGCTTCATTGATCATGATTTTTCATCCAAGTGCCAATACATGAAATAAGTAACAATAATTACATGAATATCAGAAGACATTTTAATTAAATCAATTTAGACGAAGATAATACATACTTCCTTTATATAAATGCATACATCATGACTGTAATATAATGTGAAGTGAATGCATACAGTCGATTGGTGTAGAAATGAAAAAGTCACGGAGCAAGTTTCCAAGCATAAGAAATCCGCATTGGAGCTTTTACATTCAATGCAACAGTTAACTCGCCGTTATGTTGTATACTTGTATATAACGTTAAGAATATCAAGTTGAGAGAAAATTTTAATGTTTTTTTATCCCTTACATGTTAACTGTCATATTTAATGGGAAATTATTTTTATTCACTATCTTGCGGAGGCTTAACACCCCGCGTAACTCATGTTTTCGCACTTGATATTACGCATAAGCACACACATCACACGAATACCACGAGTGTTTTATCAAATCCCTCTGCCACACCATACACATTCATAAAAGTTAATGCTGGTGACGAAGGCGCTAGGTCTAGTGGGCTCATTTAAAAACAGCATCGTGCTTGAGCGCACCGCTCTGAGCTCGTTGCGTCAATGACACGACATCGTTAACCATGCTCACGTTTGTTGGGCCCTTACTCCTCCCATTTCTTTCATATACACATACAATTATACAGAGACATATGTGCATTTTAATATAATGTATGTATGTGTATGTTTATACGGCACCCCGAGCGACACTTGAGATAGTCAAGGGGTGGAGTGGAGTCGATAAGCCAGCGCTAAAGTCCGTATATGTTGGCATGAACCTTTAAAATTCTCGCACAGTCTGAGCCTTTGATGTCAACGAGCTTTCCACGTATGCACAAAGAATTCTTTAAAATTAAATAAAAGAAATGAGCGACGGTAGCGAGAGAACACAGATGGTGTGTAGCTCAAAGCTCTATATATATATACGACTATAATAGAAAAATAAAAACCCAAAAAGACGGTACACATTGTTGATTCGTGTTTCTGGCCAAAGCAAGAACATTCTTTTTAATTTTTTTCGTCCAAATATGTACAAGCAAATTTATATTCTTACGTAACAAAATATATACATACATAATAATCGTTCTGCATTTTTATCTATAATGGAGAAAATAATATATATCTTTTATTTTAATACTATTTCTATTATTATTTTGTTTCTGAGAAATCATCCGATTTACCAATAATTTTTTATAAATAAAAGTGAAGATAAAATTGTCAAACTTTCGAATTCTTCATGATATAAATATCAATAATCGTCCTGGTTAATATATTATTTAAAAAAAGTAAATGGTAAACAATCTTATATGATGACATTTTCATATGGTAATCTATAAAGGGACTATCTATATGTGGCAATAGCACGTGACACGTGAACGTATGTCTGTCACGATATCATTGGTATATGTACAATGTACATGACACAAAAAAAATATAATGACTTAATTCAATATTGATCGACACGTAGGTCGACACGTAGGTATAAATTTCTTCCCCTCTCTCGTTCTCATTCACCCTATATATAACACAAAGTGATGTATTTATCAACTGTTTATAAATTATATTTATACTTATATTTATATTCACAATTTTTCGGACAACCAAGTTAACAGATTCATTCATTTTTTAATATCGTTAATTATTATGATTTCACGTATATATTTTTTTGTTTAATTTGTGATGTGATATATTATTTGTCTGTATATGATGTAAATACATGAGATCTACTGTAAATAAAATATTTCCCGAATTATTGTAGAATAAAAAATATTATCTACCGAGAGATATAATATAAATAAACGTGGGTATTTGCATTTGTATTCAAATATATAAATAGAATTTTCTTTTATTTACCGCCATTAGAAGAAGGAAAACAGCCAAGAGAATATATATCCACTAGGGAATCTGGAATATAATATTGCAATGAAACAAAATAAATTGGTACTGTACATAATGTACTAATTTCTCATCACTTTTTACATTATTGTTAATCTCTAAGAATAAATATACTGATAATACCAGCCAATAATTCACTCGAATATCGTAAACAAGTAAAAATATTAGACACTGGGAAAAATATTTATATTTTTATATATCATGTAATATTAAGTAAGTAGTAAATAAAATTTTTTACTCATAAGATTCACTTTCAATTATGTAATACTGCATTTCATAACTATGAAATCATTCAAATATATATTATACGTCATATATCCTATATATTTCAATATAAATGTTAAACTTTAAAGTTTTTTTTAAAATATATTTCCTTTCTATACTGAATATATCTAATATAAAATGATAATTAAAATTTTACAGAAGTCGAACCAATTAGAATAACATCTATCGAAATTCCGAGTATAGTGAAAGCAGGAACGAACGAATCAATAATTCTTGACTGTCAATATGACATGGAATTATCATCAAATACTGCACTTGTTGTCAAGTGGTACGTCAATCAAGAATTGCTTTATCAATGGATCTATGGTTCTGAACCCAAAGGATCGGATGAATTTCAACAATATATCGATAAAACATATAAAGCAAGTAACGATCCAAATACAATGTACAGAGCAGTAAAACTTGTACAACCAGGTCATGAACTTTCTGGCAAGGTCAGATGTAGTATATCAACCCAGGATGATGAGGCCGATGCTGAAAAAGATATGCTAGTCTACTGTGGGTATTTAATTAAATATTTTTTATTTTTCTCTCATATTTTAGTGAGTAGTTTTATTACATTTCAACAAAAAAAATTCAAAGCTTTTTTTTTTTTTCAAACATATTTTTTTATAAAACAATTGTAAAGAAAACGTGAAAGAGAGGGAAAGAGAGAGAGAGAGAGAGAGACTAATAACCAAAGCACAAATGACAGGGTCGCTGACGAATAGTAGTAGACATTGAATATAGTCAGGCGACATATTTCAATAAACACAGCAGAGCATGTTGGGTGTAGAGTGAATGCTGTAAGGATGTGCTACTATATACATAAGATACCTCGGTGAATATCGATTGAAGTTGAAAATAACGGGACAGTCACTATCGTGAGATATGCACCCATATTTTGAAAATATTTTATTTCTATAGAAATATGTGGAATTATGATTGATGTGAATATGAATAAACACCCCTGTCACTTAAATCTTAGAGACTGTCGTTATTCTCGTTTCTATAGCTAAAGTTAATCTATATACATATATATTATATATGTATGATATTGGGTCCTATTGACAATATTTAATTTTTTATTTTGACATCAATTCATATAAAAATATTAGCATAATATGGGGATTGTTTCTTTCTATTTTCACGACTCTAAAATATGTAATTTATTCACCCTTTATCATAAATGGAATTAAACAAGAGAGATGATGAAAAAAATATAAAAACAACACAAAGGACATGTATAAATAATTTTTTTGTTCCGAATGAAATACAGGATATTCCATTTGTTAATCACTAATAGTCGTCATCTGTCTTGATTATTTTGCCCACATTCCTTTTTCAATTCTCTCCTGCTTAAGAGAAATTTCTCTCTCGAATTTTGCATTTATTTTCTAAAAATATTAATGATAGATAATATACAAACTACACATTCAATAGATTCATCATGAATTTGAATTAATGGTATGTGAAATTGTTTGCAGCAACAGAAAAAGTTTTTCGACTATCGCATCCGACAATGAATGGAGACTCGACACAATTAACTACAATTTGCCTAGCCGAAGATCTTTATCCACTTCCTTATGTAACACTCCATCGAGACAAGTAAGATATCTCAAGAATATTTTGATCAACTGTATTGATACAGTAATGAGCGGAGAATATCTGAACATATTCTGTATAAATTGATAAATTCTAAAAAAATTTATGGCTTCCAGTCAACTAATTTTGGGTCAAAAACAATATTATAAGAATAAAACTGATGGCAGATTTAGTGTTGAAGTAATAGCCAATGTCCGAATTGAAGAAATAAAATTACCAACCACTTTTAGTTGTGTGATATCTATTTTGGAGGCTAATTATACTGCAGCCCGTGAATATATCTATAACTGTAAGTACATTGATAATCATCAACACTTTAATATTCATATTAATTAATGCTGATTTTCAAATTTTATTGTTATATACATGACTTATCATCTACACTATTAAATTTTGATTCATGTGCTTTTTTTCAATATCACGATAAAAATTTATAATGACAGAGTTGATTTTAATAAATATTATACATTCAAATATGGTAACATATAGTATTATAATTAAATGTAATTCATGGTGCTCAACAATTCTTTGGTGAAACAGACATTTAGACAAACCCAGTTAGCATGCGTTATATAAACTCAATAGACGGCAATACCAAGTACAATCGTGTCGGGAGCAGTATAGAAGTAGCAGTATATTCTCCACAGGGGGTAAAAGTTTTCTGGTTTTGTCACTAGAAACATGCCATGTACTTCAATGTGAAATAATTATATGAAAGTGAACTCTTTCGCTTCACTTCGTTCTTATTTTTATTATTATTATTATTATTCTTTTTTTTTCATCTTTCTTTCGATGTTGAGTCTCATTCTTGTTATCCTCACATCAACATCAAATTTTTCTCATAGAATCTATCCATGTAAACTCATTCAGCCTGATAAAACGAATGTACCATAAATTACAGTGAAAATAATTGATGTTTTTCTTATTATTTTTATGATTTCAGCTGGATCTATTTCCAATATTTCATTCGTGCTCTTCATTTTTATCATCATGGTAGTTGCAAGTGAAGCAACAATTTTATATTGACGTAAATGTATTCTTGTTAATTATAAAACAGTGAATAAAAACAAATGAATAAAATTGCATGAGGAAAAATTGATGGAAAAAAAAAAAATATGTGTGGAAATGCACTGTTGTGTATTTTTGAAATGAATAAAATTCATAACCAAAGCTGCAAGATCATTTCTATAAATCTCCAAGATGAATATGTTTTTTATTTATCAAACAAAAAAAAATTTATTTGACAAAAAAATATATCATGAACTTAAATAATATTGAAAATAAATGATAAATAACTATTCATTTACTGAATTCGTTTAGGTCAAAAACTTTATAATTTTTTTCTAGTGTAAAATCACAAAATTAAAAAAACAATAAATGAAACAATTTCACTAAACTAGTATATGTTTGTATGAAATAGTTGTACTTATGTATGTTTCTATACACAATAACTAATATACGTACAGTCGTTAACATGCAGCTGTTTAATTAAACCATGAAATTTGAGAGTATGAAACATTTACATATTATTATCCTTTAATTGCAATAGACTCACACAATAACGTCAAAAATCACTCAATACAGGGTAAAAAAAAATTGAAAATTGTTAACACTTAAATTAACATAAATTTTTTTGCAAGTGAACTCACAATAAATAAATGTGTGCATAAACTGAAAATACGAAGTGTAAACGGAATAAAGAGTATTACGAAGCACTTGGAAAATGAGAAAGATAAATTATGAATGAAGTTTTGTGGAAATCTTCAAAGATATATATTATATTTGAAACATGAAAAGCGTGAATTTTTTTTTTTTTCTTCAGAATTTTCTTTATAAATTCAAAGTGACCATTAAAAAAAAAAGGAAAAAAAAAAACCTACAATCATAAAATACATATAAATATATATATTTATTCATGTCAAAAACACTTGTACTGATGAGTTTGACATGTCAACTCTATTATTATATATACATTTACAAGTATATAAAATTTCATACCTTTTCTCATTTCGACATTTGACATTCGATATCATATAATAAAGAAAATAAAGAAAATATAAAAAAAATAAATAAACAGACGGAGTATAAGAAATTTAAAAACTTTTTAATTATGAAAAAGTGAAAAAGTGAGTAAGAACGCACGATAAAAGAGAAGATAATCTTCTGTGATATACGGTGTAATGCAACTCTACTGTAGACATGTATATATATTAATAACGCTAGCTAAGAAATGTGAATTCAATGCCGTTCTTTTGATCTTCATTTACTTACGCTTTTTCAGAAATAACATTTCAATTTAATTAATTTATTCCTCAAAATATGATTGGAGAAAATAAAAAAATATATATATATATATGTACCTGTATGTGCATGGATTAAAATAATCTAGCTCGTGAAAGGGGCTCACACTTGCATTTATTCCAAGTGAATTGAAAGGTAAATGAAATAAGAAAAAAAAAAAATGATATGAAATAACGATATCACTTTTGTATTTAGCATACCCCTTTGGCTTGAATATTTTCGTGTCACTATATATTTGCAAATTAATTGTACATTACTCGTATAATACAAATTGACAAGATAAATATATAAATAAATAAATAAAAATTCATGGCGAATGTATAAATTAAATATTGTTATGAAAACTCTTGCTGAATAAAATATAATTGTCACGTCTTTCATAAATGTATATTATATCATCGTTATCAAAAAAATAATTTTAATTCAAACGAAAAGATTTAAAAAAAAAAAATATCAATCATCCAAGTTTATCATGTATACAAAATATGTCAAAGTTATCTGAATAAATAATTGAAAATAAATTGTAATGTTTTCTAAAATAATTTAAATTGCTTTACTGTTTGAAAAAAAAAAAAACAATAGGGCACAACGCACTATCATTGTGAATTTATATAAATTCACGAACGTATCTCTTCCATCTATATATATTCACCAGGGAATTAAATTCATATTTCCGTAAAGTTATCTGGCGTAGTAGAGTATTTCCGCAGTCAAGAAATACATAAAATACCATTTGATTCGGTAGAAATTTTTTACGTAAAATGATGATGGACTAAAAGTACCTCGAGGTTATAACAACAAAATCCACAACGATACAATCTATTTTATATCCAATTACATTCAGTGAAGCCGAAAGAAATTTTTTTTTTTGATAATGCTTGACTAACTCGGATTACTGCACACCACAATATTGAAATGAAACAGTATCAGTTAATTGATTCAACTTTATGTCATTGAATTTTATATTAAAATAATTTTTCAGATGAATTATTAGTTAATTAAAGATCGTTAAGAAGGTCTAATACTTTGTTTATTTTTTTATTTATTTTTTTTTTTTTTTCAGGAATACTTTTACTTTTGTCGCGGAAACATATATTTATGCGTATATAGTATATAGGTGTATAGTGTATGGCACATGCAAACCTTGCGAGACTTCTGTAGGATAATTTATACAGCAAACGATAAATATCCCGTGCTACAGTTTAAACGATGCATTTTCTCGTGACACGTGGTGAAGGCGGGTGAGCTCAATGCACTAAATGCGCGATCCACATCACAATCGCATGCGTAACTAGCATAAAATCCTTATATAGCTACCTTTTCAACATTATACATGCTTCAGCCTTCTACATTTACACTAATAAACTTGACATCTGTATGACTTATACATAAGCGAATTATTATTTATTTTCACAAAGTTGCTATTCTGTGAAATAAATAATATATAGACAATAATTACGTGCAGAAAATACAGGAACAAAAGAGTAAAGTGAATAATAAAAAATCGTATAATAATATAAATATATAAAAATTTTAAAAAATCCTTTCACCATATTCATGCTCTAACCATACTAGACAAGTCAATAATCATCAATCAATAAAGTAGATATAGTAAATAAAGCAAACAATGTAACAATCCATTCAAATGAATAAACAAAGAGATAACATAAATAAACAAAAAAATATAACTGAACATAAATTCTGTAATGTAAGGATTGTGCAACATAATTAAATAATAATAAAAACAACAATCTATGCAATAGTTAATACAACCTCCAGTTCCAGCAGATGACTATACAGCTGGTCTTTGCATAAATCAAACGGTAATGATAAAGTCGAATTGGCAAGAAGCATTTTTTTGATCCACATCGTATAAATACTAATTCTGTACTTGAACTTAAAATGTGATGCACATATACCGTGAAATGGTGAGCGTTTTTGGGGGTCTTTTTCAAAATACATACATCGCTTGTTTCTTGCATTGATAGAGAGCAATGGCCAAGCCAATGGATGCGACAGTGGTAAGTACAAGTGGCATTAGATTGGATAGATACACTATCGGGAATATACGATATAACTGTCTCTGAATATGTAACACGAGTTGACGTAAGGCACATTGTACACACGAAGCATTGGAGATATTACACATTCGTTTGGTTAATTGGTCACAAGAAAGCTTGAGAGAATGAAATGAACAAAACCATATAAATACTTGACACTCAATGCACCCGTATTACTTGGTATTCCAGTAATCTTGAACTTTTTGTAATTAAAACGAGTAGTCCGAATGAAATTCAATTCCAGTGGCGCCACAATCTTCCTCCGTGCGTGCATATACCTTCAAGTAAATTGGCCGATGTGTGCTCTGAAGTGAAAACGGGAATGCCGCAGCAATATCCGCCGTGTAATCTGGTGAATTTCAAGAACTAAAAGCACTGCAAATTCGTGGTAAAGGGTCTTGGCTATAAGAGAACGACTCACTGCACGCTTCTTGACTTTTAGCAGAGCTCTCACACATTTCAAGATATCATTTCATTACATTCTACAACTAAATATATACGAATATATCTATATATGAATTTGAAAATTACATTTCGCATCGTATACCGCAAACTTCTATTATAACCAATCTCTGTTTATTCAGTTGTGAAATATTATATATCATTGCATAAAATTCATTAAATTATAGCAATAACTTGAAATTTCATTGTATTTAATTCACTATATCTACTTTTAATTATTTATTTTTATTTTTGTGAATGAAAGTTTCTCGTCATTTACTTAATTGTCTATTTTATTCATACATACAACGAGATGCCAGTAAATAAGTCGGAGTTTTACTGTGCATTTACTCACCTGACGGCCAATTAATTTCTGCAATAATTTTTGCAAACTTTTGCTTTCCAGTATTCAAATAGAAGTATAAACAATATATTCTTTACAAACAATTTTACAGAACTATTTATACATAAAACTATCTCTCACCGGAATAAAATTACTTTATTTATTCATATATATATATATATATTTTTTTTTTTCTAACCTAATGAAAATTTTTCTATATTATACGCATTAACATACACATTATAATTATTTATTATTCATATGTTATAAAAGAAAAATTTAGAGTTAAATACATTTACTCATAAGAGTTTTTGAGAGAAATAATTATATTTTATCCTGTTAACACAAGAGAAAACACAATTTACTGATGACCGATTTTCATTTTCAATTTATTCATATTTTCGGAGGGCCAACGTTATAAATAAATATTCAATATGAAATTATTCACTCACAATGTATACAGAAATAATAAAAAAACACCAAATAATAATAATAATAATAATAGTAATAAATAAAATTAAAATTGAACGAGAATGAAAAACACTCAATTGCACAAATTTGAATAGGTATTGTGGTACACCATGCAAATACGTGTATCAATTAAAACATTTTAAATCGAATGACAGGAATTATTGGCGAACTTGGTAATCAACAGGTGAATGTTCTGCAGCAATACTGATTTTTCCCAATATATTCACCACAATGACTTTCATTGATGCAGAAAAATTATTTTCCACAAATTAAAGCAATAAAATTTATTTTAAACAAATATAAATATATCTAAAATTATTCTATCACATCCAATTTATTTAATTATATTCATACATATAATTATTCATAGGATTATTTATATTCAAATGTGCAATGCAATAATGTTGAAAATGAATGTTTGATGAACTAAATAATTGTGTTAATTTCACCAGCAATGTCAGACTTCTCTTATTTGACTTGCTTTCCTTTTTCCTCTCACCCACTGTATCGTTAAGTCTCTTATAGTCAATTGGATGAAAAAAAGAATATGTATGTACCTCGAGGCGTAGGCCGGACCACTTTCATACTCTGAACTCTCCATTCTCTACATGTACATATGTCCTCAAGCAAGAATACCTTTTCATCCTTGAGGCAAAGATATCTAGTCCATAGAAAAAGAAAAAGGGAGGGAGGAAGATAGGAAGAAGAAGAAGTGCCAATCCAATAGTACTAATAATCTTCTTTTTATTCTTTCCATTCATACATATTACATACACAAAGAGAATTATATATTAAATACTACGATGAAATGTAGAGAAAAAATTATCCCACAGAATAATATTTCTGGGATATTATTCTATTTTTATAATTATAACTGCTTGTCAGAAGAAAATATTACTCATCATCATCAGAAACTATTTGAATATTATCGTACATTAATGAACGAACAATTTCCATGTAATTTGTAATAAAATTTTCTCGAACTCAGTGGTTATCATTCATTCAAAACATCGGTAATTTTTGTCATTGTGGGATGAAGGCTAAAAAAATAGTGCATTACGTGGAAAAATTTTCTCGTATATATACAATATACCTATATATAAAATGCAATTTTCACAGACTTTATTCGTTGTTGATATCTATGAAAATATATTGGTTGTAACCTTAATGAGGAAAAATAAAACTAATAATCATAGTAAATCTACATGACCAATTGATAATTATAAAAAAATAAATTCTTAAATGGGAATATTTCATTTTAAGATTTCATAATGTACGTGACATAATTTATAATAATGTAAAATTAAAAGTGAAGATTCATGCACGCATGGTACACAGTATTTTATTTATATTTTAATGCACGGATATCATTTATTTTTTGTTTTTGTTTTCATTTTCTCTCATCTTATGAACTGCGTCTGTTTTCCTCTCACCATTTCTCCTCAAACAACTTCTATCACTTTCTCGTCATGTATTTTATTACCTCCCTTTCTCCTGAATTTACCTCACTCACTCTCTCTCTCTCTCTCTCTCTCTCGTTCTCCTTTGCCTTTCTCTTCACTTGTACACGCACACATGAACCGGTATGACGTTTGTATTAGTGGTTGTATATTTTCTCGGTTCAGTAGATCATCTTCAAGTGTATATACATGAGTTTGACGGGGGAAAAAAAGAAGAGAGGCTCTACAGTAAATATACCAACGTTGTCTCTTCGGATGTGGAACTTCAGAGTCAAGTGATGGGAATTGTAGTTAAACTCAACGTAGTATCACACTTCTGGTTATTTTGTGCGCGACAACATATCATGCATTGAGGCGCTTAAATAAAAAATTTACAAATAGACAATTGACAGGATAAAATTGTCGATTAAAGGACAAAAATATTTTAAATATTCATGTGAACTTTAATAAATAATATTATTACATATATTTTTTCTGAAATTTATATGAGTGCGAAAAGAAAGAGTGCGAAATAATATTAATCCACACTGCCAAAAAATGTTACGCTGTCATGTGAGTTAAATAAAATAATTAAGATGTTTCTTTTTTTTTTTTTTTTTTTACTAATTTATTAATTAATAAACAAAAAAAAAATAGGGGCCAATGTGTAATAATGTAAAGAAATAGAGGAAAAAAAAAAGTAAGCAAAAAGAAGAGAAGTAAAGATAAATCAAATTAGTAAAGAATGTAGATATTATGGATAAAGCGAATAACTGAGTTTTATTTTTATTTTTCAAAGTTTGTTATTGTGTCTCTTTGACATGTTGGTTGAAAGAACTAAAGATATGTAGGATATATATATATATACATAGAATTTGAGAGAATAATGTGAAAGAGGTTGCCGGTAAAACGCACAGCAGACTGTTATAAAGTGGTAGAAGGGGATGAGTTTAGATAGGGAAAACGAAGTAGTGGGTGGGTGAATTGGTTGGTTGGTGAAGTACTGTAATGCGACTCCATGCTTACATTATACATGGACCGTGCATAAAGCTAAAGGCGACGACGGGATTATGGCCTTAAAGACGGCGATGCTATGCAAATCACGATGTGCTTCGCCGAATTCACGGGGAATCTCATTTTCCTTGTTGGACGCGAGCGACAGCAACCCCACGATTCACCATATCTTTGAAATGTATAAGACGAAGAAAAACACAGAGACGAGTAGTCAGAATGAAGGCGTCTGTGAAAATTCCACGGCAATTGTTATTGGGGAGTTTATCTCTTTTTCCTTCGCCGCTTTTGTTTCCATAATTTTATTCACACCTTCCTAAATTAAACTTAAACTCTACCATCACTCTGTACTCTGTATTGTTTCCATAATATAAATAATACCAAGCAAGTGCCACAATATAAATAATTAATATTTATGTGTTCATTGAAATAATAGACTAATATATAAATAAATAATGAATTACACAGTTGAATGATGGTCAGAAATATCATCTAAACTATTCGTTTCAATAATAGACAAGATATACACAAATTCAAATATTCATAACGATAGTGACTTTCGTCATCAATCTTTATATAGAAATCATTAAACTTATTACGAATAATTGTTTATTTTATTGTGTTCGATATTATTGATTAACACTAGGTTTACGAACATTTCTTACATACTTACCTCTACGGATACATGTCAATTTGACGCATGAATGAAAACATATATTTTCTTTAAAAAATAACTTCAAAAGTAATATAATTATACATTATAAACTTAAATATGTAAATATGAGACATATAATTGTAGAAAATTTATATTATTCAATATCGAAATGCGTCAAAATGACACGTCTCGTAAACCTCATGATGAGTTATATGATTAATATGAAATTGTATACAAGTAACTAGGGATAATTTTTTCAATTTCAATTACAGATTGTATTCATTTTATGGATTCTGGCTTGTGCTATTGCTACAGTACCATTGGATAACATCAAACAAACTGACAATGACAAAGTGAGTGACCTCGTTATAAATAAATCGATTATCATTTCAAAAATAATCAAAAATTTTCTAATTAAGATTCTTATATAATATATATGAATAAAATGTACTTATAAGTTAATTGTACAATTTGGCGTAACCGAAATATTTGCTAATATATATTTGACTCTATACATTTACAAGCTATATATATATATTGAATGTGGAAAAGGTGAAAATAGAAATAATAAGAGCAATGCAAACCTATGCCCGGAAAAAATATGATGTGTAACTCACTGAGAGGTGTGGTGAGTGAGGTCGAGTGAAATGCGAGTGAAATGCGGATCGTTCTTGTGGTATTTCTCTCTTCCTCTCTCGTGCTTCAGTCATCTCGCCAAACGATATAAAAACAGATTCAAGTGCATAGGTGAGAGTCGAATGGAATAAATAAAATAGATGTAGATAGATGCATAAAAATCAAAGAAAGAAACAAACATTACTCGTTCTTGTCACGCGGCATTTCTGTAGTCAATCTAAATACACGTGTAGATGAATGAAAAAACATATGTGAATATACAATTATGATATACTGATGTAGATTCTGTAATTAAATTCATCTTGACAGTGACATGATTCAAAACATCTATATATGTGTATATATAAATATATTATACAAGTGAATGCTACTAGTATAAATTATCATAGTGGTAAGAAACATTACAAGTGAATGTGGATCAAAGATTTATATGTCTGAAGATCAAGGGCGTTTATGAGGCTAGAAGAAATAATATTCTTTGTTCAAAATACATTGGGTAATGTCAACTTCAATAATAATTCTATCTAGAAAATAGCTCGTAAATTATAAATCACTCATTTGAAAATTAATTTTTTAATTTGTATTGGTGTATTAATAACCATCTTGGTTAACTTGAATTATTCAAATAGTCAGAATGCATAGAATGAATATCCGTGAAATTTACTCATATTTCATTATTGTGTTTTTATTTGAAAACGCTCAAAAATCATAAGAATATTGGTACCAATTGAATTCATTTCTCATTAATAAATTCAATTAAACAATGATATTATTTTCTTGACTAAAATCAACCGTTGTGATATCATAGTTATATATTTATTCTTTAACCATTCGTTTGTATTTATATTTATTACTGATCGAATACAAGGGAAAATATTAAAAATAGAAGAATGTGTGTATTAACGAAGAAATGTCGAAAGTCGTTCTACTTTTCAGTCATTTTTCGTCTCATAACTCTGTACGTATGTATTTGATTTTTTTATAATTATTTTTTTTTTTTTCTTCTTTTTCATTTATCTCTTTATGTTACTGTACTTATATACTTGTATAGGTAAAAAAATTTAACTACCTTCACTGTAAATTCCATTTGTGCCATTGAAATCTGGAAAAAAAATAAAAATAAAAACGACAATGATGTTGGGATAGTTGTAATATATATATAAGACATTTGCGAGACTACTGGCAAATAATACTACGGAAATATAACCGCTACACGACACCAAGCTAACCAGTTAAATCGCAGAACGATCGAAGCAGTCCACTTTCTCAAGACCCACTCATCCTCTGCGCGTTCTCTTCATGGGAGTGTATGTTATACCTCTCTCGTATAAATATACACTGGCAAAACTTGGAGCACTGTGTCCTCCTTTCCATACAAAACTGTTTATAAATAGAGCATCTTTATATATACCCAAATATGCTTATAATTATATTCAAATTTATGATAAATAGTTTTAAAAAATAATTGAAAATCAATAAATTGAAATATTTTATTTAATAAATTTTTTTTATACATAAATACATTCAAATATTAAATAATTCATGAATTATTATTGAATTTTGCCTTTCAGAATTTTCCGAAGTACTTGGATAAATATTTAATTGATAATAAAGATGAAGAGGAACAGCAAAAAATCGAAATGCGACCTGGTGAATTGACAAGCGATCAATTTTACATTGATAATAATCAATCATCATCAGACACAAAATATTTTGCGAATGAATGGCGATATCATCCCGTTCTCAAGTATGGTACATCCAATAATCATGATATGACTAGCAATACACATTCGACATACGACAATCATCCAAACAATGAGTTATTTAACATCACTGATAATGTTGGTATTTCATTAAAAAAAATACATTTAAAAATAACATTATTAGTGTAACGTAACATAATCCAATGAATATGTCAATATGGTGTTTTAAATTATCTTTATTGTATATTTTAGAGCGATGGAATAACAATTTCTACAAATACTGAATCAAATATATCATCAAAGCTTGATTCGTTGAAGAATTTTCACCAACAAATTAGCAATGAAACAAACACATACAACCAATCAACGTCAATGATAAATTTTATCTCAAACATAAATAATATTGAATTATTAAATGATACTGAATCCAAACAACGTGACCTTACAAATAGTCCAAGTCAATATGATGATGTAATAAAATTATTAGAAACAAATGATGGAGCAAATAAAAATGGATCACCAATTAATTATTCAAATGACAATTTAAATGATGAGGTGCTTAATGAAGCATACTCAACTATTACAGAAAATATATTATTAAAAGAAAATGGTGGAATGTTTGGTCAACGTCTACAACAAAATATAATACAGCAATTTAATAATACCAATCGAGTTAATCCAAAACTATCCTACACGGTAGTAGCTATGACAAATAATAATAATAATAATAATAATAATCCCATAATACTTCCCGAAACATCAAGTCACAATTATAGAAGCGCACTTAAAAATCTCCGCGAATATTTAAAACTGAATAATGAATTCAATGACAACTCGAATAATGGTGATAAATTTAAGGGATATAATAATGATGCAGTTAACTCACAGATAGAATTACCAGAATTTTCAAATGATTCAAAAATAAAAATTTCTAATTTACTGGATGAAACTAAAATGAATTTTGGCAGAGAATCATTGGAGAAACATACATCAATAGAACCAGAAACAACTATACAATTTTCACGACCAATTGTCGTAGCTGAAATATCAAATATGGAGCAACTAAATTACAGTGAAATATTTCCATGTAATGAGGAGAATATTAAATTGATTTTATCGAGTACAATTGGTACTACACCGTCTTCGATCATTGATCAAACTTTACGTTCTCAAGTCTCTTCAGGTGTAACGTCAACCCCAAAATTTCAACAAACTCATATCACAACTTCGTCAATGGTATTGAATCCTATTCAAGCGGGTGTGGCTCTAGTTAATGCTGGCAAGGCACATTTGATAGTCGGTAAAGTTAAATCGTCACTAACAGAAACTGCCAATAAAAACACATTCAATGAAAATGTTGGGATACATGCGTATCAACCATTGAAGAATATCGAGCATGATGAGACATCTCATTTGTCAAATATTCCACCGGAAATAAATCCGACGTTTGGTAATTTTAAAATGTCAACAGAAAATGCAGAATTTCCATTGATTGATGCTGACCAGACCGTTGAAATCCAAAAATCATTAGAATTATATCATAGCTCACCCGTGCAGGAAATACATTATCCAGCTCAACTCATGCCCCAGGTAACCTCCATCGATCAGCAGCAACGCCAAGAACCATATCAAACTACGCAGAAGCATGAGAATGCCAAACAGACATTTGAACGAAATGTTGAATCATATGAAATGGATATCGATCTTACTAGTCGTAATACTAATACCTTAAGATATCAATCGATCGTCAATCCATCCGCTCTACCATTGCAAGAGCTTCAAGCTCCTCCCGTGGGCGATGATCCCACTCGGATTTACATCACGGACATCGAACAAAAACTTGACAGCAACAATGTTGAACACTTTAAGCGTCCCGTAGAGAATTACGTTTTCCAAGATAATCATTCGAGTTTTAGCACGTTGCACGAAACTCCAATTGAGAATGAAAATTTATTTATTAACGAAAGATTAAATAGTGAATTGTATTCACCACATGAATCAAAAAATCTATATCGCATTATTGAACCAAATGAATCACGTGATATTATCAATGATAAATTAATGAAGCAAACTACATCCATTATTACGATGGAGGAGCAGCCAAGAGAACAATCAATTCTCCATAGACTTCTCACTGAGTCAAGCGATATCGTTCAATATCTTGAGCTCGACAAGTTAAACAACCGTGACAAGAATATCCATCAACGACACCCATCAAGTGTCAATAAGCTTGGAATCACATCACAACCCGATTATACTAAAACACAAATTAATTTGATACAACAGCCTATTCCAATATTCACTAATCAACAATATAGTGATCCCACAAATATTGTAACAAACGTTGAAACAAATAAAAAATTATTATCACATATTGATAATGATACCGTATATATTTATACACCGAATATAAATAGTAAAATTAATAACTTAAAAAATTACGGGAATTCTTTGAATAATCCAATTGAAAGTTTTATCGGTAAATCTGTCGATGAAGAAAGTGGAATGCGACCTTCTCCTTATACAGCGGCAACTAACAAGTTTGTCAAGAAGCCCGTGCCTTTCGCTCTCCAACCTTATCCCATTTCAGCAGCTGAGACGATAATAAACAAGAAGATAGTGCCTTATCCCATTCACAAGCTCGTGGCTCAACCCTATCCAATTCACATAGTTCCACCGTATACAATGGAAAAATCTACAAATATTCCCGCTATCACCTATCAGAATATTATTGCTAAGAATACACCAATACCACACGAATACCCATCGAATATTCCGATAAAAATCTCATATCCTGTGGAGTTGATAAAACATACACAAGAAAAAACTATTGAAGTACCCTATTCAATGCAATATGGTTTGAATTATCAAAATATAATAAATCAACAGATCAAAAAAGTTCACGATAAATCCGAACTACTCAATTCATTTGATTTACCAATTCCCACAAATACATCCAACAAAAATACTCAAAGTTATATAAATTTACCATTGGTATTGAATCAACCATATAACTCGCTGAAACACTTTACAAATAATAAAAAATCTCTTAACTATCAGCCTCCGTCCAAAAAATCTTATTTGAGTCAAATGCCATCTCAAACATATATAACTACCAACGTGAATCATCCCACTCCGTTACGATGGCACGTAACTCATCGTCCGGATGAAAAATTCATGAAAAAAAACATGGGTTATTTGGGATCTATATCATTGGTGCAACATCCCTCGAATGATAATCAAAAAAATCGTGTAGTACATCCAGCTCATCAAGAAATGTTTCGATACTCAACTGGCACTCCAGTTGCCACTGGCTCCTCTTTGAGGAAAATAAGATTGCCGGAAACGCATTATCACAGCAATATAGGTAATTTTAGGCAATCTAAAATGGAGTACGGTTTCAAGCCGCCAATGATACCGTCAATTCAATATGATGAGCAAACGGCAGAGAAAATAGAAAATTGATAATAATTCCATTATAATTTCTTTACAATAATATTACAATTATTATAATGTTTTTTGTAATTATTTTTTTCTGTATATTTTATTCACGTTTCTAAAATTTATAATTTATTTATATTAAGTAGATTTTTCAAGACATTAATTAAATTTTTTTAATTTTCAAAGTACAGTAAATTTATATTCAAACATACATGACAATATTTTGTGTTAAATAGAAGAAGTTACTTTTCTGTGTAACTGAAAAAAAAAAACTGTCCATATATACACGAGCACGAATATTTTATATTAATTTTTAAGCATCAAAATTTATATGTACATTAAAATGTGGTTGAACTTAAATTCTATTTTTCATATCAATAAACATTTTTGAACGTATTTATCTCACATTTTGCATTTTATTTTTATCATCATATTTTTTTATAAATTTTGTAAATTTTGCAAATATGCGATTTTCAAAAGGAATCACATTACATAGCGTCATATCATCTAATTGAATTATTTCATCTGATATAATATTATTCTCAATGTATGAGTGCAACGAAAAATTGTTTTTACATTAATATTCATATACTTTGTGTATCATCAACCAATTTTTTTATTAGTTCTTATCTCATCACATTCTTCCACAACCACAATATAAAATATATACTAAGAAATAATGTTTGTTATGTTATATTCATATATTTTCTACTTCACCAAAAGCAAAAGATTTTAACGAAGACGAAATAAAAATTTTTTTTTTTCGCCCAATGATTCGAATTCAATTGTGAAAAAATAGATAAAATGCAAATGGAGAAAATTAATGGAGTGCCGATGAGTGCAGTCTAATGAAAGGTCGTTTTGCTAACCTTGCTTAATTTCGATAATGTGCTTACCCGGAACCGGTAGAAATAGCATTAACTTCCTTTTTCTGCACTACCTTGCTCACTTCAAATACACAAATTTTCTCATTCTATCATCTTCATTTTATTAAGTTGTAATCAAATAGCTGAAAACATAAAATATAAGAGAGAAATAAAAATAATAACTTGAGATAAAATCCAAAAATATCTCATTCCATTTACGTCCGATGAATTTTAGCATTCAGATATTTTCAATTCGCCCAAATGTCTAATATATACTGATATATCACTAATTAATATTCAATAAAATAAATTAATAGTCTGTTCATTTGAACAATAAATAATGAAATAAACCAATATCATGTTATAAATAATAAGTTGCTTAGTATAAAATTAATTTGTAATGAAATAATGGAATTATGAAATAATGAAAGTGAATGAAAATTTTTTAATGCAAAATGGTGTAAAAAATATATATAATGAATTCGGTACCGTCATTAATATTCACCAGTCGACATCAGGAATCTGCAATCGAAAGCTGTTTATAATAAAACTTTTTAAATTTATAAAAACTATAAATAATCATATAGTTGTAAAATTTATATGAATTCGATTTGAATATGAGGGAATTATATGAAAATCAATGTTATAATATTATTAATTCATATACTTATGTCTGATATCATGTAGGTTTAAACTACTGGACAAAAAGTAGAATTCAAGTTTATCGATAAAGTAAAGTCAGCAAAATGGTAAAAGTAAGTTTTTTATGTATACAATGAACTCTTATACATATATATACACCATGATGAATAATAATTTACACTAACAAGTTGTGTCATCCGTGAAACTTCAAACAAAATGCAACGTTGAGAGCACATCGTATTTATGAATTATTCACAAGGAATAAAATGCTCACTTTGTGTACTTTTTCTCAATTCAAACTAACAACAAAAAAATTTCAATTGTCTGCGTATTTGAACGTAAATATAAATTATATTACTTTCGCAAAAGAATTTATATATATATATATATATATACATGTCAATATAAATTATGGTCATAAACTATAATAGATTTAGTGACACTATACAAAAGTTAATGCAGTGAAAGTAAAGAAAACAAAAACAAAAAAGTACATTAAAGTTTGAGTAAAAAGTAATTGGATCATATTATACACAATGCTGTTAATTAAAATTTCGTTCTACTTTTTCATCCAAGTTCATTCGGACAAAAGAAATGGTCTCACGAAAATTCATCATTTAAGTTCATTCATTAAAAAGCAACACAATAACATGAATGTAACAAAAAATGAAACATTTGTGCTCATATGTTTCATATAGTATTTTTAAATTCTTCAAATAAATAAATAAATTGTTTTATGCAGCCACTTGGTGAAACAGTAAATTAGAATATAAAAAAAATTTATTGCAAGTAAACTGAGGAAAAAGTGGATTACACGCTTATATAGACCGACACATTCAACGCGTCATATTTATTCAACAGTTCATACTGAAATAATGAGTAAAACAATGTTACAGAATTAATAGCACATTAGATAACTAAGTAACCTCTTTGATAATTGTAGATTAGTTTACTATATATACCATATATACCATATGATGTAGTCAATATCCACAAATGAACCACGAAATGATATTACCTCTGGCTTCATACAAAGACCACGCGACGCCGCAAATAAATGGTTGACTGTTGTACTTGTGGCTCATATAAATAAAGATAAAAACATTCATAAAAGGAAAAAAGTGAGAGCAAAACAAAGACAACATTTTTGCTCACGTGGCATTTTATATAGCACACAAATTCACGTGACTCACCGTTTATTACGCCCCAGTAAATTAAACCTGGCAAGACCAGGATACATGTACGCACGCAAATACACATGCGCTCGACCTCAGTAAAATTTTCGCGATGAAAAAAGAAAAGAAAAAAATTAAGCGGATAACGAGCATATTTAGGACAAAATGAATGAACTGGAAACCAAAAAAATATTATTATTAAAATATGATATTCATTTCATACGCTCATCAAATTTATATTAAATATCTTTTAACAGAATATTTTAAACAGTATAAATATATACTTTATAATGCATTAATTAAACTGTAGATTTCAATCATGAAATTACGAAAGATAAAAATAATTAAATCAATAATGTGGTTCATAATAAAATAAACAAAAAAATTTTAGTAAGTAGACTTACCCTATACTTTTTATCACGCTTCAATGAAATAAAAAAGTAAGCGACATTTTACAATTCACAATTGCATTAATTAAACAATATAATAAAAGACTATTAAGAATAAACAGTTTATTAACAAATAAAAATATTACGCAGCCGTTTGATCATAAAATCTACATAAATCGGAAATTTTCGAATGAAAAGAGAATGACAACAGCTTCGTACGTTAAAATATTGCTATGTTTAGCAACAAATAAAACAATTGATCTGATTAATTTATTTCAATATATTTCTATCGTAAATGACATAATAAATCATCATTTTTTTATTTAATTAATTTCATTAATAATTTATTTTTTCAGTATGACATCAACTTCAAACAACTATATCCGAACAATAGCAATTTATTTAACGAAAGGTGGCTTCATACGAAACAGTATTCTATCAGAAAATCGAGAACAAAATCAATCAACAACCACTATAACAATGGATTCATGAAATTATTATCTAAACTTCATCCAGGTAATAATGATTGTATTATATATAAAATTGGTCAAATAAAAAGCCACCATTCGATCTATTTTAATTTATTTTCAGAGCATTAAAATTCAGTTATTTCATATTTTTTACCATATTTCTGTAAAAAAATACAGTACCAAGAAGATTACTGCAGTAAAATTATTCTCGAAAAATATTCAACATAAGCAAATAATGTAGTCATGTCACAACAAAACATTAAATTACAAAACGAATAAAAAAAAAAAAATTATCAAAAAACTTCAAATTTAAATTCAAAAAACGCATTTTAGCAAAAATGAATTTCTATTCATTTCTACAGTGCCAAAACATTACCATTGTAAATAAAATAAACCGCTGTAGTATATAAATATTAATAGAAATATTTCTCTTTTATTTTGATACTACCTTCAAGTTTACTCCATCCAGTTTCGTTTATACAGCTATTGCCCAAACTCAAATCATTTCTCTCGTTTCAGTCTTTTCTTCGCGCCCGACGAATGAAAAATTACCTATTCATCTCTCTCTCTCTCTCTCTCTTCACTCACCTTGACATATTACCTACATCTCACCTCTTCATGTTCATTTTAATAATGCAATTTGTGTACTACACTTATTTTGTAATATTTATCTTTCTTTATCTTTCATTTATGTACCAACAGTGAGGTCAAGTTGAACTGAAAACATCTTATGAGTGAAAAAAAGAAAGAATTAATTATGTAAAGGCGGAAGTGACCGTGAAGAACGAGATACCGAAAATTTTAAACGAGCCATACACGTAGTTTACTGGTTGGTATTTATATATTGGGCAGACGTCCAGCTTTACATTAGTAAAAAAAAATTATACATACACATGTATTTATACTGAGACAGGAAGGAATACAAATATCTAAACATCAAACGATTGATCATTGACCAAAGTCTCTTATTATTTTCATCTTTTTTTGTCATATTAATTTTTTTGTCTATCCATGATCATAAAAATCATATTAATTATAAATCCAACCTTTATATTTATATACAATTAAAACAAGATAAAGCACTTCATGACTATAATTATTATAATGTAAAAAATGTATTATAACTATAAAAAAATTACAAGTTACAATGTGTAGGATATTGCTGACAACTGTTAACCACATTCATTACAAAAAAGTGACCAGTAGAACAGTAGACGCATTTACTGTGTAACATCCTTCTAATCAGGCATTCGCTAACGAAGGCCTGGGAACAAGTTATTCGTGGGCCACAGAGAGCACGCAACAGGAATACGCAAATGACGTTGAAAAGTACGCCGAGTATACTCGTGGTAACGATGAGGATGAGGAACGTTTGAAAAAAGAAAAAAAAAATTACCAAATTGAATCATCGATTGTCAATGAACAACCACAGGAACTGCACCAACGGCTGTCATTACTAATTGAAAAGACGAGTGAATATTGGCCTGATTACAATTTCAAGGGACAAAATAGTGATGGCAGGCACGTACATTCATGTCAGTTATTTTTGAAGATGAATCGAAAAAATATATTTATCATCAATGGAAAAAGTAATGAATATCCTATTACAATTTATTAGATGAAAAAAATTTTAATGATATCCAATTCACATATGAATCACAATAATATGAATACTGTCAGCAAAATATCCGACCCAATAAATCAATCATCATTAAAATGGAGTTTGCATCATTGAAAACCGCGAAAAAATCAACTATTTAATACAAAACCAAAAGTAAAGTTGAGAAGTAAAATATTGTCAGATGGCTCTATTGGTATGATAGCAACTGTAAAACTTTATCAAGTACTCTCAAAACTTTTTTGAGAATTGCTGCGACAAAATAAGAGTATTGCAAAGATACGTACAATGTACTCCATAAACATTATGAATATCAATTCTCCAACTATTCAAGTACCTAAAATCACCAATCGTAGAGTCAGTCGAAGTAGTATAACGTTACTCAAGTTTCAATTGTGAACCAAAGATATTCAAATTAATATTGATGATATTTTCACAAGAAATATATCGATCGTTTCAAATATTCAATCAACTGATATATCGTTAAATTATAAAACTGATCAATTAAACACATATGTTCCAATAGGTATAACTAAATTAAACAATTCAATTGAGTTTATTGATACAGCCATTCAAAATCTTTGTAGAATATTTAGTACGATGCCGAGATTTAGATTGAATTTTCGTAGAGTTCAATCACGAAAATTTATGCTTGCACCAACAAAATTCATTGATGATATTGAAATATTTCGAGCGGCATATAGAATTATTCATCCAGATCAAAGTAATGCGGTCAAAGGGATAGTAAATGAAAAAAAAAAAAAAAATGTGAAATTTATTCATGAAATTATGAAAATAAATCTGACATTGAGGACAGTAAGAGAAAGTTTGATTTATTTTTGTGGCCATAAAATATTATTTATATTTCATTGACTATATACACTTTTATTTCAGATGATATGAAATCATCCACCTACATCCACTCTTAATTCCTTGAGTAACGTACAATCCTGAAAAATTCTCAAGTCATTATTTATGTAGAATGTAAATAAACAATCGGACAATGAAAAAATTGATAAGAATCCATATCAGTAAAATTCAATTTATAATACAAAATTGCATAGTAATTCAATGCCATTTTTGAAATGTGATACAAAGAAATCAATAGAAAATTTGAATATAATCGATAGTAAACACCAACAAAATTTACTATTAATCTTTGAGAGTATATATAAATTGAATAATAATAAAATGTGTATTAAACATGATGATAGTCGTAAAAGCCTGAAATAATAATATAATAGTACGAAGAATCGATCAAGCATGAGGCGGCGCATGCTCAGGATCTAAAAGCATATTAGTGTATATAAAGGCATGAAAGCAAGAGCTTTCGTGTCAGGACATGTGAAACTGGCGCGGATGACGTCGTGCAAGAGACTGCCGTCGACGGTGGTGGGTTATACCGAGTGCCAGCTATGGCTACCCGTTGCAACAACTTCAACCCACTTAACGTTATCCAACTTTGCTGATCCGACAAGAACATATGCACACCGGATTTGGCACGAAACTCTGCCAGAAATTATTCAATAGATCGTACTTTACACTACTCGACCTTCATCATGTGACACTTAGCTATGTGTCTTTTGTATGTACTATATATATTATAATACTTTCTTTTCTTTTTTTTTTCATCTCTGTGTCTTCAATCACTAATCAATTTGCAATTCCCAACTTTGTAAATTTTTCAATTAATTTCGTATTTTTTAACATTTTTATTTTGTTTTGTTTAATTTAGCAATTATATTGCACTGAAATATATAACTTAGATGATCAAGTGAGTGATGACAAAACAAATTATTTTAGACATCGTGAGAGTTAGAGTGAAGGTGTGACTAATGGTCAATATCATGTGCTACTACCAGATAGAAAAACAATTCAAGAGGTCAAATATCGTGTGGACAAAAGCGATGGATATCGTTCAAACGTGACTTATCATAATCAAATTTATGAGTAAAGAAGATAAATTTACTGCCTTTACAAGCGTTAAAATAACGACAAAAAAGTACTTATCCTCACATACATACATAACTATATACAAATTTATGTATGTGTACATATGTATACTGTAAAAATTTCACGAGAGACAGTTTGTATGCACATTTAATGAAGTGTGAACAAACAGCAAAGAGATATAAAAAGAAAAAGAGAAAATATCTACGAACATCTACGATGAAATAAAGAAAAATAATAAGCAATATAGAGTAGAATAGGAGAGGGGAAAAGGAGATGCGTAAATGTATATCCATATTTCGTAAGTTGCTCGCAGCGTGAGAAAACCTGATATACATATACATATAATATACATATACATATATTTCGCAAATCTAACGTTACTCACAAAAACATCATAATATCAAAATATTATAGTATACATAGTATTATCATATGTATATTTATAGTTTATCTCCATTCCCATTGTGACCACAATGTAAATCACAGAATTATTTATAGTAATAATGTATAATGCGTCATGCGACGAGCAAATCTGTACGCCATAAAGAATTATTTTTATTTTTGTAGATAAATAAATTAATTAATTAAATTTTTTTTTTCTTCTTTTTTTCTCTATATTTCATGAAAAAAATTTGAAAAAAAAAAAAACATGCACTCGATGAAATATTTATACATATTCAACAATATTATTTGTTTATTCTTTTTTTTTTTTTTTTTTTTCCTTATTTATTGTTGATATAAATTTTTTTTTTCAATTACATGGATAAACTTTACCTATTGAGATGAGACAACTGTAATAGTATATGTACTGATATGTAACCAGGGATAGACTTCAACGAATCATTATGAAACGTCATTTCATACACGCTAGTTCTTCGTAACTATAGAGAAATCAGTTAACAGATGCCTTGCGTGCAAGGTATCCGAGTGGTCGGTTTGCAAGTCAGTCTATGGTGCATAGACTGTGGCGTGCCATCTGTACATACCTCTTACGTCTCATAGCCCCCCCCCCTCCTCCTCCTCCTCCTTCTTCTTTTCCCTATCCCACATCCATTCACCTTCTCCTCTTCTCTTTCTCGTTACTCTACTGGTATATCTGTGTAATACAAACATAGTTTATTAATCCAGAGTAAAAAGCGGTGAATTCACAAGATTTATGTAAATATATGTGTATTTTAATGTATATATATTTTATAAAATATTCATATATATGTGAAAAATATCAACTTTTATATATGCATATATAGGTGAAGAAGTTGAATTTTTTTTTTTTTTCCTGATACACAATTTAACTGAGATTACAAAAATTAATTAGACTGTGGTATAACAGTCACTCTCGGGGAATAGTTTTTATTATCAGTTCAAGCAGCTTTCGCAAAACTGTCTGTATGTGTGATATGAATGTGGTATGGGTATGGGCTGAGGTAAGAAGAAAAGAAAAAAAAAAAAAAAATTAAAAAAGGTAGTAAAAACAAAATGGAATGATGGTCGCACAAGCACACACCCGGAACTTGAGCAATTTGTAAAGTGCCCAGTACTTGCACTTGGAAAACTTTTAATAGACTAACACATCCGAGATGCAATCATGTTTGTTCTTTAACTACGAACTTTATATAACGCCGTGACATCCCCGCTCCGTATTCGTTCGTCGTTTGTATACATCCTTTGTCACGTTGATTTCACATTTGGAGTCTATAAATGATTTTACATCTGCGTTTTTTTTTTTGTTTTTATTCTAATTCATTTCTCAGTGTGTAAACAAAATTAATTCGTATAAAATAAACAAAATTTATTGCAAAACAATAATTCAAATAAAAGAAGAGAAATAAAAGTAACAATTCAAGAGTAAAATGTAAAAAAAATGAAAAAAAAAAAAAAGTTATCGGAGAAATGCCGAATAAATCCAAGTGAAATTCCTATATCCAATAGTTCACGAAGTTATTTGACCCCTGAGGAACATCCAAAGGTCAACTCTATCGTTTCCACCGGAAAGGTGGTCTGTATATATGTTCATACACACACTTACAACCGTATTGTACATATATAGTATAGTATACATCTGTACAGCTAAGGGAAAAGCGTTTGGCAAGGGCGAAAGTTTGGAAAAAGAAACGACCAATATAAAGTTATAAATCTATATAATACATATATATACAAATATAAAGGGATAATGACTAACGGACCAATGCATCCTTGGAGAGATTATATAAAAAAAAAAAAAAAAAGAAGAAGAAAAACTTTTCCGTGGAGATAAAGCACTCGTATATAGAGCCAAAACAAGATTGTAATCTGCAAGTGACGGAAACACCACGTAATGTTTTAATATCCACGCAAACACCTTAATTTATACTATACACATACACATATATATTTTGAAAAGTCAGTGATGCGATTTTAACGTTGTCCTTTTATCTCATTGTTGACAGTTAATCCCTTTCACGTATATGTACGGCAACAATGACCGTTCCTATAGACTTTATCAGCTACAAACATTCATTTTCGTTTCCTCCGTCACACACACATTCATGCACATACAAACACACACACACACACACATAACGATAAACATTTGAAACAAATCCTACGTATATATACACATATGAAGAATAAATATATAAAAGCGCTTTCCTCCGTCCTTTTTTTTCTATTTGTCATCATTTACAAATAGATCATCATATCAATTGAATAAAAGGGGCTCGATGTATACAACGTAGACATATATGTAATTAATAAGGTCAGTTGAGTTTAAAGAGATGATTTAACTGTTGGAAACAACAATCTTAAGGGGAATGCACTCGAAATATAAAGTTCGAAGTATACCGCATACAATAAATGGATAAAAAATAAAATCTTCTGTATGAGAATTAACGTAATTGAACGATTAAAGCTTCGCTGTAGTGGCGATGGGTTCCTATCGCGCTTACCACGGACAATTCACTTTCTCTCTTGGTAAGCAAACCGATTAACTTGGAATCTTTATATATATATATATATATGTAGTAATACATTACATATCTTTTGCTCCTGTTTCCTTCATGCTCAGCGTGATATTATCTCATTTAAATTTGACGCTACTCAATTCTCTCATCTACTTCAAATATACTCTTACTCTTTCGCTCCCCCCTCCATTCTATCCCTCAAGCACACAGAAACACACACACACACACACACACACACACAAATCTCCTATAAACTCATATACTCGCTACAGTATATTCCCTCTTCGCACGTTATGTATTATTACTCAACTGTACTAATTTCGTAATGAGGAGAAGCAACCGCGAAGGGTTCAGCCTTTGTCAACATACCAAAAAGCACAAATGTCTCATCTATTCACACACTACATACAAGATAAATGTATCCAATAATATAATAATATAATATATAAAATTATATTGTTGTCGATGAATTTATTGTTAATAGATGTTTAGTTTACTCTAAAAGTAGAATTTTAAAATTGAAAAAACAAAAAAAAAAACGGAAGAAACAAGATGGAGAATGTATACAAAAACACAATATACTACACAATATATATTATATAATGTATTGCTATAAATTTGACAATGATGCGTGGGTAACTGGTGAATTATATATAATTCTATTTGTACGCCCTGTATATATATTATATATATATATACTTTGCCATTTAAACCTCCGGAGGCATTGAAGACGACCCATGCAATCGTTGTAAATACACACGCAAGGTAAAATCAAGACACTCTTGCATTTGCCCATACATTCATCTGTGTATACATATATGTATATATAGTTAATTAACGGGCAAGCGGGTTGAGACAAGCGCGTGCACCGTACGTAGAATGTTGGCAGCAGCCACAGTAATAAGAACACGCTTGGTGGGCCTCTAGTTTAATTAAGTTTCAATTACCCAATTAGTTAGCACGAAAGAGAAAAAAATAAAATAAAATTATGAAAAAGTAAAACAAAGTGAAATAATAGGATAAAACAAGATGAGCAAATGTATATGTACGCATTGGTAAGAATTATGTAGAAGAATATGTAGGATATGTAGAGAGGCAAGTATATTGTGGTCTCGCATTATATTGCGCACGAGCTTATCCCACGCTATGAGGTAACTATAGCTTTCTCCCGATTAAACATGAGCGCACACATACACCAGATATTATGCCCGGCTGACGTTTTGTCGACGGGTCGTCTGCCGAAATCACGCGCGGCAACGGACGCGCGTGTGAAACAATAGACTAAGAAATATAAAGCGTAAATTTTCCACACTGGTGAGAGAAGTCACTTGTGCATAAACTATTTACCCTCTCTTTCAAACTGATTTTTCTCATTCTAACCAAGTGTTTATCCAACTCCCACCGCATTATACACGTCTGCTCTGTTTCATTATATTTTATTTTTGTTTTCTCTCGTGCGCTGATTTGTGTGAAACGCGCACATGTATGTTTTACTTGTTTGATGTGCACATGAGGAATCCCTCCCCTGAAACTGCATCACCGTCTGTATACACATGCACAGACTCACATATAGATATATATATATATATTACGTTTGTATATGCGCGTATGTATAAACTACAGGAAACAGAGTTACGGTGGAAGTAAAGTCGCGTGTATAAAAGCCTCGCTAATATCTTCACAATCTTCACAATTCAACTTTGATCCGGTACCTCATGTGCCTAAAAAATATGAACGTGCTAGTGCGTCAGGTAATCCCCAAGTCGAATTAGATATTTTTTTTTTTTACTCCGTTTTTTTCCGTTTTTTCATTTAATTATTTTTATTTATTTCATCAATCACTTCTCACAGTGAATTCGCGTGTGTTCTATTTCATTTGAATAATGTATAATTATATTTATTTCAAATTATTTCAGCTCAGTGAACTCGTGACTTTTTTTTTTTTATTCTTTTCATTTTTTCTCCATCAAAACTCGATGAATCAATATAATAATATAATTTATTTCATTCACTAATGTGCAATTCAAACTGATGAGGATTTATGATTAATATACTATAAAACATTTATACTATTAGTAATCTCTTAACTGATTAATAATATAATGAATAAATAATAAATATATTTTAAAATACGTAATATCAACTATTTGAAATTTAAATATAATAAATGCAATAAATACGTAAAATATAAATAAATATAATCAAGAAATTAATTTATTTAATTAAACTATATTATAATATATGAGTGAGAAATGAATTAAACTCATTGAAATATATATAAATACTGAATTTTCGTGTTTGCATATTGTGCTTCAGATAATGCTGACGTTGATGGTGAGTCAAGGAATAGTTTATTGCGAGCCACCATTGAGTAACCAATACGGTGTACCTGCAAATTTACCCGTGAGTAATAGTAATCACGGACCACACGGTGACATCACTAATAGTTATGGAACACCAGTAGGAGGGCACAATCATCAAGATGAAAATCAGGATTACATTGATAGCCAGGTAAATCAATCAGTTGTTATAATAATTATGTGTATAATAAGTCAACAAATGCCACTTGCCAATAATTTCTCTAGTTTCCCCTTCTTTTCTTTTCATCCCTTCGCATAAACTAATGAATTGCATAAAGATAAAATGAATTATTGATGAGAGACAATTACCATCCAGTACACATACGTGCCTCGTTTATCGAAAATTAATTAGCACCAGATTGATGATTGTACACAAATTTATATTAAATTAATGAATATAAATATAAATGGAAACAAAGAAAATTATTCGAAAGTCTCAATTAATTCAATTTATTATATATATTTCATTAGAAAAATTGTATTACTTAAATTATTCAAATGTCTCCATGATATCAACTGTTTATATAATTTGTCAATTTTCAATGGCACCCGATATTTGTGTACAATAGTTTTGGGGTATGCTCTAAATTTTATAAAAAGTATCACAACTTATAATAATTATATTTCGAAAAAATGTAATAGAGTTGATTTCACAAATGCACTAGTCATGAATTAAATGGATAATTAATAAAGTGGAAATGATATTTCAGCCGAAATCATATGAATTTGGTTATGCAGTAAAAGATTCATCAACTGGTAATGATTTTGGACGACAAGAAACAAGTGATGGTGAGACAGTTCGCGGTGAATATCGAGTGCAGCTTCCAGACGGCAGAACACAAATAGTCACATATACAGCAGACTGGAGAACAGGATTTCATGCAGACGTCAGATATGAAGGCCAAGCCATTTATCCCGATCAGTATAATAACAATAACAATAATAACAATAATAACAACAATAATAACAATGGATATAATCCAGGTTACAATACCTTCAATAACTATAATGCTGGATACACCTACCAACAAAATAATCCAAATACGTATAATGGAGGTAAATAATTAATTTTTTTATAATAATAAATATACATTTGAATCAATGTAAAAAATAAAAAAATTGTTCTCAGGTCACTACAATGATTACCAAAATAATCAAGGCAACTACAACAATCAAAACAATAATAATTATCCATTCGTGTCGCAAAACGATCAATATAATGGATACAATGGAAATAATTTTGGTTCTCAGACACCACGACCAACGTATGGCACACCGCAGTTTCATTGAATATATGAATGAATGATAATTATTTATACAATCGATTTTTTTTTTTTTCTTTTTTTTTTCTGTTAGAATTCTCAATTAATGAGTTTGATATTTTATTATCGTAATTACATTAATAGTTGAAAATTAAATTATAATAAAAATGGTATGAAAAAATTAAAAAAAAAAACAAAAAAATTATTAAAAAAGCGCCACAACTACCATAAAAATATGTAGATAAAATAAGTTACAATCAACTTTTTATGTATATATGCATATTGAATGAAAAATCATAGATTTTTATTTAAGACAATGACAAAATTGTTATTACCCGTAGAATTTTTTACAGCAAATATGGGATTAAAATCTTTATATAATTTTATTATCTTCTTTTTTAATATTTACATGTATTATTTTTATTTTTCCTCGTGTAATTCTTTAGAATTTTTTGAATTTCTATATTTGTTCATCATTATGGAATTTTATAAGATAATAAATATTTTGAAATATCAGATAATAATAATGAGAATACACAAAGAATTTTCATGTTATTTTTTTGTACATCATCAACTTTGCAGTTACAAAGGGTGTAAGCGAGTAACGAGGAACAGTAATAAACACGTATATATTCGTATACTTTAGAATAGGAAGATTCAGCCGTTGATTGTTAAGTGGTTATAAGTGTATACAGTGTACCCCCAAGTACTTTTCGCATTTTCACAGTCCTGTCGTTATAAACACGCAGATGTATAAAAAATATATATACATTTTATATTGTACCAAACATCTCGTTGTTGTATATTTTGTTTCATTGTATTTCAACAAGTTAAACAATGTCCTCGATAATAACACGCATATGTATAGTATGCATATAAAGTATATAAATATGATGTGTATATGCATGTATATGAGTGATGAGAACAAATTTTGTCTCGTCATGCTATCGCATATATGCGCCCGTCTTGGGAACTTTCGCTGTGCACGGATGTAATTTATAGCCAGTGTGCAAAACCCGTATAGTATTCACGTAATACAACTGACCATCACGTCTGGTTTTGAGGTCGTACGAGCGTAGAGCACACGGGTCTTGCAATAAACTACACATATCGTTTCGTCTGAAAGCCCACCCTGATGACCCTTCCACAATGTTTCTCGTTTCATACCAGTACCTCTATACCACTACTAAACCTACGAACTCATTTCATATTATTTCAAAAGAGAGCATCTCTAACGTTTGCGCGTATAGAATAAAAATTTACTTTAGTGTTTCACACTTTTTGGATAGCCTTCATCACTCCGTATAAAATCACAATTTTATATTCATGAGTCATGAGCTCAACGATTTTCTTTCTTTTCTCTTTTCACAACACCTTTTTCATCGTGTGCTAACTCATCTTATTTTCCTTGTGGTCCCAATAGAGTATATGGTTACGTTTGATACCTCATTCCATCTCCTTTCTACCCATTTATTACCAATGTCGTCTTTTTCACGCTTGACTTCTGGAATTGATTTTCATCGATGAATTCAATTGTGAATAAGCCAACTCGATTTATCGACGAGTTTACGATTAATTGAAATTTTCGTTGTGAAATATTAAAAAAATACAAAAATTGATACAAAAAAAAAAAGATGTTGATGAATATATTCTATAGGAGATGAATAAAATAAATTGAATTTTTCCTATTACACAAGTGAATGAATCACTTATAGAAAAAAAAAAAAAAAAAAAACGGATAAAAAAGACAACGAAAAATGTAGTAATAATAATCTATATTTTATCCCAAACAGATACTATTTTTTTTTTGTTTTATGATTTTTTTGTATTGAGACATTCTTAATCAGTTGTCGAATGAAAATTTAGAGAAAAAACAAGAAAAAAAAAGAGAGGAAATATTTAACTAGAATTATTGGAATAATTAGGAGTTTAGTGTGGAATTGGTTCATATGAATAGATCATACAATGAAGATGATGAAACAATAACTAGTTGAAATCCACCGTGAATCATTTTAAATTTGCTCTCTCTTTCATCTTATCGATGCGATGGTAAGCAAAAACTATAAGTGCAATACATCATCAGCTCTCATTAATTGCACAATCGAGTTTGTTAGGTTGGATAGTAAAGCGATCTAATTTCACATAATCCTCTTCAACACTTGCATCATTTGGGAAATTCGTACCACCTATTAAAGCAAAATTAACTGGATTTGCGTGAACTCATTCAACTGCAGGTTAGTCGCGCACACAGAGTGCTCAGTTGAATTCTCGCGCGATCCAATTTCTCCGTAAATATTATTCAACGCAATGAGATCAATTCATTCTATAACGAAAAAATATTCTCATAAATTCTGCAGTTAACATAACCGAACGATACTACTAAATTGTTCATTATATACATATATAATATCTAATAAGTGTTTCAGTAATGCCCTGGTAACTTATGGCATTAGAAGCAATTTCATACTCATCATCACATTACACCATCAGCCATATGTCGAGAGAAACTATAATTATTATCAGTATCACGAATAATCTCTAATCATTTTTGTTGTTACTCTATTATACTTTTTTCTTTTTATTAATCGTTTAAATCAAATTTATTGATTTTCATATCAAGTCTTGCATTGAGATAAAATAAACATTTAGGGAAATGAAAAATGAATGAAAAAACATGATATGATTTAGATTTGAAAAAACTATCCACATATGTATGTAAAATTTTGTTATATATGCACTTACATCTGTATAGGTATACATAACATGAAAAAACGTAATGCCATAAAGCGGGATATACAAAAAGAAAATTAGAAATAAAATAATTATTACATAAATGCTTTCATACACATCAATTTATATGACATTTATATATATACATATATTTCAAATAATTTCAAGTAATTTCATAAATCCTGTCAAAGTAAAAATTAATTAAATTCAAGCCTCTCTACCGTGACTTCAAAGTGAACCCTACAGGTTAATCCTAGTAAATAAGTTTCTTGCACATTTACGATTCTACACGTATACACGTAGGTCATGTAATCGTAAAAGTTTTCACGAGTCGCCCCTATTCAGACGAAAACATCGGCTATATCAGCATGCGCGCGATAATTAGATCCAAATGAGAGTTGCCAAAAGCTCATTTGGATCATAAAACACATCATCACGTGTTTTAATACCAACATAAATTTTCACTTCATCGATCACAAAAATTTCTAAAATTTACGATAACTTTATTTTCTAAAAATTGTGTATCACAAAACTTTTACAATTTTTTCTTTTCTACTTTCCCCCCTCGTCCATAAAAAGAGAGATGTTGTAATACCGCAGAAGAAAAAATTTTATTTTTGCAGGCATCAAAATTTCAAGATGTCTAGAATGCGATTTTCATATTTTTACAAAGACGTCTGTCCATACGTACATACGTATGTATATATGTGAAAATTTAATGTATCCACAATAAGTCAAAAATGAATATCGGAGGCGCTTCAAATTTGGAACTCAAGACTTTTGTTTCAGGACCATGAACTGATTAAATTTATGGCACAATCGCAAAAACCGGAAGCGTTACTTTAGTTAAAGACAAAAGTAAATTTTGGTTACTTTTCCTTTCCCGAGTGTACCTATTCGGGAATAAAAGCTCATGTGTTGGACACATCAGGTCATTATAAATTCTATCATAATCATCAATAATATAGTAATAATAGTAGTAGTTGCATTATATTTGTATTGATTAACAATATTGTTGTAATTCTAGAATGTATAGTTATTGATAGTCAATAATGCACGAGTGCTCATTTCGTACTTTTTTTCATTCACTTTACCTCAATTCAAAAATATATCAAGCTATAAATGAAAAATGAACTCAGATACCTCATGCACTTATTCCGTATCTCAATTGAATATAAAATCAATAGTTATGTAATCGTGACATAGGAAAAAATAAATGGATGCAAACACAATTGGAAAAAAGTTTATCAATATACTTCACCATTGATATCTCATTCAGATAAGAGGTATTGTCTTTATTTATCTCACAATAACATATAAACGTAAATAAAGAAAAAAAGAAAAAAAAAATATATATATATATATATCGTTGGTTATTTATTGATGTAACAAAATCGTATAATAATATAATAAAATAAAGTAATAAAAGTATTAATTGTCTTGAAAAAAATATTACAGGGTTGATGGACAATGGAAATTTCACTTTTGCGGTTCATAGAGAAGAAAAAAAAAGTTAAAAATTATTGTAGGAGGTAAAATAATTAATTAAATCGTCTATGCGTATATTGATCTAAATGTAAGCTGTGAGAATAGCAAACACGCACACGCGAGCTATGTTATTTTTGCTAGTGTTTTTCAATAATTCTCACTAACACTTTTTGAAACTTTATATTTATGAGCTTTGAATAATTACTAACAACCACAATCAGATGAACAAAAAAAAAAAAAAGGAGGAAAAGAATGAGGTAGATACTCTACACCGATTTTATAAACTTTCCATTGCAGCTCTTAAACGGTATTTCAGTTAAAAGTTAAATCTGTAAATGTAATTCTCTAACAAGAGAATTAACAATGCACCGGATCTAAATAGACCTATCTCAAAAAGTAAATGACTGTGAAACTGTGAATATAAACAAGACAGAGAGTGGCCGGTAAATATATATGCGAAATAAATCTCGTGAAATTCATCTGTTTAGAATCTGTATATATATTTAGTATAGGTAAATATATTGTGTCAGTACTGGACAGTACTGAAATAGAGCTTTTCTGCAACATATAAATTTAACAAAACTCCAACACATTGTGTTGTCATTCTGATGATCACGCGTATGGACAAACATGAACACCCCACTTTTTTATATTATTTCCCGTAATTATATATTCACAACTTTTGCTTCTTACCAGATAATATTTAAATAAATTTTTAATAAATCTCATATTTATTGATGTGAAACAAATCATAAATAATAAAATATTTAATAAAATTGAATAATTGAATACGAAAATATACTTTTGATCACAGATCATTTGAATTTTTATTAAATGTTTCCATATACATATACATGTATATTTATTAATATTAACGAGATGCTGTGGATATATATTATTGAAACGTAACGATTTGCGTGATAGATGACGGATAAATAGTGAATAAATAGCGGTCGTGAACAAGTATACACACGCGCGATCAATTAAAATATATGAAGAGATGTAATATTATGGGGTATATGCGAGACACAAAATACAGAGGATGGAGGATTCTGCCTCGAGGCAATGGTCTGACGAGTGAAGGGAAGATTATTATTTCACAGTTCCCTCAATCGTACTCTCATACCATATTAGACTACACATATATAATCCTGATTGGTGAAATATTCCATACATATACGTATATACAACACGAAAGCAGCCAAACTGTAACAAAGATTCCCACTGACGGGGTATATATAAGCACCACATTGGATCATCATTTCAGTTACTTGGTTATTTCTGTAACAGCGATATGACTAATCTTCAGGTTCGTACTTCCAATTTATCGACAATCAATAATAATTATGATAGATATAGTAATAGTAAAGGTGTAACTGACAGTGGTAAAGGATGATAGAATTGAAAGAAAAAAAAAATTCAAATCAACGAAATGATGTTTACTATCAAAGAAAAAAAAAATGATAATAATAAAGTTAAATAAAAATAATCCCGACTGGAATAGTAAATACCAATTCAGAGATCAACTGAAGATTATTCCGTAATTCCAAGCGCAATTTATCGAATACGCCGCAAGATAGAAACGAACCGTTTGTCATTCAATTCGTGAAACGAATACCGATTTGCTGAAATTCAGAGGAACCAAAGCATCAAGTAGTTTCTTTCTCTCTTTTTTTTTTCTCCATCGAAAGAAATTGGTAAAACGCGTGACTACCCTTTTTCATTCATTCTAAGTAGGTGCTTATCATTTAGTGTGATGTAAAAGAAAAATTAAACTAATTCACACTTTTTAAACAAAATTACATTCCATTTCGCGCGACACACTACTTGAAAATAGTTTTTTTTTTTATTTATTATTATTTTCTTTTTTTTTTTTTCATCACGATACGTATTATCAAATTCATTGAGATGACATGATATTTTTTACCAAATCATAAAAATTAAAATGTTTTTGTTCAGTTGACTGGTTTTATATTGACGCTCTGGTGTATCCGAGCATCAGTATTAGCAGGACTATTGCCAGAGGCCAGTGGTAGCAATGGTTATCAATATAATAGACCAAACGGCGGAGCTTTCAGTACAGTGTCTGAAGGTGATGCGGGTCAACGCGGCTACGCTGGGGAATCCCCGGAGAGATTTGGCACAGCAGCAGCCAATGGCTTTGATTTTGGTGCTCGACCCACAACAGCTTACGGACCGCCTGGTTACAATAGTTTTGTTGGAAATCGAAACGGTTTTACTGGCAGACCCACCAATGGATATAGTCCACCTAATGGATACAATGGTATTGGAAATTATCCGGGAGGTGGCGGTGTATCGTCAGGTTTCGGTGGTTTCATCGATAATTTTCGTAATCGTTACAACGGAGACAACAATAGGGTAAATACACATTATTTTCATCTTCATCATTCACACATATACATATATTCGTGTAATTATGCTACGTGTGAATTAAAAAATTTTTTGACAAGCGGTAAATTTATCCGATACTTTTCCACACATTGATATAACTAATACAAACAAAAAAATAATTTTATTTTTAACATTATTAATGAATAATTCAATGAAATGAATATTAATAGTATAATATTTCAAAGTAGTTTCTATTTCTCAACATGTGGACTTGATATATATAAAATTTCATATTTTGTGAAATGGTTACTTTTAAAATAATTTATTTCATATCGTGTCATTAACAATTACCTAATAATTTAATTGATAATATAATTAACATTTATGACCGAATGAAATATTCAGTCCCAATGAAACGAAAAAAAAATTTATCTATTTTCCCTTCCAGTGAAGGCATTTTTAAAATAATCAAGTAAAAAAGTAAAATCGTAAAAGTAAGGTAGACTGTAGAAGATGAAAAAAAAATTACGAAAATTAAATATTTCTATACGTATTGAATTGTGTGATAAAACATTTACGCGACGATAATGATGAAAAAAAAAAAAAAATCATTGAACAAACAAATATTAATGACGTGTTCATTCAAGCACACATTGTACAATCAAAATCCGTGAATCATAATAATAATTTGATCGTTCAACAAATCGTTCAACATTTGTGGATGCATTATCATGGTATCAGTGGTGAGCCCCCGTGGGATAAAATGCACCAGCTTGTACATACATACGTATAATATATACGTGAACATGGATGTCGCGCTGGATAAAATGCGAATAGAATGTATGAGAAAAGCTTTCTACCGTGCATTGTCCATTCAGACAACCGATAGCTGCCGGAGGTGCTTTTCAAACCGTCCTTTGCATCAACTCTCTCTCTATTTCTATATTTCACCTTTTTTATCATCTCTTCTTCTTTTATATACCTCTTGATCCTACATATCCTCTTTTTTTTTATTTATTTTTTTTTTTTTTATTTACTTATTTATTTATCATGAAGTGGTTTTATATTTCTTCAACATAAATATATGTATATATGTTTATCACATCAGCCGCGACCGTACAGCTTTCAATATGAGGTGAAAGATCCACCGAGTGGAAATGACTATGGCCAGCAGGAGAGCAGCAACGGTAACATTGTTCAGGGTGAATATCGAGTGCTCTTACCCGACTCAAGAACTCAAATCGTAAAATATACGGCGGACGATGTAAATGGATACAACGCAGACGTTCAATACGAGGGCCAAGCACAATTCCCACGACCTGGTGGAGTTAACGTTGGTGGTGTAGGTGGCGTAAGTGGCATAAATGGTGTGGGTGGTATTGGTGTCGGTGTGACACCACAAGGCTATCAATTCCCAGGCGTTTCTGAGACACCTTATCAGACTGGCTTTGGGCTTTCGCCTTATCAAGGTCAGTATATGTATACAAATGCACACATCTACTACCTCGTACGCACACACACGATCCCTAGATTGTATTGTTTCGGTGGATTATTTATATAGAAATCGTGACCATGTTATCTTCATCGCAACTATGTAGTTATTTTATTTACCTCTACTTCAACTATCACTCGTAAATATTTCATTCTTTGTTTCCTTATTTAATTTAAATTCCGTCATATTTTGAGTCGTGACGAGTTATCTGTTTTGTAAAAAAAAAAATTTATTTAGTTTAGTGCAGACACGTTTTTTTTATTTCTATCTACATGCCCACATGTAAAAGTACACACAACGCGTAGTGTATAAAGTCACGTCGCGAAAAATGCGGTATCATAAATATAAATGCGATTTTATGTTGGATGACAGGTAGAGGCGGCTACAACGGACCCAATGGTGTTGGCGTTGGTTATTCAGTTAGTGGCAACAGGATCTTCGGTAATGGCGGTGTCGGCGTTGCTATAGGCGGTGGACCCCGTAATCAATACTTACCTTCGAGCACTGGTTATGGAAAATAATCGCAAAAGCCCAATACTAACTTTGTTTTTCCTTTTATTCCCACCTATTTTCCTTTTTACCCAACTCAACACCTTTTCATTCCATCAACATATTTCCACTTTTTATATATAGCATAATACATAGCATGTATAGAATAATGAAACTCGTAGCAAAACGTTTATCGTATTGCCACTATTATCTTCTATACACTATTTGTATAAATATACATGTATATGGGGTGAAAAATATATCTATATACTCAGTGCTACGAGATTATGTCATCTACTTGTGATTACTCGACATTTATAATTGTATGCAACGTATATCTTCGCTTTTTCTTTCTTACTCTTTTTTTTTTCTTGTTTGGCTGTTATTACTTATATATAATTGCATTTATACCTGGGCATATCAAACAATATAATGACACAAATTTCATTTTCAATGTAATACTTTTAATAAAGTTTTATATAAAATACTATTTGTTTCAATCATATCATAACTTATACATAAAATTATCTTTAACCAATAATAATTTACAATAAAAAAAACCTAAATATTCATCAGATTTTTGTTTTTTTTTTTTTTTTTTTTTTCATCGTTTTATTTTGTATGAGAAATATATGTAAAAGAAAGAAAAAAAATATTGGAAATCATGTTTTAAAATTTTATTATTGTGTAATATCATATCATTAGTTCATTTCATATTTTTATAATATTTTATCCACATAAATACAATTAAGTGTGATTCAAGATGTTATTAAACATTATTATTTGCATCATAAAACTTTCATGCATGCGCAATTAAGAAGAATAATACTGCAATGTTGATGCTTTATGTGAATATAAAGATTCAAAGAATATATGAATATACATAAATAGTAGTAAGTACAAATACGTATACACAATGAGGGATATACGTAGTCAATGGCTCCAGTACAAACCAACCTACTTTGACAACGATAAATTGTTTACATGAGCACAGGAGACCAAAGAGCATTTCAAATGACCTCCCATTTGTCGCGCGCGGCGAAACGTGTGATAAGCCAAAGTATTTCTTACACCACTCGCTACTGTGGCTTGTATATTATATTGAACTCTTGTTGACCATGCTCGTATTAGCCTCACTGCACACAAAGCTTTTGCTCTAGATTTTAACGATCCTCATACTACCATTTTGATAACTTTTTCAATCATCATTCGCCAGGAAATGGACAAAGCACAGTGAAGACATTTAATTTTGCGTTATCAATAATCGAATTTTTTAAATATACTTATAAGTGTATTATTACCACATGATAAAAAAATTTTATTGGACATTTGCAACGCCAGTAAGCCCATGACACACCGATTAATTCTATACCAGGGTGAGTTATCTGGCAACAGATTTTTATCGATAAACGCGATGAGTGTGAATGTATTTGATGCACGTGAACATTCATATCAATACAGTAACACAATTTGAATCGCAATATGTCACTTCACTTTCTCTTTCTCTCTCTCTGTGAAAATCGTATTTATCATACACACTATAATATAAAATAAATCAAAAAAAAAAACGAAAACAAAATAAATATATAAATGAATATAACAAATATAATAGAATATAATGAAATTGTCAAATAAATTAAAAGAAAATATCATAAAATAATTATTGAAAAAAAGTTTAAAAAAAAAAAAAAAAAAAAGTAAAAAAGAAACAGAAATAAATGGTCTATAAATAATATAGAGTGTATATAAATTAGCCGGTCTCATTCGCATATAGTACTACAAATATACTCTATTGTTCATTCGACAATGGAAATACATTAAAAATAATAATAAAATAATAATAATAATACCACAAACACAAGAGGCAAATAAATAAATATTGTAAAATTGCTTGGAATAATGCCAGGTAAACGATATTTGTGTGTTGACCTGAAGCTTGAACTTTTTTTTTTTATTTTATTTTATTTTTTTTTGTTTTTACATGTATATATCTATAGTTACGGACATCTAACTATTCCAAATGAATAATTATTGCTAATATGTCGGAATATGTCACTATATATTTACACATATATTTTTTATTTTATATACAATGAAAAGTAATTAATAATTTTAATTTATTAATCCCATAATGTCAATTACATGAGACTGGATACTGTAAAACATATTCGAATCAATGATATATATCACTAACTCATTTCGGCAATGTTCCAAGTTATCACATGAATATATGCACAAACATATATATATATATATATATATATATATATATATATATATATACACACACACACACATACACATACGCACATGTACGCATGTACACACAAATTATATATACATATGTATATATGTTAAACATATACAGATATCAGACTCTGAAATCATTGTTTCCTCCCTTTATTTATTCGTCGTCGTTCATCATCGATATCCGAAATCGATTTAAGATACGTGTTGATATGCAATGAGAACGGCTATATCGCGAGAATCGAAATTGAGGCATTGTGCGGATCGTTACAATCGCGTTCCTCCACGGGTCATTATCGCCTTTACAATTACAGGACGTGCCGTTTCGTTAGATACTATATCAACCAACAACTGCGCAACCACTCACATACGTCCATGTCGTCTCGTTTCTCTCATCTTCCGTACCGTCATCCCCGTCGCCCCCATCGTCACTGAAACTCTACATTTTCTTGTAGTACATAGTATGTAGTTCCAACACATTGTCGAAATGTTTCGAAATTTTCGCATCAATATTTTTTTTTTTCAACATTTACTATACCAATACATATATATATATGTACAACTATAGGTACCACATGCCGAGTCTCGTTGATCACTGTCCATTTATATATGCGCCACGCCCAATACACCCGCCATAGCTTCACCACTTGCATTTCCTATACAAATTTCCATTACGAAACATCGAGAGGCACGCGCGCTATATCCCATCATCATACCTCATTATGTCACGGTATATAAATATATATACATATATATATATATATATATGTATCAAACATACATCTATACATATATTCGCTAGATTTATTCACCTAAGTTAATGTGAATGAAAATAAAATAAATATATTTTCTTCACTTACATCTTACATTCTATGAAATATGGAGAACGTCGTTTTCGTTTGTTATTGTACTCTTTGCTTTTTTGTTATTGAAACAGTTTGGATTTTACTATTATGAAACAAATAACGTGAACGCAACGAAAATGTATAAAAAAAGAAAGAATGAGAGTCCGTTAGTAGAATAGGGCAACTGCTCGTAAATATCTAATGCTAGCCGCAATGCGTATAGACCTTTTAAAAGAATGAGAATACACGCCCCAAAACCATTGAAATCTCGAAAAGATTTTTTATTTTTTCATCAATTTTATACATGGATACTTTTATGCTTTTATGCTGTTTCACGTTCAATCGGTCAATATATTTCCTCTAACCAACAATTCAATTATAGAAAATTGTTTCAATGTATTGTAGATGTGGATAAATATATTATATATGTATATAATCTTATATATATTTCCTATTAATTACAAACTATATTCTAGAGATGCTTTGACCATTAAAGGACAAGTTGATATGGTGTTTGTACTGCACAAAACCTGATCAAACATCATTTTGTATGTGTATAAATGTAATGTATCTGAAAAGACATGTATACATTGTGGGAAAGGATGGGCAACACTGATGAACTATGCACGTCAAGTGCAACAACTCAAAGAGAGTACGAGAAGACGGGTAGATGAGAACAAGATGACGGCAAATCCTGAGAGTTGTACAAAGTTTAGGTTAACTGCCTGTCACGAGCACTGTTGAGAACTCGTCGATCAACCAACACCTGGCGACTGTATCAAGTTAAATATAGATAACCACATATACTTAACTTGTAATCTCAAGTCATGACAATATACATAGTTTATATTAAGAGAAAAATCTATAAATATTATATGCATATGGTTTGAATATTGAAAAGCTATCAGTTTCTGATCAATAAACAATTCGATTTCAATTAACAAATGTAAAAATTGTGGTTAAAACTCTATTGTAATTCTTTGCTTCACAGAATGACAATTGGATTTTTCAATTGAAACCACTCGAGTTTATCACAAATGCAATTTCACTTTTAATTTAAATCTTTTTTTTTGTTTTTTGGTTTCAATTTATTATTCTATTATTCATTCGTATATATGTATTTTTTTTTTCTTTTCTGTATTCATCATAATATTAGTTTCAAGTGATTTTTTATAAAATGTTAATAATAACAACTGAATAATCGTCCAATCAATTGACACATAGGTTAATTTTTTTTATTTGAAATAAATGAAACGAGAAAGAATCAATGCGAGTATACATACTCAGACAAATTGGCATTGTGAAAAATAGTCACAATACAAAATCGCAATTTGCAATAATTATGACAAGTAACTTCTTATCCTTTGAATTACAAATATTAGAAAGAAGATATTCTGAAAGCATACTGATATTTCTATGCATAGATATCATATAAACAAAGAAAGTTTTTATTATTTCTATTGATATATTTATGATTATTCCTATTTATATTGAACTGTCTTCAATATAATCAAAGTATTGTAAAACCAATCAATTTCACTCAACACCCGTCTCAAGATCAGGTTTTCAATCACAACTTTGCAATATAATTCGGATTTAGTTTCAGATTGTATCGTCAATGTCTGGTCACTATAACTGGTCAACTGGTATTCTCGAAAAAAAAAATAATAATAAAAATATATAACAATATAAATACGTGTGTTTAATTCATATCACATTCAAGTGATGTATTAAATTATACAAAATGACAAGAGTGCCACTGCATACATATATATATGAATATATTCATATATATTTATTTATACCTCTTACTTCCTCCATACACATGTATATGCAAATTAAAACTAATGAAACGTCATGAGTCTTCCAACATCGCAACTCTTTTATCCAACCTTATATATATTCGCGCGTTGGAACGCGCATTCACCTCATGATATATACACTCCAGTAAATGATTCAATGTCTGACAAAGTGAAACAACAAATTATAGTCAAGAATGTTTCCAAGATAAAAATCTTTCTACAATAAAATATATTACATTATTAAATTATCAACTCTAATATGCGTTGCTGTCAACAACATTGTTGTTTCCAACATTTGTGATTAGGAGCAAATTTTTACTTCTTCCATATATGTAGAATACAAAAGTGACAATCAATCTTCATCACTTGCGTGACTATACAGCCGCACTATATATATATATATGTGTGTGTGTATATATATTGCGTAATTTTTTATACTTTCCACATTCTTGATCATTTTGACGCGTCTTATAATAAAATGAGACGTTTCAGTATCCATAATAAATGCAGATGTTATGCTTGTACTGTCATGAAAAAAGATCCACCATTTCAAAAAGGTAAAGTAACCTTTTCACTTACGTCTATATATTCAAGTGTGAAATCTCAAGTGCGTTATTGTGAGTAAAATAAATTTTATCCAAGACAATTTATATATTGACGAGATAATGCACTTAGCTAATATTAACGATGCAGAAACTCGATTTGATGGCATCTAAAGTGGTTATTTTACATGGTTTTATTATACTCATACACAATTATTTTTTACTAAATGGTAATTGATTCTTGTGTATATATATATTATATATATTCATAAATATAATAATTTACATTGTCAAACAATTAACATTTTTATCTCGGTGATAGTACAGAGCTTAAGTGATCATCAGTTAATTTTTCATATATTTTCTTTCGATATCAAAATTTCCTACGCAGGAATTTATTTTCCAATACTTCCATGTAGAATCAATCATCAATTTGCCGGATAATGTGTATGTATTTGATTTAATCACTTGCTCGTTCGCTCGCCAGTTTTATCTTGATCTTAAAAAATTAGTTTCATGATTGAATTATTATCCTGGTTTGCCAAATCCATTGCATAGTTCCGGCGAAAAAAAAAAAAAAGAATATTAATAATAATAATTATCTCTTCAACGGTCAAATTTAGACAAAAAAGTAAAGATACTTCAATTGTATCAGGCATGAGGGCCTGATAATTCTAGTTTTTTTTTCATATTATCATTCTATAAGTTGATATCAAGGGAGAAAAAAATAATAAATATCGCACATACTTTGTAGACACTTGATGACATAAAAATATATACATACTCTTACAGATATGAGAAGAGGATGAAATGATTAAAAAGGGGTAGTTGAACATTACTTCGCCAAGCTTAACAATTAATGTAATTGTAATATAAGCGCGGAAATGAGTTGAGTGACGTTAAGACCCGGCAAGTCAAAATGAGTAGAGTGTATATACGACACTGCTGGTTGAGAAATAATGTGTGTGTGTGTGTGTGTGTGTGTGTGTGTGTGTGTGTGTGTGTGTGTGCTACAAAATGTGAACTTGGAAAGCGAATTATAAAGCCAGCATTCGAGCTTGCGCTCCGCAATATCCATTTTCTCAGAACACCCGTCATATACATCGCAACAATCCTAACAATATAATATATATTCTAGTCTGAGTAGCTAATTTTTATCACCTTCAATATTGTCAGTGACTAGACATATTTTTTTGTTTAGTTGTGCCATTGGCATTATTTCCCTGTGGATAGGTGGATAATAAAAAAAAAATTGTATTATCGAGATTGTGTAAGTGTACAATTGTTATGATTGACATTTGAAAATCATCATATATTTAATCTATCGATAAAAAATATTTACCTATCTATATTGAAGTGGATTTAGAAAGATGTGAGATTTAATCAGACATAATAAGATGAACTCGACTTGATATTATTCATTGACTTTCTAAGACACTTCAATCGTTGTTTATAACACCACACGCAAAACTGCAATATACATTCCATATTTGTATGATAGACTAGCACACATATTCAAGATTACTCAATATACATACATATAAAATGAAATAGTCGAGATAAATAAGCATATGAAAAAGAAAAAAAAAAGTCAAAGAAAAGAAGGCACTAAGACTATGTTTCAGTCTTATTTAACCATGAGATCTCTAATTGAAATACACAAGATTATTTCACAACGAAAATTCGCATGACATTATGTTGTACTTGTATGTATATATAGGTATAAAATTAATTTGACTTACTCGTCTGCAATTATTGCACTACTCTAGCCGACTAATTTTAACCCAAAACATCTACCAGAGCATGTGTTCATGTTAAACATAGGCAGAGACAGAGAAACATACGTATGGGCACACAGTCATGCACATACAGAGGCGAGAGATGTGACTATTTCGTAGTCGTCGCACGATATTACGTGGCCATATCGTGCTTGGTATGTTAAGCGCTTGGTTATATCTCCCGAGTGTCGTCACGTGACACAATTCAACTCTTGAAACAAATCATCAGAAAACAAATTAAAAACACCAATTTATTTCATATCAATGAAATAAAAAATAAAAAATAAAACAAGATGCTCAAATTTTGTTTTTTAATAATCACTAATTCTTTTGGAATTTTTGATTTATGATATTTTTGTTAAGGACGTATGTACAATAGTGACGTATTTACACTGATGATACAATCTCAACAAATCCAGTGTATATATAAATACTCGCGTGCGTAAGCATTACGGATGTCTCAAACAAAACAATAGAACATACACCTACAAAAGACATTCTTGTCGAGTCGTGGCACTGAGGCGCGCCTTCATGTGATCGTTACTGGCCCATCCCACATCTGTTTCCTCTCTTCGTTACACTCGGCCGTGCTTACTGCAATACTTCATACATATATATATATATATATAGACTTTCATATATATAATATATAACAATAAATATTGTATCGTTGTTTGATACTTTATTCACTTGGCGCTATCACACCATCCAAATCCATTTCATTTACAATTATCATATTAATTATTTATTTTTTTGTTTCTTTATTGTTCACTTTTTCTCCAATGAGAACAAAGTAAATGCTTTTTGTTTTTATAACAAAGGTGAATATAAACACCATTAGAGCGAGTAGATCATAATAAAATATCAAATCCAATGCATATATACATTGTGGGTATTTTGTACGTAGCCTCTTGCAAAAAAAAATAATACGGATGAGAAAAAAAAAAAATACAAAATACAAAACACAAAAAATAAACAACGAAAAAAAAAAAGCGATGAAATTTTTTCTATCTCTCTCCTTCTTTATTTTTTAATATCATCACAAATCAATTCAAAATAATAGGGCATGATATTTTGCTCTTTGCATCTCAATACATAATGTTATATGTCGAAGCATTGGTTATTAATGCTGGCTAAATATCGAAGCAATTGCGCGAGACATCGTTTGACTTTATAGATCAAATTGAGTTTGGAGTATATCGTGCGACGTCACCGCTCCCCTTCCACCTTCTCTGTCGCCGTTTACAAGAGCCAAGTATTCATCATTCGTGCATTTCAAAATGATAAAAAAAAAAAAAAAAACAAACAAACAAAGTGAATAAATAAATGAATAAATAAACAAAAAAAAAAAAAAACAAAAAAGAAAACAAAAAAGAAGGGAAAAAAACGGTGAGTGTGCGCGCCATCACTGTTGCCCTCCATCCGTTGACATTAAAGAGGGCACACCTAGATGTAGGCACAACCGTAACGTCGGTCCCTTTGCACGCAAACCCACAGTGAATATATGCGGTCGAGAAGGCATATCATCCTAGAAGTCTTGTAATACACTCATCGCGCACACAACCATGGATACATACTGCGATGGTTACGTGAAAAAAAAAAAAAAAATTAATAATTATAATAATAATAATAATAATAAATACATAAATAAATAAAAATAATGATCATGAAGAATATAGAGGATGAAAGTGGGATGAAGAGAAAAAAAAAAAAAAAAAAAAAGAGTGCGCGTATTCTCATCTCTGACGGCTTTAACCTTCCTCTTCGCTGACCTTACATAGTTATAGGACAATCACGTGAGGCGAGATGAGACGAAGTGAGGCGAAGCGACGCCACGAATCCAGGCGCGCGCACGTATATACTCTATTCTTTGCTTTCATGTGTATATAACCCCTTGTCAGTGTGCTCGAGTAGAATACCTCGATTTGCATAAGATCCCCAGACTATATGCGATACTCGCTCACTCTGCGAGACGCCAACCTGAAGACAGCGAATATTTTTTGTGTTTTATTTCCTCGTTTCTCGCTGCTACCACACGGCGACGACTTTTCGTTTACAAAGATGTAGACGCTATACGGTGTTCAAAACTATATATAGACAGCTTCAGGCAACGTTAACACGAGTTATGAGACAACGCGCGTCTTTTCTTCCAGCGATGAATTTGGCTACCAAACTCAACGTTTCGTTCTTTGGCATATAATTGTCTTTTTTTATTCTTCTATATTCTTCTCAGTCTTTAGCTCATTATTCAAACTATTTACTGAATATATATATATATATATGTATACAACGCACAGAAAAAGAGAAATGAACGAATATAAAGAGACATATCTCTTTAAACTCGTCGCAAAAGTAGTTCGTACACTCACGAGGGAAATCATTTCTTCTCTCATTTTATCAAGCGAGACAATTCACTGTGTGTACGCGTATATGAAATATTTAACTCGTATATACCACGCTATACATACTGTCATTGATGTTGTCAAGTAAGACAGAAAATAGAAAAAAAATATATATATATATATTTATTTTTTTTTTTCATTCTATTATATATATAAGAGAAAAAAAAAAAACAAGTACAATGGAAAGAAAAATAGTATAGAGAGCGGTAAAAAAGGAGAAGAAGAAGAAGAAACTACCAGAATGATACGAGAAATATCAAATTGTTCTCATCGCCCGCGTGACGAAATAACTATAATATCAAGAGATCGCATGTTTGCGAAATAAGCGAGATACAAAGGGCTTGGCGAAATATCCGGTGAATTTTGCCCCGTCGATTGCTGTCTCCTCACAGGTTTATATTCACCTCAACAACTCTAATGACGACGAGATTGCGCAAAATTTCATCGTTTATACGTCTTTGTGTATATATGTAATTTTTTTTTGTTTTTTTTTTTTTTTATCTCCATTTATTGTCATTGAATCATTATTATCATATAAAAATATCTATGATTGTGATTAGATATCGCATAATTTATTAAATTTATTATCATTAAATTTTTTAAAAACTATATAATTATTTGCAATAAAAAATAAAAATTTGACACGCATAAATGTACGGTTTGTAGATATAAAAAAATGAAAAAATTTATACGATCAAAGATGATGATGCAGCGCGGTGAAGTATAAACGTGTTGAGAGAGAACGGATGCAACCACATGTAACTTGGACGCGCGATGGGGGCACCTAGATTCTTACGAAGCAGTAGGTCATTCAGCGAGGCGCATAGCCGAGCGTTGAGCCGTTTTCACTTTCATCCAAGTGGATGAGCGAATATCGCTGGTTGGATGAACAGACGTATACGTATAGAGACAAGGCAAAAAATAAGCAGAAACCACGAGAGCATATTTTTGTTCATACCCATGATGTATCACTGCTTAGACATATATTTGTATTCTTTATCTGTTATACATCTGTGTAAGGAAACAAACGTCCAGACCTATATGCGTATATATATATATATATATAAAGACGGAAAATGCGATACTGCATTCGAATTCCACATTGAATTCACAAGACGTGCGAATTCTGTGTTCCGCATGACTACCCCATATATTCCCACTCGACTCACGTTGTATGGCGCATTCTACACGGCAAAATGAGATGCATCGAATAGCAAAGAGAGACGAAATGAGATAGTACAAGTGACGATTTTCACTCCTCGTCGTAACCCATCTATATGATGTATACACCAAATGAAATTCTTTTTCTTATTCACTCACTTCTACATCTCGCCATCGCCATTTTTCTTTCCTGTTTTTTTTTTATTTTTGTTCTTTTTTTCACTTCACTATCATAATTTTTATCACTTTTTTTCTTCATACCTCTTGTTCATTTTTTTTATTAATATCCTGCTTTTATCACAGCCTCGGTCGTATCGAATATCGTAGAGAAATTTTAGTAAGTGCAGCTCATACTCGTATATTTATAAGAAAAAGTCAATGAAACACGCAGGTATATCTATGCAAAACAAATACGTCAAAAAAAAACTTTTTTCGTTATCCAAATGGTCACTGTAAATAACAAGAGAATTAAGTAGTTGGTTGAAAATTATTTGACTAACAAAAATATAATATAATATAATATATAATGTATTTGAGTGTTGCTCGCGGTCTCTTCATTCTCAAGCGTACGTAACTTTACAAATGTCCAACATTTTTATACTTTCATTTTTCCAGTTTCCGCTTTATATTTAATGCTCTACACTACACAATGTTTTTTATCATATAACAGCATACGCGACAAGTACATTTGAGTCAAAGAAGTAACGGTACAAAAGAGTGATAAAAAAAAAATTCAGAAAAAAGTGAGAGAAAAATATGAGTACGTCGCATACCGGTTAAATAAAAAAAGAGCTAAAAGGCAGTTGGCACACAACAAAGGGCCGGCTCACATTGCAGCCACCGTACTCTCAGTGTGGGTGAAGTGTAGAATAGAAAAGCTTACCAAAACAGACATACATATATTCTTGAGCTACGCAATATACCAACATACAATGAAGAAAAAAAAAAAAAAAAAAAAAAAACGTGGTATTACATAATTTTATATAAGGGTTCGAGGGACACGACCCTACGAACAAAACGTAAAGCTTCAACTTATATATATGTATATAAGAGTGAGCGGAGCACTCTCATGTTCCCATTAGACATCGATCGTCTAAGGAGTATGTCAAGGCGGGTCAACATCGAAAAGAAATGCTTTGAGAAAAAAAAAAAAAATAATAATGTTGAACCTGGACGGAATTAAAGCCGAGGTAACTCTGGCGCGTGAAAAAAACCTTGACCTTTTGAGCGCGTATTATTCTCGCAATCCCATTGGCAATGCAGTTACGTGTGCAATGTGCTCCCTTGACTTGGGTGCGCATACCATCGACCTGATGATGATTGTCATTGTCCATTCATTAACCATTTATTTCTCCGTCATGTCAACCCATGTAATTGTGAAAAAAAAAAAAAAAAAAAACATTTTTTTCAACACTTTCTTATCCAGATAAAATATAGGTATATAGGAAAAAATAAATAAATAAATATATTATAATGTAAATTGGATGTTTGATACAAATGTAATTTGCAATTAATTCATCCATATTGAAATAATATTAAAAATATAAAACATACACCGATAAGTATTCTCCTATTTATCCTACATATGTTGTTAGAAAATTTAATTCCTTCATTTTTTCTATTATATATTCTCCAGATTATATACGCAATAATATGCTATATCTTGAAATTATTCAAGTAGCCATATTTCCCACGAGATATTCTATTCATGTCAACGAAAATTTATTGTAAAGAGAAGGAAAAAATGTTTGCGAAATTTCATGATTCTTGCGATCGACATTTCGTTACCTCTCCAATTTATTTCAAATTAATATATATTATATTCATATTTCCTATGAATCGTCAAACAATTTTTATTTTTAACTCACCCCCGAGGCGACAAAGTGGCGCGCCTGAAAACATGGTCGTGTCGTTCGTTTATACAGCCCAGAAAGTTTGTTCAAGACGAGCACAGACAAAGTATATATACGTTTTAACTCGGTTGAAAGAAACTTGATAACCCAAAAGCAAACTAAAACAAAAACAAAAAACAAAAAAAAGGAAAAAAAGAGAAAAGAAAATAGCATAAAGAAAATTGGAGGTAGATAGTAAAAGTGCGCTTCAATATATATACCAAAGCGACGCACCATGAATTAAAAGTATAAAATATTTTTATCACATTGTCGTTATACCAAAACATCGCGTGCATATAAAAGATGAAGAATGGTGGCACGAAAAATAAAAAAAAAAATGACTAAACATAATAAAAACAATAACAAGAAAAAGAAAAAAAAGTTATCACATTTGTGATGGGTAAAAAGTTTTGGCTGAATAAATTTAAATTTTCCTGTCGTTATAGTTTTTTTGTTTGTATCATTTTTTTTATTTGTTAATTTTTTTTTTTTTTTTTTTTTTATCTACATTTCATTTTTTTCCTTCTATTTTTCTCTATTTATCTCTGTCTCGCTTTTTCACTTTGCATCACCCTCATTTCTCTTTTCTTCATAATTCCCGGACGAAACTATTATCGCGAAAGTTAGAGCGGTGGCCCAGTGGGTATTATGCAAAAAGTTTTCATAAATTTATAAGGAAACATTATATTTTAGCCGTTAGAGAAATAATAGCCGGCTGTTCTGGAGGGATTTTCATTCACACCAGGACAAGCGATAATATAACTTGGCAGAATATATAGTGAGCAAAGAGCTCAACCTCACAAGACCACAGAGTGCATCCAATCGCAATTGCCATATATATGTATATATACATATACTCACGTTGATGAATAAAACAAAATATCAGGTTCTTATAATCAAACTCTTCTGTCCATCCACGTCTTCTACATCTTTGTAAGTACACGAAGAAAATTTCAAAAAAATAATCGCTGAGGTGAAAGACCAAAGTTACAAACAATAATTGAGTAGATTCGATAACAGAACATGATATAACAAGACAATAAGCAGTATGGAAGAAATAAAAAACGAAAGAATAAAAAGAGAATGAAAATAAGATAAGAGAGTGGTGTGTGGTGTGAATTCTCCCGAAAATTACTGGCGCAACATCTACCTACCAATACATATCACGTGCACGAAAGCCAGTTAAGCCATATTGTACTTTTCTGCAATACAAGTGATTCTAAAGTGGCTTGGGCATGCCTCTAAGTTGTTAACATGCCAGTCGTCTGTAAAATTTACCACGGTAATTCCGCGTACCACCATATACATTATAAAATCATCGATAGAACATCCACTGTTATTTATTTGTCATGGACCATTTTTTCACCACGTGCCTCACTCACGATTATATTTTGTCTATTACATCCAACTCTGCATATATCCTTAGAAAAAAAAAAAAAAAAATACCTATCAATAACATGCAAGTGTATATTAAAATGAATATGATATTAAAATATATAAAAAGAGAAAAAGAAGTGAACGAAAGAAAAATACAATACATAGATATTTTCTTCCTATCAAACTTTATGTATATTCAATAACGAGCAATGCGTATACACTACAATTTATATGACAATATATATACATTGAGTTAGTGTGTGTTAAACCATATACAAGAATCAATAACATGAACATCGAAGATACTGATAGAGAACCATGAAGAATGAAAGAGAACAGGAGAGAGACAGCAAACAAAGAGAGGGAATAGCACGCGCAAATGCAGACAGATTCCGTTGGCGTGTACGATGCTCTAACCGATTGCTTTGACCTGAGTTCTAGTATATATTTCCCCTCTCACTTTTAACTGAATCAATAGTTAATGTCACGCTACTTGGATCAAACTCCTGCTCTTTCACCTCATCTCTCTCTCTCGCTCTCTTGCTCTCGCTATTCATAGTTATACACTACTGGGCCTCTATTCATTGTCGTTTATTTACTCAGTTTATTTGAACACAACCACAGTCGATTGGGTGTTTGTTGATCCCCAAAGATCTATTCTCAACTGATAGCGCGAATCGTTTTCATGTACAACAACAAATAGCTGCGGGAGAAAAGTGAGAAGGAAAAAACTGAAATAAAAAGAGAAAAAAAGTATAAAATAATAAATGTGTATGGGATGAGAATAAAAGGGAGTTTTCTTTGTTTGTTTGTAAGTGTTGATCGGAAGTATAGTGTCTCACACACAGCCACTCTATAAGTAATAACACATCGTAAGAGGAAAGAGGAAAGAACACATACGGTGTTGGTACGTGACCTGGGTCACGCGCACCGGCACAACCGCTGTGTTGTCTGATGCCCGTTGGACGGTGTGTGGCCCCGCACTCATGCGACACCAGGCCCATTCGAATGTATACACGACAAGGGAGTTGTGTTGTATTGCCCCTCTATTTTGAAACGGATGGCGCGTCACCTCTCCATCGGATCTTCTCCTTCCTTCCACTCTCTTCTCTCACTCACCACCACCCTCATCTCTTTTTCTTCTTCGTCTTCGTCTTCGTCTTCGTCTTCTTTTGCATTTACGTTTCTTCTCTCTCCCTGTATACAAGGAAAGGGAGGAGGAGGCGGCAACACACACTCGAAGGTTTTTCATCTTATTAGGCTCGTAACGCTATATAAATGAAACTTGACGGCAATTGCAAACAGTTACGTATTGAATCTTGAACCGCCACACTGCCACTATCGCCGTAAACGTCGAGCCCCGGCTGCTCATGCATTTTCATTTTATCATTTGTCTCTTTATATATATCACTCAGATATATAGATAAATTCACCCTGATTTCAAAAAGCCTCAATCCCCATTTCACAAGGAACACCTATCTTCTCTTCTTGATATTATATATATTTATCCAAAAAGTTTGAAAAGCTGTTTCTCCAAAGAAGGGTTTATCTTCAGTGTAACTGTGCCAATCCGTTGGAAATTTCGTGTACCTAAATCGATTATTGCTCATCGCCGTATTCATCAAGATTTCAACTGTAACACGAAAGGAACAAAGGCACAAATAGAAATACCAAATTCAAGAGACAAATTCAACAAAATATAACATGTATTACATTCAGGTTAGTATATTTATGTATTGGTATATATTGAATATACAGATACATCTTACTGTGAAATGTTTAACCAACATTTTCCAATGTTTATCCATGATACACCATTGAGAGCTTTCCTTTAGATTGCAATAGGTAAATTTTATTCGTGCTTCATTGCAAACACCAGTGAATTCATTATCGGAATATTCGAACACCGTTCGTATACTCCGCAATATTCTACACTAAATTTCCATTCATATTACCAATGGAAAAAAATACGTATCCAATACAATATACGTTTGTATTTGATTTTATATAGATTATCCTGAAATATAAACGAATACCATTTTCCACACATCACCATATCCACATATATAAATATACATACTTATATTACTAAATAAAAAAATAAAAAAAAAGATTTCTAAAAGTTTAGATGATTATGTTTTTTTTTTTTATTTTTTTATTTACTTCGTCTTTGATTCCTCTGTCTTGTCTGTTTTTATTATTGAATATAAAAATAAGAATTATATTGTATCTAAAAAAGATCAAAAGTTTGACAAAGAAAGATCAAAAAACACTCTATCCTATTGCTTTCAATGATACTCGTGTAAAAGAGTGGGAGAATAAGAGTGGAAAAAAGAGCGAGGGAAAATCCGACTACATATATAGGGAGGTGTGAGCGTAGATTCTTCTGTATACAAAGACCTCAATAGGTCACATCAAAGTGCGCTAAAGTACAACTTGAGTCAACTATTCGATGAAAGGTGATGCAATGTAAGACGCAGCTTGTTGGTGCTCCCGATTTCGTGCAATTTCTGTTTGAAACTTCCAATGCCATTATACTATATACAATATAAATTCTTATTTGCAATGATGCAATAAATATATTCGCTCGAATTCAATGTAACCACTATATAAATACGCGTTGCCACAATCATTCAGTTGATCAACATTCTCTTATGTGTACATTTAATACAACTAGATGCATCCAATCGATTGTGTTGATGCGCTCTCATCACCATTTCCTTCGACGATAGCTTATACTTGAAAAAATATATTGATTATCAGCTGCCCGTAATATTATATGAAAGACAGATAAAAAGTAAGTAGAAAAGAAAATATCCAGAATAACCAAAGATTGTTGGGTTAGATGCACAAGCATGACTTTTGTTTAGTACTGTACCAAAGTGAGATGAATGAACTCTAACAAGTAATAAGCATCATTAACAATGTTGTGTAATGGTAGAAAATATTGTAGTGTGAGGAAATTAACAGAGGGGATGCTACAGTTGACATAATAATGTAGTAATTACTTCTTCATCTCTGCGAATGTATTATACTTGACACGTTACGTGTATGTGCAATTTCTTTTTTATTTTTTTATTTTTTTTTTCTTTATCTTGTCGATCCCCTATAGCCGAGTAATAAAATGATAATATTTATGGAAGACAAAAATGAGAAGGTGAAAGGGAGAAAAAAAAAAAAGTCAGATAGGAGGACGGCAGTTATTTCAACGGAAACGAGTGAATTACTCTTGGACTCTGGCAGAAGAACTCACGCGCAAACAGTTTACGAGAGTCATTAATAATGGGACGAGCCTAGATAGATGAGGCGCGCATTGTTGCGACAGTTTTTACGGGTAAAAATAATTTATACCTTCAACATAGTGCAATACTGTGAAAATAAAAAATAAATGAAAAAAAAAAACCTATATTTGCATGCTGATATATGAAACAAATGAAAAGGTTTTTTGCGTTGATAAAAGATATGTATGAAAATGTAACAGTTCTTATATATATATATATATATATACATGATTACCATATATGTCATGGTGATGTGTTCATAATCAATAATGACAATAGCAAAAGCGAAAAAAAAAAAAAAAACAACAAAAAAAAACCAAATATAAATAAAGCGTGATTGGCGAATGAAAGAAATGATAAAAATAAATATAATAATAATTTGAAAAAGCAACAAAAATAGCGAAACATATGAAAATGGAGAGAAACATGAATGCAATGTATATAAATGGTGATATAAATATAGATGCAATAAAACGCTATTCCGCTCGAGTGATTGTTCAGCTAACCAAGAGATATTGAGTTTTATAAGTATTTCAGAAATTGAAATGGAATGTGTATATGAAAGGAGAAGAACTATTTATTATGGACTATATGAGGCTCCACTGAAAATCCCACCATCGACTCAATTTCTCACGGTAATCATTCATTTTAGTGAAAGATGAGTAGAGAATCACGAACAAGCTGAATGAAACAGGCGTAAACTTGGATGTATTGTCATTTCCACGCATCCTTATTTGTTGAAGCAAACAACATGCGCATGGTAGATGTATTCAATTCAACGTCTTTGTCTTCAACGTCGTTGTCTGTAATGATGCCATATCTATTCGCGATCATTACTAATGAGCTATACATCTCACCAAAAACTCTCACACCATTATCAGCCACTACTAACTTGCCCACATTAATAATACACAACTCAAATTATCAACATCAATAAATTATCATCGCATTGTGTTGAATAAAACAATATACATATATATATATATTTGAATTTTCAGCTGGAATTAATATTGATGTTGATGACAATCAGTAGAATTATGGGTGATTTACCACCAGGCACAAGGCGTAATACTTATTTACCTCCTGAGCCAACTAAGGGTTACAATTATAATACACCCTCAGTGCCATTTCCACCAAGGCCAACGCCGACCTTTCCATCATCGAGGCCTACACCCTTTCCCATAGGTCCCCCAAGACCCACACCAACATTTCCCACAGGCGGAACGAGACCCCCAACACCAGGTAGACCGGGTTATCCCACACCAGGACCCAGACCCACACCAGGTTTTCCAACTCCGACTACTCGACCTACTGGATATCCTGGACCAGGACCTAGACCCACTCCAGGTTTCCCTGACTATCCGGGACAAGGAACAACCAATAGTGGAGTGAGTAATCATATCATAATTTTACTATAACTCAGTCATAAAATAACTCAAATAGAATGAATATATTTATTTTTTTTCTTCCATTAATTGTGATTAATTTATTGCAATTTTCGAAAAAATAAATTACATATGAAGGTGAAAACTAAATTATTAACACGTCACAATGACAAATGCACACACTCATGACTGAAATTGTGTCACTGTTCCAAGTGGGAGAGAAAAAAAATTTTTTTTAAACAGTGATCACGATAAAAAATAAATAAATTAACAATGGGTATTCTCATGTAACTAATCAGTTGCACCTACACGCCAATTGTTTATGATTCAATGTGTACAGTCACACGAGCATTCGTTGAATCTTAAAATATTATAAATTGCCATAATGCGACAACAGCACCCAGAAAATTATTAAAATATAAATGGTAATGTTGAATAACAATGAATAAATTTACATTATTTGAATATAAAAGAAAAAGTATATAATGATTAATTGTGTATTCATTGAATGGTAAATGATGAGATTATAATTGACAGATTTATATGACGATGATGATGATGATGATGATGATGATGATACTGTGATTAATAGCTTTAGTTTTTGATGTTGATAGGAGCATCATCATGAGCCGGGAATGCCATTCGATTTCAATTACGCCGTAAAGGAGGATGCATTTGGCAATGACTATTCACACAATGCGATTAGCGATGGGGACATTGTTAGGGGCGAATACCGAGTACAACTTCCGGATGGGCGCACGCAAATAGTTCGCTATACGGCTGACTGGAAACATGGATTCAGTGCGCAGGTCACTTATGAAGGAACACCGCGTTTGGATCTACAACGGCCATCCGGCAACTTCAATAGGGGCTATTAAGCTTCTTTACGATGGTACTCGGATTTTTATGTTATCAATTACTTTTACCTAAATCTACTCCCGTAGATGCAGAAATCTGCGAGAATGAGATGAAAAGACGCGAGAATTTTTTTTTTTACTTTATAGATAATATCAAGTGCACTCACGAGTGAAGAAAGAACTAAAACTAACTTTACAAAGTCCTTGAGTTCGATGCTCGTAACAATTTATTGACACAATTGCATACACATACGTACATATACCTACAACAGTGTGCAATATATTAGTGCTAACTGCTAATATATTGTGCGTTGTTATTCAAATTATCAGCAATACAGTATATTTATCTTTGTTCATTAATTTTAGACAATTTTAAGAAACGCGTCAACAATAAAAAACGATTCATTGGAAATCTCTGTCAATGTATAGCGTAATATTCATGATGAATATGGAACCAAGTCACGATTTGACAAGAATGACAAATTACTCTTTTAATTTGAAACAAGACAAATAAATAAATAACGCACTGTCTGATGAAATATAAAATTTACAGTTTAATTTGCTTCATGTCTTGTTTGTTTTTTTTTTTTGTTTTGTTTTGTTTGTCCATTAGTCGCACTCCCCCACCTGATTGGTTGGCCAACCTCCATTCGACCTTTGTGAACAACAAGTAGGCAATAGTTATCACATTTCTGCGCTGCAACGATTCAATCGCGTCGAAACAATGAGCTACCTTGAACACTCGCGGACCCACAACAGCTATATGGTATATTCGTACATGTACAATATATAGCGGAGGACGTTGCGGAGGAGACCGCGGAGAACAACATAGGCCAAAGTGTTGGTCGACACGTGAACTAATCTCCAGAGAACTTACTTTCACTGCTCCGTGGGAAGATCAAATCCTCGTTCATTACAGCGGTTTTCATTCCAACATTTTGTTCTCATCAATCTAACGATATATCGTGCTTCTGCGCCAACAATTTCAAACATCCGCCACTTGTTTTATTATTATTATTATTATTATTATTATTATTATTATTATTATTATTATTATTATTATACTTGTTTCACATTTATTATTACAATTATTATAATTACTAAAGGATAATTTAATTTGTTCAATTATCACGTGGAAAATAAAAATAAAAAATACAATATATTTTCTACGTTATTTTTTAAGGATTTGTGAGCCAATCAGTTGATTTACTATAGAAGATATTTTTTTTAAATATAATACATAATAATATTATTATTTGTTCCTCTGTGATATAATTACGTGTAGTGCAATATATTTTATAGAAATGAAAGGTAAGAAAATAGACAGTTTGAGATTTGATCATTTTGCGTGATACTTAGTAATGATATATAGAGAGATTATAGAGCGTCAAAACAGGAGAGAGATTTAAAAAAAAAAGAAAAACTTTTTTCAAATCGATAAAAGACGATTTGACAGCATTTTTTATTATTATTTTTTTTTTTTTTCACTTAATCACGGTATACTATTGATAGCTGACAAATGTACACTCGTTTTATTTTCTCATTTAGGATCTAAAAAGAAATGAACTTTATCGGTCATATATATAATTCAAACGGCATGAGAATCGACTCAGCAAAAAATGTGAAATTATTGTTATTATTATTTTTTTTTTTCTATCCTTCGAATTTTTCATTCATTAATTGTCTCAAAATGGAGTATAGTAATGGCAAATAATGAAAATTTTCTCGTGCTTCACTTAATGTTATTGTAATTCCCAAAAGTTCACAACTGTACTAAAAGGAAAAGACCTCGTGAACGAAATCACTTTCATATACTAATATATATACTATTACATATGGTAAATACTCTATTGGCCTCGTTCTCCATCTACAATAATTTCTCATTGAATCTTCACTTGCTACTCATGTATATATAGAAAATGTTATCACCTGTGTGTGATCTCACACCCCATTACCATTTTCCATTTACCCATACGTATTATTATAAATTAATTGCTTACATATAATTATATATATATATGAATATATGATAAAACTACAACATCAAAAGCACAATAATTGCTATATGTGAGTGGGTAAGTTTTAAATTAGCCGCAATGCACATTAATCAAGGAGAAGAATTATCAATTAAAGTTTTAATTGAGAAAATTGAATATTGCTATAGAATTTTCTTGTAAATGTGTAGGATACATAAATACCAATCAATTTTATCGATTTATAACAAAAATTTATTATTTCTGTACTATATTTGCCTGATGCGTGCATTCAGTAATCTACATCATCCAATCCTTATGTGATACAATCTAATAAACACTAATAATATTGAGAATAAATGAGAATTATTCATACATTCACATAGTGAATTTTCAAACAGTGAAAAAGAGGTTGTCCATGAATGTTAGTATGTGTATTGAAATAATATTTAATCGATAAAGTACACTCACGGTATAAAATGTTGCGACGTGACACAACTCACTGAAATTTCATTCGTTCAGAAATATCTCGAAATTATTACTTTCATAATTTAAGCACGTCACCGTATAACACTGACAATATCAAAGGCAAATCGGTTTTACAATCGTTTGAATTGTCAAAAACTACAAAAACATAATGGTCATGCTCACATCGTGAATTGTTTGAATAAATTAAATATATCTCATTTATTTTCATAATAAAAATTTTAATTTTCGTTATTGAGCGAAATTATATTATAAATTTTCTAATTAATATTTGAATAAATTGCAATGTAACAATGAAAAATAAAAACAATTATAACGTCATGTGATCGAATAAAATGAAAAAAATCATGTTGAAATTCAATAAATATTTGATAATAAAAATATATTGATAAAGAAAAAAACGTAGGCATAAGTAAAATGAAAAATTTAACGTATATATATATATGAATGTAAATGAAATTTTTACTATTTATTCATTGACATTTGAAATACACTTTGAAACACGCATAACATTGCATAAACGAAAATGGGAGTGACCAGCGAGTGTTATAACGAGGCGAGGCAAGAAATGTTGCCCACGTCGTACACTAATATTAATCTATCCATACACATATATGTCTCATCTCCACTGAGATTATTTTCTTTTTATAACAAGCAACGTCAATCATGTACGATGTACCATATCTATGCAAATAAAAATCATTTACAAAATGGAATTTTTACGTCATCTATGCATACATATGCGTATGAATATAGTATATGCTCATTCAATTGCTATCAGCATGAATAAAATCAGCATGTATTTTACAGAGGAGAAATAAAGAAATTTAATTGAGTAAAAAAAAAAAACTTTTTTCAAAAAAGAAAAATTATATTATGATCTTAGAGCACCACATTAAAATTATTATTCAGACTTTTTTTTTTTTTTTTTTTTTTTTTTTTTCATTATTAACAAAGAATTCTGCGAATTGAAATACTTCCATTGAAAACTAAAAGCCTCGATATCCCAAAAGTGTTCTTTGTCTGATTATTCACGTTCTTTTTTCTCGTATCGAAATTGAATGGCAAGCACAAGTTTTGGAACGGTTTTTTTTTTTTTTGTTTTCTTATCAATAGTATACAAGCACGAAGCCGCGAAATTTATTTCACCAAGTTTATTCAGCATTCGTGAAACGCACTTTACACTTTTTTCATCGATTGGATTTGGATAAATGTAAAAAATATACTTCATTAATTAACACTTGAGCAATTTTAAGCAAACAAAAAAAATTAAACTTTTTAATAATTCTATAGAATTGATATGCATCATCTTCTAAATAATAGCAAGTGATTTTTCACTAATGAAAAAATTTTAATTTATTCTCCTTGTAATTTAATCTTCAAGTAATTTTAACATTGAAATATTTTTACCAATGATATTTATATGATAATAAACGTGTTACCATAGTTATTATATCTTGTGAAAAATACAAATGAAATATGATAATAGCTTTGAACGAAAAATTTACGCGACAATAGTTTCAATTGCTATAATACCCTTCATCGAAATAACTCATGAAATGATTTATTACTATCACTCCCTCATCGATTTATCCATAGCGAACGAAAATGTACAATATATATGTGTGTATGTGTGTGTGTGTGTGTGTCTGTGTGTTAACGTGAAAATTTCGTTGTTATTTATATCAACGAATATTTTACAACGATAAATGTGAAGTTACTCATATATCATTCATACATTTCTTTCTAGTTTACCAATACTTTAAAAAGTGAGTTTGTTCTTTGTTAAAATGAAAAAATAAAATGAAATAAAATAAAATAAAATAAAAACAAAAATATATTTTTGTAAGAGATTGTGTGAAAATTTGTAAATGAAAAAAGTGCCAAATGAAATAAAGTCTCTGGTGGCATTGTACGTAAAGGTTTTAATTTTAAAGTGGAATAAAAACTTGCCATATATCATTAAAACTTCAAATCCATATAAACAAAACAACAAGAAAAAATATACTCATTGAAAATTAATTTGAAAAAAAAATTTTTCAATCATTTTCATAAATGATTATGTATAAATTGTTTTCATTGACTCTATATACCTATATATTCATGTGATTCGCAACTAATTTTATTCTCTGCACTGTGAGCAAAATTTGGTCTACATAAATTATCGAAATCGACAACTTTAAATTGGTTCAAGCGAGGGGAGACTCAATTATTTCTCTTAAAGCTACATTTCCACTAAGACTCCGTGGATAATGGAAAATAGGAAACAGGATAGGAAAAGCTGAGGTGAAAAGGAGATAGTGAACAGGGGGTTAGGCAGGGTTATAACCGAGGGAATATTGGAATTCTACGGAACTTTAAGTTGACGCGTACGTACAAGTTTTCAATGTACAACGATCAATATGAATCGAGGGTAATGTTCAACTGGCTATTTTTCAATATACAGAATGAAAAATAAACATTTTTTATTCATCAATAAAAGAAATATCTTTAGATAGAGGTGCATCAATAATTATAGTGTGGAAAAAATGAATTGAAATAAAATTTTCACACAGTAAATGTGAATAAAAGTGGTATGTTTGTTTGCTTGTTTTTTTTTTTTTTTTTTTTTTTTTTCCTCTACATAAAAATGAAAGGAAGTTCAGACCCCATTAAAGGGATCTCTATAAAAATAGTATAACTGAATGAAAGAAGTGCAAGTTGCGGCAGAGTATCTGTGATCCATTTACCAAGCCGATGAGGCAATAAAGGATTGAATGTGAAAAGCTCAACCTATTCCAACCTTTTACTCATATCCTTTCAACATCTCATCCACCTAACGCTGACCGCAATGCATGCATTCAGCTTCTGTAATATTTAAAAAAAAAAAGGGGGGGGGGGGGGGGGGGGAGAGAGTAAAGAAGAGAAAAGATAACACGCGCGAAACCGCGATCCTTACATCAAAGTATTGCGTTGAGTAAAATGATCTCTTTGATTGGAACAAAAAAAAAAAAAATGAAATGAAATAAAATAAAGCATGCAACATATTTACTTTGGCAACAATATGCGGAATTTCATACGTACAGTATTGAAAGACAGTTATTGAAAGAAATTTTATTCATGATAATTTGCAATGAAATAGACACATTCGCGATTGTAACAAGTTTAGTAATTTATTTTCTTATTACAGACACGTGTTGTAAACATATATTTTATTTAATGTATAATCGTAATTAATCAATGAAAAATTCGATTTATTCACGATAACAATTTCAATTTATATTTTTGACAGTGATGGAAAAATGAAAAATATTACAATTTATAAATCACAGCGGGAGAAAAAAAAAATATATGAAATAAAAAGATGTCAATTTAAAAATGATTATTATTTTTGAAATGTGCCAATGGTTGACAAGAAAATGATGCTCACGCTATGATATTCAAATACGCAATGAGCCATCGATCGTGTCTACGATGAGCATTTATATAGTTGAGTATGCGGAACGATTTCGAAACGATAGGAGACAGCTGTGGATCGATGTTGCCACGGTAAATTAGATCAGGTGAAGAGCATTGCTCAATGTAAGTATGGCGCATCTTACATAGTCTATAACGTATATCGTTTGAATAGCAGTAAACCCATCTCCAACTCTTATGCCATTTTTTCTATGTGAAATAACGAAATTCTCAGCTGCTAAATGGAGATGCTCTCTCGTGTGAAATTATACATATATACTTATATATAACCGTCACGTATGTAGAAGATGGTTATTCCAACGACTGACAGTTATATGCTACCACAAATATTCCAGTACATATTTTAATTAATCATTCGTGTAATGGAAAATACTGCCAATCAATTCAATTATAAATTAGTTCACATATATACACATATATATGTATTTATAAATGTCTTAATTACATATTGAGTAGAATAAAAAAGATATGCGCACTCATCATTGTCACGTTTATTTCCATCAATAAAATTGGATGCCAATTATTTATCATGAAAATGAAGATCGATAACAATTACACAATTGAAATACGAGTATTGAAAACTCATGAGGTTTAAATAAACTCATTACGCAACGAAACATATACAACATCGCATCTCTCTTTATGTCTGACGGTACCGGCAGCTCTATATCTTGCACGAGTTTAACGATTGCACAAAAGTCCTTTTTCTTGTGCACATAAGAAAAGGAACATCTTTCAGTTCATTTTTTTTTTTTTTTTTTTTTTTTTCAACTTTTTTTTTACTCGATTTTGTTCTCATTGCCTCCCTGGCTCTGGTAGGTTGTCGTTGAGATGATTCCAACAGCTTGCAAACATTTCTTGTCACACGCTTCTCAAAGCAATACAGTATTACGGTATATGATGAAAGTTTATGTACGATGGTGAAGGAACAAGTGAAAAATCATTCTCGCCTTCTTAACGACATCTACAAGTCATATATGAAAAATGAAAGGACCCCACGCTCTGAATATAATATGCATTGAGGTCATTAATATATATAAATATATGTACATATATATATATATATTTGTCGTAATAAGTATATGCAACGATCATCATCATTATCATCATCATCATCATCATCATCATCATCATCATCATCATCATCATCATCATCATCATCATCATCATCATCAGATGAAATATATATTTAATTTAATTTATTATTAATTTATTTCAGTATTATATTACATGAATATATTTGTTATTTTATATTCATTAAGCTTTTTGTTGACATTAATAACTATATAATTATTTTTTTATCGTGGAATTTTCATAGTCACACGTTGTCATGAGGAATATAAATGGCGACATAAAGTGGAATAATAAATTGTACTTAACATATATCAATTGCAAACGTTTTGCAACTATTTCCATGTATTTGAATCCGTGTAAAGCGAATCCGGATGGTAAAATCGGAGCAGCTGGCTTCGTTATCTAGTGGAGGATGCCACCAAGATCCGCCATATGTTTTAACTGTGTTCGTGTTTATGCCCCACCACTGTCAACATATAGATCCGCCACCGTCGCATCGATACGTTGTGCCGGTGGCATAACGCGACCATGTCGATCTTCACCGGTAAATCTTTCCCGATTGCACTAAATTCATGATTCAGAATCGCATATCGTCTTCGTGGATATATAAAGCGGATTAGAACGACGAGTTTGTCATTCCCACAACACCGCTCTCAGGTGTTGGATATACTGAAATTGTATGGGAAAACGATATTGTGAATAACTACTTGATATAATACCCGGAAATATTTATTACATATATTCTCCACTGTTGGGGTTTGCGCACCGTAATTGTTTTCACCATAACTTTTGTTCACGTACTTAAATATTTTATTATCATGTTTAAGGTAGTCAAAAAGCAATTTAAAATTTTTATTTTATGTGCTAATGGAATTGATACTTATTAAAGAATATTTTGTAGTTAATGTTGGCAGCGTCCATTGTGGCTATGGCATTAGCTCGACCTGAGCCACCGGTAAACTCTTATTTACCACCCGGAAGAGGGGGTGGTAATGGCAGAAGTGGAGGTGGCGGAGGAGGGGGAGGAAACCCTTCGAATCAATACGGTCCACCTGGATTTGGTGGTGGTAACTCATTTGGTGGAAGTAGTGGTGTACAATCTCAAGGAGGATTCGGTAACGATCGCGGTGAAAGTGGTAGTGGCAGTGGTACAAGACCATCTACTTCTTATGGTGCTCCAGGTGAATATAACTATAATTTATATTATTTATGTTTGGATATTTTTAATAAATCAATTCCTTTATCAGGAAATGGAAATGGTGGCGGTGGTGGATTCAGGGGGCAATCGGGTGGTCAAAGCAATGGAAGACCTTCCAGCAGTTATGGTCCCCCTGGTGAAGGTGGATTCGGAGGTCAGGGAGAAAATAGCAGAAATGGTGGAAGACCATCCAATAGTTATGGACCCCCTGGTAGCAATGGTCAAAATGCCCAGAGTGGACGAGGTAATGGATTTGGAGGACAAAGTTCTCAAGCCGGTGGTAGTCCCTCAAATAGCTATGGACCACCTGGTGGTGGTAGTAGCAGTGGTGGTGGTGGTTTCGGTGGACAGGGGCAAGGTAGACAAGGTGGACAAGGTGGACAAGGTGGACAAGGTGGAAGACCATCAAACAGTTATGGACCACCAGGGGCTGGTAATGGTAACGGCGGTTTTGGGGGACAAGGCAGACAAAGAGGCGATGGAAAACCATCTAATAGCTATGGACCACCGGGAAATGGAAATGTAGGTGGTGGTGGTGGTAGTGGTAGTGGTAGTGGTAATGGTGGTTTTGGCGGGCAGAGTGGATCTGGTGGACGACCATCCAATAATTATGGACCACCAGGATCAGGAAGTGGAGGATTTGGTGGACAAAATGGACAAGGAAATGATTTTGGTGGAAACAACGGTGGTAGTCTGTCAAACTCTTATGGTCCTCCATCTAATGCCGGTAATGGAAATGGTTTTGGAGGTAATGGTGGCAGTGGATTCAATGGCAATAGTGTTTCGGATAGCTATGGACCACCACCATCGGGACCTGGAAATATTGGCGGTGGTCGAGGAGGTAACGGTAACAGTGGCTATGGCAACGGTGGACTTGATGCTGAAGAAAACAATGTAAGGATAAATATCATTGTTTATTAGATAAATTTCAAATACCAACATACTTTATTTAGGAGCCTGCAAAATACGAATTTAACTATGAAGTGAAGGACGAACAATCGGGGATCGATTTTGGACAGACTGAGAGTCGAGATGGTGATCGTGCCCAAGGAATGTTCAACGTTTTGTTACCAGATGGAAGAAAACAAATTGTCGAGTATGAAGCAGATCAAGATGGTTTTAAACCACAAATAAGATACGAAGGTGAAGCGAATAACGGTGGTTATAGTTCTGGTGCTGGAAGCAGTGACGGAGGATATCCTTCCGGTGGACCAGGCGGAGATGCCAGTCGTCAATTTGGAGGCTCAGGAGGTGATAGTGGCTACCCTTCAAACAGCCTAGGAAATAATAACGGTTATCCATCGGGTGGTCCGAGTGCTGATTCTGGATATCCATCTGGTGGACCAGGAAATACAGGACAAGGTAACTTTGGTGGTAATGGTAATGTCGGCGCATCTTCTGGCGGTGGGTTCGGAGGCGAAGGCAATGGCAACGGCGGTAATAGCGGTGGTTATCCTTCTGGAAGACCAAGTGAAAACGGTAATTTTAGCAATGAGAATGGTGAGTTATATTGCTGTAGTGATAAACGACAATGATAAATAAATCATATTTATATATATGAAAAATCTTTTACAGGCTATTCATCAGGTCGACCAAATGGCGGCAGTGGCTTTGGTGGATCCGGTGGAAGTAGCAATGAAGGATATCCTTCGGGTGGTCCTAGTAATCGTGCCAGTAGTGGCTTTGGTGGTGGAAATGGGGGTGGTGCAGGTAGAGGTGGGGGTAGCGCAGGAGGTTATCCCTCAGGTAATGGCGGAGATGCGGCAGCAAATGGTGGTTATCAATATTGATCTTGCTGATAATTGAAGAATATTCACACTCCAGAAATATGAAGGGAAAAAACAGAGCATGAAATATCTGGTTTCTGCATTTAATTCATTTTATTAAAATCATCTATGTCAAATCTACTCCCAAGATAACTTTCTTAAGAAATAATGAAAATGAAATTTTTAAATGTCATACAGTGGTCGTTATAAAATAATTTACAGTATATATATGTATACTATATTTATAAACTAAATCAATCCTTAAACATTCACAATTCATATATGGTACTATATTTACACATATTTTTTACGTATAATTGACACTTGATATTAGCTTAAGTTGGATGGATGGTATATCCCATCATAATATATTTATGCTAAATATATTCCGCATTTAACTGTCAGTATTTTCCCATTTCATTTAAATCTGTAAAATATATATTATTGAATAAAAATATTTAAAATAAATATTATTTATGAGTTTTTCATTACTTGTAGACCTGATAATTTCAACCTGTATATATATAAATTTTCTGACAAAAAAATTCGTACGAGAGATGACTTGCATGTGGCAATGTAATGATTGAATTTATACCAGAGTATTGAAATAAAAATACTGCGATGTCTATTATAATATTCAAAGAGAGAAGAAGACAAAAAAAAATAATTTATTTTTCTATATTCAGTTCAACAACTTCAGCGTTGTCGCCAACCTGCGGTTTGACTATTACGTTTCATTAATGGTTATACTCATAGATTATGTCCACAGAGAGCAAATCACTGTATTTAAATAGTTATTGCATTATACGCGACAACCAGGAAACCGACTATAAAATCTTGCGTCGCATCACTCGATCATCTTAGTTTCGGTGTAAAACTAGTGAAGATTGTATTGAACCGCTCATGATTCCAGAGGTAAGTAGAATATTTTTGAAAATGAATTATTGAAACACAAATTATTGTACAATACAAATCAATTTAACCCATTTAACGTATTTATTATTCATAAATATAATTATATTTTGCAATTAATTTTCATCGTGTACAAATGACTAAATGAAAAGAAAAATTTATACTGAAAAAAAAAAAAAGTAAGTGACAATAATCGGATAATTAAAACAAAATCACTTTTCCATGCATATTCGGTAATGGGAAATTATAATTCAATTTAAAGTGATGTCAATCATTCAATCTGTAAAACTGTAATTACAATTCGACAGTTTACAGGCGTGAAAACATTCAATACACCATGAATGATTTATTCCTATGCTATTAAAGCATTTGAAATTAACATGACATCGATGGAATATCAATAATCCATGGCAATAAATCTGTGTGCTCGACATATCCGGCTGTTACAGGCACTGCTTTTCACGATGGTGCTGGTGCAGATTCATGGTGTACCACAGGGTCCTGCATATTTACCTCCAGGTGGAGGTGCTGCGCGTCCAGGTGGTAATGGACATCCAGATGATTGGGCTGGGGTATAAATTTTGCATTATCTCAGTTTGATTCAATTGAGTTAATCATAAAAATTTCATTTAAACTTGTATTATTATATTTCTTCGATGATTATTTTTCCATCAGGACCCAGTCAATTATGAATTTTCATATGAAGTTCAAGATGGCGGACTTGGTGTTGATTTTGGTCATCGTGAAATGCGCAAAGACGACGAAGCCAAAGGATCTTATCACGTTTTACTCCCGGATGGTAGAACACAAATTGTAGATTATGTCGCTGATGCCGGTGGATATCGACCAATGATTCGATACGAGGGTACAGCCACTTATCCAGCATCGCCCGGTGGTGGTGGCGATGAAGGCTACAAATACTGATGACATTAGATTATATTTTCAATTGTTATTCAGCTGTTAATCAATAATTGAAATGATGATTTCACTAATTATAATGTTCACATTAAACATACGTACCATACAAACACACATGTATGCATACGTAACATATGTAAAACAATTATGAGAAATTATACTTTTGACTGACAGTTACATAAATAAATAAAATATATTTTATAAATTATACATGTTTATGTGTGTGTGTGTGTGTGTGTGTGTGTGTGTGTTTTTGAATGCTTTTGGCGGTTTTGTGACGTATTTACTTTTAGGTAAATGGTAAAGTGCGTAATATTTTATCACTGACATGAATGCCCATCATTTCATTTCTTCCCTCTGGCGAACAGCTGTCTCTCCAACTTTTATTCAACTATCGAGTTCATGTCAGTTTTATACTTGCCACATCGTCCGCAAAAGAACGACACAAACCGCAACCTTCACTCTTCATTTTCTTTCTTATAAGATTTATAGCTCTTATCATGAATCGAAAAATGATGTATTACATTATCATATTTATAATCTATCAATAATAGTTGTCAAAAATGATTTTTTTTTTTTTTTTTTTTTTTTTTTTTTTTTTTTTTTTCATTAATATAATAATTTTAATTTTAATTAATAATGAAAAAATAACTGAATTAAAATTAAATATGAAAAAATAATAATAATAAATAAATAAATGAATAATTTTCTTTGTGGTAGTCGATAGTGAATAAAAATTGCATAAATTAAAAATGTAAATTGACAATGTAATTTTTTTATATTTAAGTATCGATCGTAATTAACATTGACGCAAATTCTTGGGCTTTCGTGATCAGTCGTGAAAGCCATTAGAGCTAATGTTGACATTTCTCCGCTGTGTATATATGAATTAATAATTATATCACTAGAGAATGGGCTGTGTGTGACACGATTACTCACGACCACTGCAGCCATGCGACAACTAACCAACATTAGTATCAACCCCATCGTCAAACTGTTCACTTTGTAAAATTATATGTATATATAAAAGTTAATGATGAATTCACGGAGACCACGAGATGTAATCAACCAAAATTGGTTATTACTTTGCGTAACTGGTATCATTGGTATGTTATATATCAATGAAATAAACTGTTGTATATTATATATTAATAAATAATATTTGAACAAACATTCAAAGGGAAACTTTCATTTCAGGACTGCGACCATTCGAATTGTATAGATCTAAATTTATTGGTTATTTATATGTTATCATTACTTTAACTTGTTATTTTATATTATTTTATTTTTCAATAAATTATTCAATGGAATTTTTTGCCACCATGGAACTAATCACAAAATCAATTAATATCCGACGAATTCAAATGATACTCAATGTCTTCATATTACCCTTTATGATAATCACCAGTGTATTTACTTATGATAAAATGAAAAAAGTATTCACGGATATTCATGATCTTGATAAAAAACTTGAAAAATTCAATGTTGATTTAAATTATAAAAAATTCATGAAAGAAAATATCATTCATATTTTGGGTATAATAATATTGACAATATTAATGGGATTAGTGGAATACTACAGTTTAATACGTGCTGATAGCACGTATATGTATGATTTAATGTGGATAACAAATCTATTGCCACAAATAGTTCACAGTATTTCATTAGCAACGTTTGTAGTGATATTGGAAGAAACCCGTAGACGCCATATAATAATCAATAACTTAATCTTCGAAATCGGATCGCTGCAAAAAAATAAACTGGAAACTATCGTTTCAACGGAAGTTAATAATGGTAATACGAGTACTGGTGGATTTATATTAAAGCCCAGGATCACTCGTGGGTTTTACGATTTACGATTTCACATATTTATGATATATGAATATTCATTTATCATAAATTTATTATACTTAAATATATTTCATTTCAGCATTCAAGTTCAGATTTCTCAGGCAATTATATGAAATATGTAAGCACATTATTTCAACTATTAATGAAGCTTATGAGCTGATATTATTGATAAGTACAGTACTCATTTTCATTATAATCTGTGCACATCTAAAAATTATCTATACGTCATTTGGAGAAATAGAAGAGATTGTCGATGTAATCGTTGATTCAATGTGGGTGTGCTTTTATTTTGGAAAATTAGTGTATATTACTGATGCTTGTCATTCAATCGGAGTCCAGGTAAATTTATGAAAAAACAAAAAAAAAAATATCAATCTTATTTTGTTTTCATTTACCAAATAAATTCACAGACATTATTTAACATTGGAAATTACAATTAAGCAGGCACGTGACAAGATGGTAGCATTGAAGACAAAACAAAACATCGACTCTTTTTATCACGCAACATTATGTACAGAGACGCAAAGGAACGTGACGCACGAGCAATTACATGACATTCACTTAATATAAACTATATGAACATACGTACAGGATATGAATAGATATATATATAGAAAGAGAAATAAATATAATATGTCTCAAACAGGGAAAGTGTGCTAGTAAGCTGCTACATGAGTGTCGAGTGGACACCAATCATCATTTGCTTAAGCAAGAGGTTGGTATGAGCGACACCAGATATTACACGCATTGTTGTAAAGTACAATTGTCTTGCGCCAATACATTTATCAACCTATCGTTTTTTATTATTTTGTTTGTTTGTTGGTTTTTTTTTCCTTTTTTTTTTTCGTAATACCATTTATATGCATACATATTACACCCACTTATATATACGACGATCTCAATTCAATTCTATTTGTTGCATGAGTATACAGAATGACTCGTTTGCTCGGCAAATTGGCGATGGAGACATCAGAATAATGGCATGCAATTTTTTTACTATCGATTATTCACTACTGACGAAGGTGAGAATGATAAACAAAACAAAAAAAAAATATATATATATATATATATACATATAAATTATTCACTCATCTTGAGACAATTTGCAACGCTTTGTAATACTCTTTTTTTCTCTCTTCGTTATTTTTTTGTTGTTGCCATGTTTTTCAGGTTGTCCTCGCTTTGACGACCTACGTCTTCTTCCTGTCGCAATTCTCCTACGCTAAATGAGGTATTGACACAATATTATGCGACTACGACGGTTTTCGTTGAGAGTGGGCGGCAAAAAAACTCGTATATTCACGCACATATAATTTCCTTCACTTCAACAACTGGATCAGCATCTGCTTTAATTATTGTTTAAATATATACCCTGGAATTTTTATTTTTATTTTTTTTTTTCTCGCAATTTTGCAACCATTCAATTCTTAATATGGAATTCGGCAATTTAAAATATAATGATGTATATTAGATATTAATGAGAAAAAAATAATAATAAATTTTATTTACATGTAATGGCCCAAATTTAACAGCGGAAAGTGACCGAGTATTTTTTTTTTTCCTGTTTTTTTTTTTTTTTTTTGTGAAACCCGAAACGACATAAGAGCACTAACACACCATTTTACATACACTTATCCGGTTCACGGAACGTGATGACCCTCTTTTTGAAAAACAATTTGTGTCTTTCTGTACGCATCTCAATGAAGAATACGTTTACGGCACGCAAGAACCTTTTAATTTCTCACACAATATTATTTGAATTGAAAACAAACAAAAAATATATTTAAAAAAACAAGAGGGATAAGAACAAATATAAATTTATATAAATAATAAAAAGTACAAAACGAAAGAAAAACAAAAACCGGTCGAACGTGTGATCTTGCTATAAACCATGTCTTGTGAAATTTAACAACGACAATGGAGAACGGATTTTTTCTCTCACAAAAAAAGAATAAACCAAAAAAAAAAAAGCGCATGTATACGTATATAAAGCAAGAGAGAAAGAGGAATGAAGAGGGAGAGATATTTATTGGAGCAACAAATACAAACTAAGAAAGTTCATGGGTGACAAGCGACAGCGGCATCCCATCAAAAGACACATATTCCACTTCTCTAACAAGATCACGGTATATGATAAAAATTCTTGAACTAATAGTTTTCTCTTTGCATAACGGATACTCTCATTTCAAACCCTCTATCCTGAAGAAAAACACCATAAAATCGTTTTACTGTCTCTCAAAAAACAACTAAATGAAAAAATAAATAAATAAATATATAAACAAATACCAATAATCATAATATATAATGTATTATCCATTATTTATAAAATATAAATTATCCTTTTCTTTTAATAAATTTATAATTACACACTATATAAATACCAATGATATTAATTTATATTCAACCATATTGAAATGATAATGATGTAATAAATGGATCGACAACATTAAATCAGTTAATTTTGTCTTGTCTATAAACGCACGTAACATATTGCGAAATATTTCGACAATATTAACTATATTTTGATTAATTTCGCCGAAAAAAAAAATATATATATATATATATATATACAATATATATGTAGATTGCTCGTGTAAATATGTATATATATATAATATAATATTCGAATAAAATCACCGCATATAAATTGCATTTATGATTTCGCCCGTACACGCACATTCGAACATGTATCAAATATATATACAAATGGAATGAACACATACAGTAGAATGCACTCATCTGCATCTCAGTACACTCTAAATTTTTTTTTTTCTTTTGGTTTTCAATTGATTTTTTTTTTTCCATAAATTTCCATTCGGGCTTTTATAGTTGAATCAATTGTCAATTAAATCAACTGTACAATATTTTTTCTCTTTTATTTTTCTATTACCATCATATAGATACTTATGCATGATCCCATACCTGTAAAATTATTCATATATCTTTAGTATTATGATACTTTTGTGAATCATATATGTGTACATATACACTGAAAGAAGCGCGTGGTAATAATTGTGCAATAAAGAGCACATGGGGAATGGTTTAACTCTAACTGCACGGGCATTAAAACGAGGTAGAGAAATGAGTGAGTGAGCGTTCAATTGAAAAAAAAAAAAAACGAAAAAAAAAACAGAGTCAGAAAGAAAAAGAAAATAATACTTATGATTACATCACAATTTATAAATACATGAACATTATAGGACGAATTTTTATTAATAAATTTTTTTTTCTCAATACCGTGTACCGCCAGACTATTAATAAAGAAGTTATATAGTTTACAATTGTTTGTCTGGCCGGTTGTGTACACGATAAATCAAAAACTATTCAAAATATTTACAAAAATTTTTTTTTTATTTTATCAAGTATGTAGAGGAAATGATCCCTGTTGTTGTTGAGTTCGATGCACACGTTCAGCTTCACCGTAAATTTCCAATTACTGAAAATCCGTTTTTCCCTGATGTCTCGAGAAGAAATAAATATTTTTTCAAATTTTTTTTATTTGATCGATGCACAATTTTATTACAAAAAAAAACTGGCTATTTTTAATTTTCTCTGACTTCTGGGTATGCTAGATGGCGACTCGAAAACCTCACGAAAATTCTCTCTCTCTTTCTCTCTTCTTTTTTCATCCCTATTAGTGGAAAAAAACTATTTTCCAAAGATGAAAAATAATATTATGGGAATAATAACAAAATGAATTGAAGTATAAAAAAAAAAATGGAATAAATAACTGGAAAATTGAAATGCTCATTAAACAGCCATCACAAATGAATTCTGGTTAAACTAAATGTAAAGTGAGGGAGGTGTCACCAAGAGGATACTTGACATTAGAAATGGGCAAGATAAATTATTCTTATGTCAGCAATTAAAATTAATCGTAGTATAAAGATTCATTTTGTGTTATTTTAGCCCAACGACCTACAACAAAACTGCAGTGTTCAACACCTTCAATTCATGACTAATAACTGAGCCCAACAACTTTATATACGTAGCTACTGCTCTATTCAATACCACACTCTTCTCTATGAAAAGTTACGCCAATCCAATAATAAAATGCTATTTTTTTTCCATCTTACGCTTCAATTTTCCTTTTGTTTTACAATCATTTAAATGCAATATGTATACATATACCTATTGTACATACAGATTGAATTTGAATCGATAATATACACAAATTTAATTAATCCAATTTCATTGAACAAACTACATACTATATATATTAATTGTATGAAAACTTTACAAAATAAAAATTCTCTACATTCAACTGTACATTCAACTGTAAGAGAAACAGCCAGAGAATGAGAGATATTTAGGTGCATTACATACTCGTACGGAATATACGCCTGTATATACACGATAAAAGAAACAAAACAAAGAAAAAAATTTAATATATAATAAATAGAAATAAAAATAATATTCGTGGGCTTTTAAATATATTTCTTTAATATTATCTAAATATTGCCCCGAGCCTGATTAAAATGTTGATTGGATGACGAGTAACCAGGCAAAAAGCGATAAAACGTGTCGCAATTGGCGAGACTATGATTTATGATAAATTCGTAGCAAAACAACATTATATGTACGAGAGACTCATCGTCACGCACTGCGCGCGGTTCATTTAATATAGCACGAAACACCACCCGCACACATATTCATACATTTATAAACTTCCCATACTCTATTGAATACAATATGCTATATTTCATATACATATGTATATACTGTACTGTCTACACTCATTCAACTCATAGCCCACAACATATTACACCTTTGACCATCTCTCTTATTCCCCTTAACTCTTCCATTTACCATTTCATCTCGCTCTCGCGTTCTCTCGTTCTAAATCTGGCCCCTTTCAGTCTTTCCATCAGATACGAATGTGTATACACACATGAGTGAATATATATGAATTCAAAACGATTTATAATCAATGGTGCTGACCCTTTCGATCACGAATAATTCATTCTCTTTGTACCAAAACTACCAATAGAATCGTACAAACTCCAATTCTATATATACATATGCAAAGTTTACTCTCGTCAATTGTTAGCTAAATGTATATGTGTGTATATTTTCAAATTTTTTCAGCAATTATACAATTATGTGTAGCACATGTACCAATTAACAATCACAATGGAAGCAAAGAAAAAAAAAAAAATTGAATAAAAATAAAATAAAATATAGAAATAATAACTATAAATATATATAATTGTTGAAAAATTAAATATTCGATAAATCACACAATTCAATGCAGTGAATATATTAATTATTTTTGTAATAATAATAATAATTTGTAGAGTAATAATTACGACAAATGTATATGAGTATATAACAGTAATATAATTAGATGAAATATATTTAATACGTAGTTAATTTTTATGAGTATGTGTAAATATATGAACGTGTATATTTTATGTGTGAGTCGTATGGTGATAAATAAGCAAGCGATGCATAATAATTTTCGTTTGCACTCTCTTACCGAGTCAGGAGACCAGAAGTTGCGAAGCGTGAACTATAATCCCAACCGTGCGTGCGACATCTTCATTTATGTTTATGGACAATAAGATTTAGAGCATACCCAAAAGTACCGCGTTACCTCTCATGAAATTTACCATATATACATAAATATATGTGAAGATATAAAAAATAATAATAATAATTATGATAAAGAAAGAAAAAACTTTGATACAAATGACCGTATGTGTTTTCCAACGAATTATTATTCATTCGAATTTCCAACAATTTTTAATTAATTTATTATTTATAACTGCTGGAAATACTGTCAATGCAATGAATTTCAAACATTTCAAAATATATAATTATATTCAATTAAACATAATAATAATACAGAAGAAAAATAGTGTAAATCAAAATGATAATTGAATTTTTTATTTTATCCGAAAATTTATATTTGAATATACTAGTACATAATTTTCTATCTATAATTATTTCCATTTTTAATCCACTTTATTATTACGAGACAGGAAATGTCCATATATAATTCAGTAACTTTGAGATAATTTGTAACACGGGTCAGTGGTTGAATTTAAAATGAGAATAATACAAAAAATATATAACTAAAAAATAAAAAAAAAAGTGCAGGTAAAACTGTGGTTAAAACAAAATGAGAATAATGAATTGAAGGACTCTGGGAAAATTACGATAGACCCACGATAAACCGACACGTTAATTTATTGTCTGATCCAAGCGTATTTAAACTTTTCAATAAATTTCGATATACATATACATACATTTTACCATAAAACTTTATACATATACATATACACATACACTAACGTGTATAAGCAATGCGTCCACTTGAGCAAAAGTTACAACCAAATATCGATTGTATTGCTTGTGTTTCAATTACATACATGTCTATGATATTGCGCTACACAGATAAGCCATATAAAAAAAAAAAGAAAAGGAAGAAAATCAATGGAGAAAATGAGAACGGAATTGAATGCACATTATAAGAGAAGAAAAAAGAGAAGAAAAAATGATTGAATGAAAGTATGCTCCCGTGTGCGCGCGGACAAATGAACGCGTGCGTAACGAGAATCATCCCCGAAAGATCGTCGGCTTTTGCGATTAGAGCAGAGCAGCCGCATCGGCAACGAAACCCGTTGTGTAAGGAAAATGCGGTGGCGCAACGGCCTTGCTCGTGATGTTACATATATTGGTGAACGGAGGATAATCCTTGGGGGCAGACGCGCGAAAGTATAAAACCCGTGTGATGGAAGATGCTACCTCGCACTCGCGCATCATATAGTCATCTTGCCATAACACACTACACGCAACAGTTTTAATAAACCCATAAACATTCATATATTTTAATTGTGTATACATATTTTATTTGTTTATAATCAAACCTCATTTAACTTACCAACATTTTTTATTAATTGAATTTTTTCGACATTCATAAAAATTTCAAAGTAAGTAAACCATGTAATATATTATGTTTAAAATAAGTATAACTTTACGATTATTATATATATTTTATATAAATCTATGTATTATTTTTTTTTATTTGTTATTTTTCACTTCATCAATTTATCAAAATATTAAAATAATTGGATTTTTCATGATGGACTGAATAAATATGCGAATAAAATATTCAATCAAAATAATTAAAAAATTATTGAAAAATAAGACGAGATTTTATCATATCGCTTATGCAATATGAACACTTTGTATATCTATTCATATATTTTCTTCACAGATAAAATGCATTGAAAGATGAAATCTTTATGTATACGAATAAGTAGCCTGCGGCTAATATTCGAACGCGTTTTTGAAACATCTCTCCTCGAATATGCGTGATCGCATTACGCAAAGTGTATATAACTATATTGCTTTATAACAAAATATCTAGCTCATACTCATTCTCTTTGACCCTGTACACCATGTAATAGATTATTTGAAATTAAAAAATTTGAAAAAAAAAAAAAAAAAACAATAAAACGAGGAAATTGTCAAATGTATATATTTTTCGCTAAACGAATCCACGATTGTGTCATTTAAAATCATCTATTTTCTTTTTTTTTCTTTTTTTTTTTTTTATATTCACAAAGCATCGTCACATAATTTGTAGCAAAATAATATGAGCATTGCATACGTGTTGAATACATTTTACCGCATATATGGTAATTTTAATTAATATCCGATGTAAATTTTCATAAAGTAAAATTATATATATATATAAATAAAATAAATTGTGAATTCCTACGCGCGCCATTTTCAAAACGTGCACTATTACATGTGGTATTGCTTCGCTATACAACTTTGAAATAGGGCAAAAGTTAATTATTTATCAGACATCAGTCAACAGTAATGGCGGTAAGCCGTATAAAATTTATATATATGTACTGTAACCCAATTTTGTATTAAGAAATTATAGAAAAAATACAGATCAGAGTAGTAAATCATCCCATTCATACCTTTCGAATGTTTATTCCTACACTCAACATTACATTAAATGTATTCAAATTGCAATACAAATGAGTTCATTTATTGTATTGTATTGAAAAGAAATTTGTATATATATATATATAATGTATAAATGGAAATTTTTTTGTTTGTGAATGCCAACAGATGTTGATTGTAGCAGCGTTAACTTTACTAGTGGTAACAGCAGCCATGGCCAGACCGGAACCTCCAGTTGGACAGTATCTACCGCCTGATCAGCAGTACGGTCCACCACGAAGAAATAGCTTTGGCATTGGTGAGCAAACGTTAGCACAAACTGGTCCGAATGGTGGTGCATTTGAAACTAATCAATACCTACCACCGAATCAGCAATACGGACCACCTGGAACTACAAATAATGCAGGATATAGCGATGGATACAATGACGTAAATACAATATTAATCAATAAATAAAATATATAAATTCAAAAGTTTAATAAATACTTTAGAAGAAGAAAAAAAAAAAACATTATGTAATTATCATATTTTTATTTTTATTTTAATTTTTTTCTATATATATATAATTACAAGACACCGGCAAAATATGAGTTCGAGTATATGGTGAATGACGCAGCAAGTGGAAATGACTTTGGACACAAAGAAAGCCGTGATGGTGATGTGACACGTGGCGTTTATTACGTTCTTTTACCTGATGGCCGTCGACAAACAGTGGAATACGTCGCAGATGAAAATGGCTACAGACCAGTCGTCACTTACACGCAAGAGAGCAATGGTATCGGGAACGGTTACCAAAACGATGGCGCCGGTTATCCAAGTGGAAACAATGGTTATCGTTATTAGTTTCGTGCCACACGTACTCGAAATGCATAGAGACCATTGTTAATGTTGAACCTCGCAGACACATTTCTATCCTCTGCCTATACATATATTCCATTCACTCTTTCGCAAAACACCTTTTTTTTTTTTCTTTTTCTTTTTTTTTTATTTAATCTTCCGACAAATATTTCATTTGCCAATTATTATTAATTATTACATAATATCATATTATATTTGTAACGATGATTGGTTCTATGAGATCACGCGATATTATATATTTGTGACTTTGATAGATGATATCGCTAGTATATCGTTACTTGTCTCTCTCTCTCTCTCTGGACATACTTGGAAAATTTTGTTTCCCCCCCCCCCCCCCCATCTTTAATTTTGATTTGAAAATTGCTCCTATGCGCCAATTTTTTTTGTTTGTTTTCAATGCAAATGTCTCCCATTCATTGCCATTCTCCCATACATAATATAAAAATCAGTCATTTTTTTTTGTTTTTTTTTTTTTTTTCTTCTTTACAATCAATTAATACAGTATTTAATATCTGCCATGGTTCCATTTACATTTTTGTAAAATACTCCTACAGCTCAATATAATCTCCAAATGAACAAAGTTCAACTATTATTCCTTGATTTGTCGATCGAAATATCATATTGTTATATATAATATGTATCCACATTAAATTAATTACATGTACTATACATATATTATTTTGCATTAAAAAAAAAAAAATTATTTATAAATCATTTGTGTTATTATTGCATCATTGATATTTTTAATTTTAATTGAATGATAATATATTGAAAGTTGTGAGATGCGAACTCAATTGACATTATTACTTCATTCTTTCCAAACCAATTCTCTAACTTCATATGCATACGCGATTGCAAATATTGTTCACTTATGGCTAAAACTCCATTAAAATATGAATGTTTGACAACAATGTAAGAACTTGACTCTAAATTTTTCTCTCCACTGGATGGAACAAAAAAAAATGCATGTAAAATTGATTTATTCAAGTATATTTATTTTAAAAAAACATAAAAGGATAATGTTAAAATTAAAAATTTCAATTTGTAATGTTGTCAAAGCAAAACGTGCCTCTTCGACTGAAGAGTAAAATGGAATACGCATTTTAAAATAACTTCCTACACGCCAATGTGAAAGTAATGAGAGTTTTACAATTTTGTATTATTCAGAACGATATATTCCAATGTGCCGCGAGGTAAAATGAAGTAATAGCTATCAACTGGAGGGAAGGCCACACAATATCTAATAATCCATCCAACCATCTCATATTATTATATTACATTTCTGTAGAAATATTTATATATTATACCTGTCCCATTGATGAGCTAATTTCGCTCAGTAAAAAACGTTATCATTATCTTCCCATTCACTGAGTTTGTTATTTTTAATTCATAAATTACAAATTCGAATCATCATTGGCGAATGGTCAAGGTCTCGTTACAATTCTCTTTTATCCATTGTGTTGCTTCAATCAAGGTCGTCAATTAAAAATAAATCGGAATTTATCTCGGATTTGTTCACTTTGTATAAAGAAAAGAAAAATTAAATATTATTAACTCACTACATTTGTATTTATAATAACTTTATTAAAATGCCTTAATTTATACTACATAATAAAATAATAAATGTTTCTTGTTAAAATAAAAATAAATGTCATGATTAATTATGACTATAAATAAAACAAAAATATGGCCCAATCAATTAAAGTTTCTAATATTTGTATCCTTGATTGTATCCAGAATTACGAGTTACGGAATCTTCATAAGTAATTGATGGTTTATATCCCTCACTATTTGCAGTATAATGAACAATTTGTTTTCGTCCATCAGGCAAAAGGACGGTATAAACTCCCTGAATACCATCATCATTCCGACTCTCTTTGTGACTAAAATCATTACCGGACATTTCATCCTTCACGACATATTCAAATTCATATTTTTTAACCTCCTAAAAAAGAAAAATTAAACAATTCATCTATTAATTATATGACATAGTCTCTTATGAATTTTCATATAATATAATACACTTACTGGTCCTTTATCATAACCGTGAAAACTATCGGAATAGCCAATAGAGTTACCATTAGCAGAAGACTTATCATGGAGTCCAGTGGATTGATTTACATTGTCAGCTTTATTATTGTGGTTATTCAAATGTGTTGGTGGTAGTGGTGGTACAGCAGTAGATCCGGTGAATGGATTTTTGAATTTTTTCGGTGTGACATAAAGATCAGATGGCAATGGTGGCATCACAGATGTCGATGGTTGGTCAATCTCATTGGTATATTTATTCTGATGAGCTGGCAGATAGTTGGACGATGGAATAACCTGAGTGAATGTACCGGGACGTTGACTCGGTGGCAAATATCGTGATGAAATTACATCAGATTTGACGGTTTGTCGTGTTGTAGGCAAATTAATTGCAGACATACTTGAGGATGGAACACGTTCATTGGTCAACAAATTTTCCATAGGACTGATGCTATTATGATCATGATGATAGTGACTCGAAATACTCGCGGATGTACCACTCAAATGTGGCGGTTGATTAGGAGCTGTGGGCAAGTATTGTACCGATGGCATTGCCACAATAGCAGAAGAACGATGTGGCGAAACTGCATCATGGTTACTCGGTAAATACTGAGAATTTGGTATTACATTTGGCGATGTTGGATTTTGGTAACTCGTTGGAAGATAATGGGATTCCGGTGTAAGCACAGCAGATGAACCATCGTTATTCATTGATAGATAATGATTCGACAGAATGCCAGAATTAGGTGGTTTGTAGCCAGATGGTTCCAGACTCCCAAATGCCACCATTACTGACAACGACAAAATAATTAAAACCTGAAAAAAAAAACAAAAAAAAAAAAACAATCAAGTCTTATTTCTTTTTTTCCCCTCTTCCTTAACAATCCATATTAAATTATTTCTTAGTTTTCCAACAATTAATTAATAATTAAAATTGAGTGTAATTAAATAATGAAAACACGTGTAAATATCTTTTACCTTCATGTTTCTTCAATGAGGGATCAAGTTGATTTGATTTTGACGATGAGGAAAGACGTGCTTATATATTACAGTAAGATGTATTCTGTATATGTTTGGGAGGTTGATTGTAATAGTTTTTGCATATTGTACATATATATATATATATATATAGTGCAAAAGTGAATGGCTAAATGTTGGCCATTCTTCCGCGCACCCGCGCGTACTTGAAGTGTTATTCATCTTCCGTAGATGAGAAACGATGAGCGATGAACGCACCGCAACCCGCATAGATTTCGTAACCCTCAACTGTAACATCGAGAGCAAGGCCGCACACATTACCACGCGCAAACGTGCAATGTATATACACACACACATATATATATAAGACATATAAACACCGTTACACCCTAGATTTATAAACCCATTTCATATATTTATATGATGAATTATATTATATATATATATTATCAAAAAATCTATGTATATATATTAATGTGATTTAATCCCATTATTCCCATGGACCCAAGTTCTATAATCGTTCATACACCAATTTTACCTCAAGGTTTTTCATCGTATACTCATTCAAATTCCCTTAATCGACTCACTTCCAATACAATGATGTGTAAAAAATTGTTTGGCTTTACTACTTATATATTAGACTAATTTGATGATCTTATATAATTAGATGATGGAACAATATTTATATTTAAAAAAATCCTGGACATTTACATTCTCTTTGATATATATAATCTCTTAGTGCTATACATCAAACTGGCCATGTCTCAAGAATTCCTTTGTATTGTAAACTGACAGACATCAGTTCATGGTTAATTGTAACAAACAATTTATACTCTCACTCTGTGTCGTTCAATCTCGTGTCAAGGTGAAGATGTTCAAATGAAATATTAATTATTTCGATGGAAAAATAATTATTTATCTGTCATATAAATACAAATATAATATAAATTATTATTTTTATTTTTTTTATTTTACACTCTATTAATTATAATAAATAACGCATATACTGGTGCGTACAATGAATAATAAAGAAGAAAAAACAGTGTGATAATATTTATTTCATCCCCAACCCCATGGGAATGAGCATATTGTCTATTGTCTAGGAATTTATATATAGAACTATACACAACATATACATTTCTACAAGTGATAAATATGCATGAGCCGTTGTTAAGAATATTAGCATACGCCCACATAAAGTTGATTCACCTAATATCCTTATTAGCATAGATACGTAGGTCAAGATTGCCTTTACTCTTTATATTCACGCGAAACTCACATCCTCCCATGGATCGTATTACGGTAGCGTGACCCCATCTCTCAAATATACGTATATGGGTGTATATATATATTTAAACCATTGCATTTTTGGCTGGCACATATTATCGATTGATTACACTCAATGTTGGAATATTATACAGACTTCTGGTAAAATTATATCAGCTCAAATGTTATCGATCAATGACAATTTTTTGCTTTTTTTCTCTCGTCCCTTGAAAATATTAATTAAATTTCATGAAGCTTCAAAACGTCATTCTATCGATGTGATGTATAATGTCATTGACGAGCAATTGTAAATTGTAGTCACCGATCGAAGATCAATTAATGTCTTCATGACAACTGAATGTTGACAGATTGTCGGCCCAACAAAAGTTTTCTACTAACCGGATTCGATCGTCTAGCAAACTCCAAGCAAGTTTGCCTTTCAATTTGTCGACTTTATTCGTCGGAAACGAGCGATTAAAACTTTTTACGACTCGTCTCTTGAATAGATTGGTAAATGTACTGCATGGCCCACCACCTAACTTTTCCATATACTCTTAATATATCCCTTAAAGTTCAGAATATAACTGAAGAGAAAAGGAAAATAATGATGAAAAGGTGAAACAAAAAAAATTAAAGAATAAAAGAAAAGTATGAAGATATAATTTGATGTGTCCAACACATGACCTCTCGTCCCTAAATAGATATACTATGGAAAGGAAAAGCAGCCAAAACTTTATTTTGCCCAAATTCTAATCAGTTCTTCGCCAATCTATATAAAAGTCTCAATAATAAATTTCAGATTTCGCCAAACGTTCATTTTTAACTTATTGTGGAGACATTAAATATCCACATACTCACGTACGTATGAACGGAGATTCTTGTAAAAATATGAAAATCATATTCTACTCATCTTGGAATGTGCTTATCTACAAAGATTGATTTTTTTTTTTTTTTTTTTGTTCTTTGCGACATTACCGTACCTCTTTTCTTACGAACGAAAGATAAAAAGAAAGAAACAAAAATATTCATTACTTAAGTGAATACTTTACATTGAATTTAAAGAGAGGAAAGAATGACAATCATAATTTTTGTCTGATGGACTTTGGGGACAATTAGACAAAGTAGTATACTTGGAATTCAATCAAGCGTGAAAGCCTGCACATGATAGAAACACACATCAGAGAATACCCTCAAGAGGTTATCAGTTGAACAAGCTCATTGAACACGCGATTGATGGCTAAATATACAAGAGAGCAAATCGGCAATGTCAAAATCAGAGATATGGGTCCAATAGAGTATTGGACATCTTTTCATATAAATCACCTACATAAACATCATCAAATTTTCCTGATCATCATCAATATAATGATCCAATAAAAATACAAAAGCCTCAATGTCATATAGAATATAAAAAAATTACGAACAATAGATAAAATTTATCAATAATCAATTGAGAAAAATTACTTAATAAACAAAAACACAGAGCTGTTGTGTGAAATATCTACCGGATATATACATCAGTTACAAGGAAAGTCTTTTGACAATGTCAGACAATGTCATTTTTTTTTTCATCATAGTGACGAAATTGCAGACACGTTTTTGCCATTATTAATTTTTATAATGCTTCTCATATTAAATTGATGACGCAATAATTTATATGTATAAAGGATATCATTTATATCTTATAAAGAGATTTACCAGGAAAAAATAAATTATTAATAGTGTTTTCAAGTGGATTCAATACGATATTATTCGTTGAATAGAATTCCCAATAGATTGTAATATCTCGAGGAAATCCAAGTCTTCTGCAAATCGATTTGTGTCCAAATTATATAAAACCGATGGAAGTAGAGACAATCTAGATGAGAGAAATTTAGCATTATACGCAATTATTTATTCCATTTTCTTTTTTTCTTTTTTTTTACCATCATTTTCCAATCTATCTCTATATTATATAAATCAATAATAGCATTAAAATATAAATTTAAATGTAATTTCATAAAACCATTTTACCGACCGGGTTAAATTCTCATTGTACGTACTTGATGATTGGAAGAAAAAATATATATATAAATTCGAATGGAAGTTACAAATTAAATAACTGATTGATATCTTCATAAAAGAATATTATCCCAAATAACACTCGTACATTTTGAATTCTCATTATATATTGACTAATAATTAAATTCCTACTGAATGTAAATTTATTCATCATCATCATCATCACCATCATTCTCTTCGTATTGTGATTAAATGAATATTTGTCAATGCATTATAATGTGTGTTCATTGATGAATAGCGTCCATTCAAGGCCTTTTCAAATGAATATCTATGATAGAATAAACAATAGAATATATATCGAGTCGAATGATCACAATCAAAACGTCGATGTAATCTTAACGTTTGTTTTCTTCATACAAATAGAATTTTTATTTTTGAACGATTGCCAATATAGATATTATTATCGAGTCATCCAGAAATCAGAATAATATTTTTTTACAATGTTATATCAATTAACGAAGTGTCATAGTACACCTTTATTTAATTGATTTCATAAGCAAAAGATATTCGTGCGCAAAAACGATAAGATAAGTTTCTTGATACATCATTAAAATCAATAAAATAAGGAAAATATTAATAAAATACCAACTTTAGCGAATTTAATCATATAAAAGGTTGAAGATTAATTATTATCATATGAAAAATGTATAATTTAGTTGGGGAATAAAATGGAAAACATAAATATCATGCACTGTATAGATTATTATGACGCAAAATACCGAATGACACAAAATTGGAACTCGGTGTGCCAGCGCCGTCATTCTAATACTTCTGTAATCGACCGTTTCCTACTGTCCCATATAGCTCAATTGGCACTGTTGTCGCGCTCAGTACAAAGTCACAAGTGAATGTGGTGCAGTATCGCGCTATTACCCAATGACAACGCACAAAATGTCACGTAAATCGTTAACTAATGCTTGTGAGATATATCAGTTATACCAGTGTAAATTGCCATCTTCATTTAATCACACATGATACATACAATATTCTGTAAAAACAAAAAAAAATTTTATCCGCAAGCATATTGAGTGTTTACAATGCAAAATTCAATGACATACATTCAAATGAATCGTCATATTTGTTTCAATAATTAATTCACTATTTTCTATAACAACATAAGGCTGGGGGCAATTTAGATTTGTAAAGAATTGCTATCGCAGTGTACATAAAGAATCAAGTGTGAGTGAGCACGATATGAAAAGTTATTTTCTTCTTTTCAATTTAGTAAAAAAATATATATAGTTGTTTGAAAAGTAAAACTAAGAGGATATATTGCTTTGGATAACGATGACATCCAAGTTGTTCATTAGAAGACTGGCGTATATGCCAGGAGGCATCAACTCAATCAAAACTTATGCAAACAGTGCGGTTTGTCCCATTGAGCATAAAAGTGAAACTAGAGAATTAACATGGGAACATGCACGACCTTACAATGAAATTCCTGGGCCAAAAACCATCCCAATTTTTGGCAATATGTTAAGATTTATGCCATTTATCGGTATATTATTAATCATTCAAATGTTTTATACGATATAAATTTGAATTCTATTTCATTGTGAACAGAATAAAAATAATTTCAGGTGAGTATGGAAATATGCCAATATCTGAGCAAATGACAATGTTCCGAAATCAATACGGTGATATTGTGAAATTGGATGGAATTTTCGGTAGACGTCCTGCAGTTTTCTTATATAATCCTGAACAAGTTGAAAAAATGTATCGACTAGAGGGAACTTGGCCAATGAGGATTGCTATTGAAACTATGAAATATTATCGCGAGAGAAATCCACAAATTTATAAAGGACAAATGGGACTGGTATCCAGGTGATTCTTTTCCGTTAAATACAAAAGAAAAAAAAAATCATTTAAATGATAAAATATTTACAAAAAATAATTTAAAAAATATATGTATACGATCTCGTATATCAAGAAAATATTTTTTTATTTAAATCATTATTTTCCTCTCAGTAATACACATGTTACTTCCATCACACTATCAAACTCTCATCTATAATATTATCCGATTTCATAACTGAGTTAATTTACAATTTTCTTTGTGGCGATTATGCGCACGACATTTCAGTCAAGGTAAGGTCTGGCATGACTTCAGGAAAAACGTGAATCAGCATATGATGCAGCCAAGAAGTATCAAGCCCCACGTGGCACAAGTCGACCAAGTTGCCAAGGACTTTATCAAGAGAATACGTGAACTCCGAGACGTAAAAACTTCAAAACTACCGTCTACATTCAACAACGAAATGAATAAGTGGGCTCTCGAGTGTAAGTGCATGCAAAAATATGTATTCTATGTCATTACTATTTCCCTCCACTTTTTTTTTTTTTTTTTGTTTTTTATTTCTATTAATTATTTGAAACATAGATATAAATATATTTGTAAAAAAAATTTTTTAACATTGCATTTTTATATAGATAAAATATTATTCTTGTTGCATCATAATTGAAATTAATGACCTCACACCCATAGCAATATATAACATATCTCTATTCAATTTAGCTCACAATGCCGAAAAAAAATTTTTTTTTTTTTTTTTTTCATCCGTCTTTTTTCTTCTCATTCATCAATTAAATCTCTCTGTGTATTCATCTTCATAAGACTTATCTCTCTTTCATTTTAATAATAGTTATTACTCCATCACATGAATTGTGAAATTAACCGAATACGTGTGACTTCCGTACACACATATGTAATACAGCATAAATAAGACCGATAATTTATGAAACCCGTTGTCCTTGATAAAATTGCACTTGTGGAATGATTGAAATTACTTGTCGATGCTGAAATAAAATCATTTATAACCATTCATGTATAATATGTATTATTATCATATGTTTATTATATGAGAATCAATAATATATAAATCAAGAAGGAAATTTAAATTATGTGCCTTGAAAATATTACTGTCAGTCCTTAGAACTGTATGACCTTGTCGCGATAGAAGGGCTTGTGTGTCACTAGGGTCCTGTGAGCTCTACCGGAAGGTTACCCACACCGTAAAGGTCAAAGGATAGAGATCAAATTAGCATACAGTCCAACTAACATGGGAAGAGTGGCACGCCCATCACTCGGGGCAATATTCCCCACTCGCAGTAACCATCTCTACCTAAGGTATGAGCTACCGTATCTGAGAACTGAGTGGTACTAGGGCACCGTACGATAAGAGGTGTCTCTTAGAAACAAGTACGTCTTACCGCAGTATTTTGGGCTCTTCAGGGGTGGACTTTTAGCTTCTTAAATACTTGTGGAACGCATATGGATCAGTTTGTAATTAAAAAACTGACGGAAGTGACGGAAATTCGATAGAGATACTTCGGAACCGATCACTGACCCACAGCCAGCAAATCGGGGAAGGAGGCCCAGGATCTCTCAAAGATCACCATCACCCTGGACGAGAAACTAGAGGCAATAGACCCTGATACTTGATAAGATTGAATCAGAAGAAATTTCTTGATGGCCAATCCCGGCTTTCCGACACTCTATCAAAGGAACCGGCTTGGTGGCACTGGTAGAATTGGGAAATAGGAGAACAGCAGTGGGGGCCTGATTGCTAAACGAGCGTCTAGTACCACCGAACCCGCGCGTTAATAATAATAATATAATATTATATACGTATATTATATAGTAAATTATTATGTTAAAAATAAACTTGTGGTGGTTTATTTTGGGAATAATCATTTTGACAATTGCAATTATCTGAGTAAGTAGTCTCAGTCAAATTACCGAAAATTCCTAAAGCATAAATAGTTATAACAGGTGCATAGACCACACACAAGTTACTTGTTTAAAATTTAGTATCTGGTAAACTCACGAATCGACCGCAGCCAAATCGTTCACGTGTAGACATAACCGTGCAGTAAAATCATACAAAAACTCGAAAGTGGTAACTCCGATTATTGAACAACTGTACAATAGATTTGCAACCGGAATTCTACAAATATATAGAATAGACATCATAAAATTCACCCAATAAATTTAAAAACCATAATTTACCAACTAAATATATCCTCCCTATATTATTAAATTTTATTTTATTATACGTTTTTTTTTTTTTTTTGTTCTAGCAATATGCGTGATTGCATTGGATCATCGAATGGGATGTCTTGACACCGATTTACCAGAAAATTCCGAAACACAACAGTTGATTAATTCAGTTCACGATATGTTTGAACTGTTCTTCAAATTAGAAATTTCACCGTCACTGTGGCGACTATACGATACACGAAATTTGAAGAAATTATTTAAAACAATTGACATGATAAATCAGTAAATAAAATTTATAACGCATACTATTAATAATTATAATGATATTTATGAATTATTTAATTTTCATAGAATCGCAAGGAAACACATTGATGAAGCTCAAATGAGATTTAAAAATTTTCCAAAAAGCAATAAAGATGAAAGGAGCGTTCTCGAGAGTTTATTAAATATTGATGAACAAACTGCATACATTATGGCTATTGATATGTTAACTGCTGGAATCGATACTGTATATATTATATATTAAATTATAATATCAAATACCGCAGAACCAGTCCCTTTATTCACTCGTTCTATATTGATTGTAGACCGCCAATGCCGCAGGCTCATTACTATATTATATTTCATCCAATTTACGAGTCCAAGGAAAATTACATGAAGAAATTCACAACTTACTGCCAGAAAAGACATCGGCAATAACATTTGAAATTTTAAACAATATACCATATTTAAAAGCATGCATAAAGGAATCTTTACGTTTAACACCAATAGCAATTGGTAATTTGAGAACAATGCAAACGAATTCCGTCTTAGGAGGATATCAAATACCAAAAGGAGTAAGATATTCTATGAAGGTATAAATTTTTACCAATTAAAAATATATAAAACTCATTTATATTTCAGACTGATATAATTGCATGTCATAGTGTGCTTGCATTAAGTCCAGAACATTTTTCACACCCAAACGATTTTATACCAGAGAGATGGATTAAAAATAATACAATTATAAAACCGGCGAAAGATGCACATCCATTTGCATATATGCCATTTGGTTTTGGACCTCGTTCATGTATTGGTAAACGTTTTGCCCAATTAGAAATTGAAACTCTTGTCCTCAGAGTAAGTTCCTTCATAATTAAAAATTTAGAAAAATTCAATTATACATTGACTTTTTTATTATGTAGATGCTACGAAATTTTCGTATAGAATGGCCAAATAATGAACCTCTGAAATTCCAAAGTCAATTTATCAACACAATGAAATCACCATTGCAGTTGAAAGTTATCGATTTGTGATGAGAAAAAAAATGTTTCATCAAATAATTTTTAGAGCAAGAAAATCAACAAAGAAACTAACAATGATAATGAAAAATGAAAAATAAAATATTTTAGTTAAATGAATAAAACATAACAGTTATAAGACATGATATATATTGAATAACAAAGTTAATATTTTCTTATTTTTGGTTTGAGATGAAATAAATTCAGAACATTATCAGTATTGAAGCTATTCAAATAGAAAATTATCAAGAGACGTCGCTACAAGGAGTATTGTCTTTTATTGAGACAGTATCAGATTTTTTTTTCGCATCTGATCGTTTTCTCATGCTCCATGCACGATGAATAGCCCAGATAGATAGTGGTCGCATATATCCAATAGATCGATAAAAATCATCCTCATAAAGGGCTTCGGGCGTCTGAAAACCCATACCAATTTTTTCCCATACTGTTCGATAAACCCCTTCCGCAGTTCGAAAACCTTCTTCTATCATTCCCTACATAGATAGAAATATAACAAAAAATAATAATTTCCCTTGAAATTAATTATATTTATTCATGATAAAATACCTCGTGTATCATAAGTGCAGCTATCCCATAAGTAACACCAGTCCACATTTCTTCACTTTGAATAGTTATTTTATCTATATCTCCGCTCGGAAGAAACCCATTAACCGCACCCTGATAGCCTCCTTTATACTTCATAACATTGTTTTCAAATATCGTCTTCAAAGCAGATTTAACTTGATCCTCTGGAAAAACCTGCAGTAAAGTCAAGAAAAAATAAATAAAAAATAAGAAAAAAGAAAAAGAAGAAGAAGAAGAAGAAGAAGAAGGAAAAAAAAACAAAAGAAAAATGAAAAAATTTATTTCCCGGAAAATTATTGAATATAATTAATTTAATGGAATTTTTTTATATACCTCATGACTAAAACCACAAGCTTGTAAAAACCATTGACCACATAATTGATCGCTCATGATGCATTTTCGATGATCTGACTTACTGCAATCGAAATTGTAATAAATTCCTGTTAACATATTCATCATAATTTTCATCTCATTATTTGTTAATAATTGAATATTCAAAGTTCTTAATGTCAATTAAAATGTCTTACCATTCCATAATTTACTTTGAAATGAAACTTTGCCGCGCTCCAATACTTGTAAATACTTGTCCGAATTTTCATTATCCCCCACAAGTTTGCCAACTTGCACGCCGCAATGTAATGCTGCCAACCACAAACTACCACAATATGAACTAAGGAAGAATATTTCAACGTTAATTCTATAATTATATACATATATATATATATGAAAAGTAATAAAAATTAATGAGGTTTGAATAAAGTTTTACCTTGTGCCTTCCATCACCCAAGAATCATACGTTTGATCTGGAAATCCACCATTTTCAATAAGACCATCATTATCTATGTCCCAAATGAGACTATTGTCCAATATCTAATATAGTTTTCCTTTTAATTTACCATATATTATCATGATTATTTTCTTTACATTATTAATAATTACCTCTTTTATACAAGGCCAAAAATTACGAAGCTCATCTAAATTCTCAGTTAGAGAGTAATCTCGATAACAAGTAAGAACAAATTTCGAATTTAAATCTTTCCACGCACAAATATCGTGAATTGGATATGCGTTGATCTTTATAAATGGCTCTTCATCTGCAGACAAAATAACAATATTATGATATAAAAAAATATTTATCCGATTATTAAAAATAATTCTTACATGGATCGCCAATATCGTGTGGAACAAAACCTTTTGCCTTTCTTATATTTTTCGATCCACTGTACAATTCTACACGTATAGTGTTATCCTCCAGATGAATCGCATCACGAATTTCATATTGTATGCTGGATTGTAAATTTGGCCACAATTGCACCAATGCAAATGCAGCATAAAAATGCACATCGTAAGTATTGTACATTCGATATTCGTGACCTTCGAGATAACCAAAACGTCCATATTCTTTCCTATATTGACATATAAAAAATACTCAAAAATATTTACATAAATCTATTGTCACATTATTATTATTATTATTATTATTATTATTATTATTATTATTTTTCAAAACTAAATTTTCACCTCGGATCTGTATCAGGATAATCATCAGATTCATCACTTCTCAACCAAACTGTACCACCATCAGCTACATAATACAATTCATTGAATAATGCACTTTTATACCAATCAGGTAAATCATCATCTTCCAAGACAACACGTTGCCAATTATATATATCTGATTCCCATGAATTATAATTATTTAAAACATAATGACTAATCTCAGGTGCTACTGATTGTTTATCATTATAAAAATACTTCGTATAATATCTAAAAAAATTATGTAAAAAAAAAAAAATATATATATATATATATTGTTGATATTTAATAATTAATTAATGAAAGATAATTCAACCTCAGATATTCCCGCATTTTATTGTGAAAATGAATTTTTGGCATATCCCAAACTAAACTGAATTCAACTTGATTTGATTTTTTTGCCGTAATAAATGTTGATGCACACACGCCAGCGGCAACAGGCTGTTCTGTATAAATAATTTTACTTTTTTAATATTCAAACTGCACAATTTATATTCCATTTTGTTTCTCTTTTTCTTTTGTTTATTTATTTATTTATTTTTGTATTTAACATATAAATTACTGGTTGTAGACGACATTCGTTCTGAATTAGTGCTGAGTTTGCCGGTACGTTCAAGCGAGTCCCAAAGCTCGCACCCATCACCATTAGGATCGAATACCAATGTCCGTGTGATGTCAACGTTCGCACATGCTCTTGAACTTATTGCGTACGTGCACGGCATACCCTTCAATTCATGATGTATCATCACACCCACAATGTTATTTTGGTATTCAAAAGACTCGGTCCATTTTTTATCTTAATACAATATAGATATACTTAATGAAAATAAAATATTCCAACAAGTGTATTTGTGTTAACAAAATTTAAATTATTACCTAATGTTTTAGAATTGTCCATTCCACTTTGAAATGTAAATGTTATGCTGACATTCAAATCTTTATCCGATAAATTTTCAATTTCCCATACAAATACAGCACACGGTAAAGAACTGTCTTTATAATTATTCGGTATTATTGGTGATATTTGTCGACAAATGAGTTTCACAGCCACTTCTTCTATATTATATTCTGTCCATGAACGTGGATAAAGTGCTGTATACCGTGAATTTTTACCATCAAAACCCCATTTCCATGATGATAAATATTTTGATTGTCTATTTCAATTAATAACCCGTCAAAAATATATTTTTTTGTATCAATCGATATTAAAGACACAAAAAAAAAACAGAGCTATTCTTACTCATTCGTTGACAATACTTGATGATAAATTGTATTTCCTTCGGTATTTCTAATTGTAACGATAAATTGATTGGCCAAAATTATATCATAATTATAAATTCCTGGAACTAAAGAATACCGACAAAATTCACCATTAAATCCCCGACCTATTGTCCCAGAGCCAATACCACCAATTGGAGCTCCTTCAAACAAAATAATCGATAATCAATTGAATTAATCGTCAAAATACTCTTTAAATACAAATTTATATTTAGAAGTATTTAGTAGTAATAAAAAATTTACAATCACATCATTGGCTAATTAATTGTATAAATCAAATATTAGCATCATCGTTATGGCGTTATTATTATTTTTTTTTTTTATGACTAACCATAAATTTGACGACCAGTCAATGGATTGACAAAATCCATTAATGGTACGCGCCCTTGTAGCCATATTTTTGTATAATACCATCTGTATCTGTAAATTAATGACGCTCCCATTAAAATTATATAATTAAAATTAAATTCTGTGCAACCATAATATTACTGTATTCGTAAAAAAATAATAATTATTATTAATAATTTAAAATGATATTGTCGAATTGTTGTTTAGTTAATTAGCTTGGGTCAAATATTTTATGATGTTTCTCCCACAATTTTACTTGAAAACATACGATTATTATATTATATAAATTATGCTCGTGTTCTCCGTGTGCTTCATCAAAAGTAATAAATCTCAGTGATCTCATTAAATATTAAATAAGCAAATTTCAATATGCATATATACGAATATATAATGTATATAATATGCCATCGTATTATAGCCACATATTTTACTCACCGGATTCCTAAAGGGATCAGGTTCCACAATTGTTTCCATCGCACTTTTAATCCCTGCTTCCATGATTCAGGATATTTGTGATTTAACGGTACGGTAAAACCGTATCGTGATATTTGCTTTATACTCTTATCATCACAATTATCAATGTCCATGATGAATATAAAAAAAAAGATATACAATGACGATTATGAATTTAAAATCAAATTAGAATGTGGGTGTCACTGTGACTTTCGATTCTTTAAAATATATTTACTTATAACACCTGATAAAAAAATATCACTCGATCATGAACAAAAAAATTATTATCAACTAAAATCACACGATACAATAAATTTTCAATCTAAATTCACATGAAAGCTAATCAATGTAAAGAATAATCGAGTATAAATTTGTAAACAAAAAAAGTATATATCTATCACACTTTATAATTTTAAATGATAATTTTAATTATTTAATTTTTACTGCTATCACATTAATGATATCGAATGACAGATAAACAAAAAAATGTCATTTGTTTACACCAATTTATGAGACATACATAAATTCAATTTTTTGTCTTAATATTTCCCTGACAGCCAAATCTGCTCACATGTTAGCAATTTATTGGCAGTGCCAATAGCGTTCTGTATATGTCGTGCATAACATAAGTCATTATTATACGGACCTAATCGTAGATCAGGAATGGAAACAGCACTCACTTTGGATGACGTAGTAATATTGTCTGTGAACGTCACTCGTTCGGGCAGTGATGTAGCAACAAGAATATTTTTCGCCAAGACCCAGACAGTGAATATTTATTTATTATTCATTTATTAACAATATCATTTGAATTTTAAATGAAATTGAAAAATTCTTATTTTATCAGATATTGTGAATAAATTTTATTCAATGAAAATGTGTTATAAACCGTGAATTTATAATCAATTTTTTGAAATATATAAATAACAATTGTTCAAAATAAACAAATAAAGATATTACTTTAAATCGTCATAAACAACACCAAATCACACTATCGTATTTACATCAACTGTAATAAATATTTTAAACAGAATTTGTTATATTTATTATTTTGAATATGAATTTTTTGGGTTCGCCTGAAGTTATCGATCAAAAATATTGTGGTTACACAAGTATTTTATTATCACCGGATATACTTACTATATCAACTAAGTCGATATAGTAATTACAATGTTTTTTTATTTGAATGATCATTATTAAACTTTAATATAACATTCACGCAACACACAAAATATATTCTTTTTTTTTTTTTTAAACAAAAAAATCTTTCTTTTGTTTGCCACAGCTGCAGTTTTTTTTTTACTATCAATCTCAATTATATATATTTTCGCGGGAACCCAGGAGTAAAAAAAACAAATAGATTTCATGGTGTCGTCGCAACTCTTATTATTACTTCAATCTCTCTCCGTCAGAGGCGTGACGTTAACGTTATTTTGTTAACAGCAAACCGTCGCAATACTCTCCTTCAATAACTTTTATAATTTAAAAGTTACGCGGCATGTATTCTTTGGTCGGTCCATTATTTGGTTTTAATTCACTGTATCTTCGTTATTGTTGTTTTGTCTATCATCTTGGTTATCTTTGATCACTACTTCTGATTCAGTCTATGAGACGTATGTCGGTTTCAGTCTTTCTATCAATATATTTTTGTGATCTCCATTTATTTCAATTTTAAAAACTCTGTCGCTGACTCTTTCTATTATATTATACGGTTCCTTCAAATGGTTATTCTAGTAGAGTCTCTACATGATCACAGCGTAAGAATACATGTGTACATGTCTGAATGTCTTTGAGAATGAATATTTACAACGTATCTGCCGGCGTTGCTTAAATATCTTCTTTGAGACTTATCCTTAAGCCTAGTGAGACGGTTGATAGGATATCTATTCATGATTTATTTGAACACATGTAAACAAACACGAAGCCTATGCCTCTAAAAATTGAATCAATGAATCTTTGGAATGTTTGCGAAGTATTTTTCAAACCGAATGGTATTTCTATTACCAATTACCAATTCAAATTACCAATTATTCATAAAGCCCCCATGGAGTTGTTATGGCTGTTTTCCGGATCTCCTCCTCTGCCATTGGAATTTGGTAATCTGGTGAATCTGGTTAAATTTATTGTTGAAAATACTGTTTTTCTATATAAATAGAAAATAAGCTTTGTATATGTGATGGTGTGCACTTGTCTGGGACTGCAATATCATTTAATTTTCTATAATCTTCGCATAGTCGTCATCCTTCATCTCTTTTGTTTTGTAATTTCTTTAAATGTTTTCAGTAAATCGATATAATGCATTTTTTCGTGGATGATGGATATAGAGTGATAGTTGGTTTTAATCAATTGCTGGTTTTTAGGTCGATGAACAAGTTAAATAATGCAATAAAGAATCAGCACCTATTGTCATTTTGTATGTATCAGTGATTATGAATTCCTGAATTAATTTTCTTTTCAAGTTGAAATCAACTGTTATTATTTTTGTTCCGTATGTATTGATGATAAGGGTGTTTGCTGCAAATAATGTTAACTTTATTTTTTGTTTTTGTTTTAAACTTCTTTTAAACCATTTTTCTGTTTGTAATACTTGTGTATACATGGCTTACATGGTTCTTGATCTTTTCCACTTTGATGCAGCTATTTGTAGCCATATATTGCTCAGAGCAATCAATGAATATGCGTCATTGCTTGTTGACAGATTTTTTAATATTCTCTCAAACTTCTCTTAACCCGGACCCCCCTCCATTTTTGCTAAGTGAAGATTACCAAACAATGACCGCAGATAGGGATTTTCAATTGATACATATTTCTATTAATATACTGAATAACAACATAACCGCTCAACTTTCAAATACAAACAATTTAACCTCACTAAACACATCAGTTGCTATCACTAGATGACGTCTCGAACCACATGAGCAATTCGTACTGTATATCATCAACAAACAAGTGTATATATATGCATATGTGATTAAGCTATATTTGTATTCTCAAACCCTATTTGTATATGCATACTAATGAAGTATATCATAATAATAAATACATAAATAATTTACATAAATGAGAAAATTGAACAATGAAGTGATAATACAAGTTACACGTTAATTTTCTATTGAATCGTAGAGTGAAATAAATCTGTATCATCATGGATGTGCTAGTACGTTTAAATAATCAAACTGCTGGAAGGGATAGAATTATAAGGTTAGAATTTACTTTAAATATTTGACAAGGAAAAAGTATTATATTACTGTTTTTGTCGATTGAAAATATATAATGAGAAATATACGATTGATATATTTTTAGATTATTGCAATATGGCAGTCGGGCTGGATGGTACTACACGCCAAAATACAGTGGAACCTTCAATGCTAATACCCTTAAAAGTTTAGAATACACATTCAGTTCATTCAGGAAGTGTAAAAACAATTATAAATTATGAACTTATTAGTTGACAAGAATCTTGTCGCATAACAAATCATTTTTTCCATTTCAGTGTTACGACTCGGAAGATGTTTGGACAGTTTACATGCAGTTGTATCCACAATGAAGTATCAAAATCTGGTAGTGAGAATTACATTGACATTATCAAAAATTGCCAATGCCGTGTTTCTATTTGCTGATCATATAACGTGGATTGGCAGAGCAGGAATATTTAGGGTAGATTTGGATAAGTGGAGTTCAACGGCTAATAAATATTGGCTATTGACTATAATTATGAATTTAGCCAGAGACGTTTATGAAATCATTCAAATAATGACACAAAATAATTTCGGACATTTGACAAAATTGAATATATCGTCTGGGAAATTTCGTTTCGATGAATATCAAACAATGTGTTATTTATCAAAACACAAAGCTGTTTTATTAGACGCTATTAAAAATGGATGTGATTTATTTATTCCATTAACAGCATTAGGACATACTAAACTCAGTCCAGGTATGATTGGAATATTAGGATTAATTTCATCTGCTATTGGAGTTTATTGCTTAATTGATCCTCTAGCGAAATTAACTCCTGCATAGATATATATCTACATATAATTTATCAATTAATTTCATTATACATTGATCAATTATTGATTTATTTGGATATGGGGGGGAAAAAAAATTGATATTAAATTATAAGATATTCTACCTCGGTATTATTTTTATAAAAATTTATTATTAGATAATAAATATTTTTATATATAATACATATAAAATATTATAATTCAAGTTATACTTGAATTATTTGTTTTGTTATAAAATCTTGATCCCTATTCCACAATATTCTACAAATTGAATTCAATTGCTGGGCGCAATCAAGAATTTCCGGTCTTGTTGAAGTTTTATTTGTATCAATTTTTAATACTTTAATTCTCCATTTGTTCTCAAATTCTTTTATTTGTGATTCAGTTACGGGTGATGTTGACCATGGTTTGTATTTTGTACCAATAACAATAGTCGCAGGTCGTTCTTTTATATTACTCATTGAATTCATGAGATATGGAATGTCTGTGAAACTGGTTGCATCTTGATATGAAAATACTGAACAAACTGCATCAACTTTATCTTTGCATACCTATATAAAATAAAATCATTATTATATGAACTACTTCAATTTATAAACTAATTTATTATTATTATTATTATTATTATTATTACTCACCTGTAATATATGATTATATTTTTTAATACTATTCTCTGAAGTATCCCAGAAATTTAATTTAAACAATACAACTTTATCCCATATTTTTACTGGCCAATAAACAATAGTTTGTCTTATACCGCTAATCTCAGAACAGACACGATAATCACCAACAATACCGGAAAAACGAGCAACAATTGATGTTTTACCAACTCCAGTTCTTCCTATCATGAAAATCTTATACGTAACTTCTTCAATAGATGATGGTACCGGTGGTCTTTCCAGAATACCTAAAATATTAATTGTTATATCAAATATTTACACATGTGTATAACCCAATAAAAGCTGAACTGATGACATTTTTAATTACCATAAAATCTACGTTTTTTCAATGCATAATCATAAAAATGATGAAGCAAAGATTCACCCTCTGCAGTACTCAGCCAATTCATATTTATTGGTCCACTCATATTGCAAATAATAATATTATTTATTATTAATTAGAGTATATATGTGTATCCCTATATTCATAGGGAAAATAGTATGTACAGGGATTCCAATCCCCGAACAATAAAGTCATAATATTATCAGTACACTGATACCAACACGATATGAAAACGACATGCTTCACTTCTATAATTGCTATTAGTGCGTCTATTCTTACTAATATCAAAATAACGCATGATACAAAATATACACAATAAAATATATCTATGTGTGCAGATATACATTGATGTCTTATCTTGCGTAAATTCATGTTTTCCTACAGCACAACCATTGGGCCACAATCATTCGAATATAATACGTTATGGCAGCGAAAAATGAAATTAACGATAAATTATCAAAAGTGTTGGAAATTTTCTTGTCATCAGATTGTAATGTAACATCAACAACATATTTAGATCTTTTATTAACTCATATTGCAACAGTTACGGCTTCATGTAAGAATAAAGTACCTTCTAACGTATATTTAATCTAACCTAAAATAACGACAAAGTTGAAATTATACAAATGCAGATTAAACGTATTTTTAATTTTTATTTTTATTTTAATTTTCAAGATGATGAAGAAAACAATGAACTATTGGAATTGTTGAAAAAATGGGTCTTGGATGCTTTTGAAAATTGGAATGCTGAAAAAAAACCAAATCAATCAATAATTGTATTTACTTTGAAAGTCATTGGACTCATTGGAAAAAGTGAAAAAATTTTCAATGAATGGCAAGGTCAAGGAATATTCAATAAATTATTTGCCACTTTCAGTATTCGAGATAATGATTCACCAGCAACAATTAAAATGGCATATATAACAATGCTATCGGGAATTGCTTCGCATACAGTTGGCCGAAAGTGGATGATAGATTTAGGTATTTTTTTTTTTTTTTTCTTAAATAAAGCTAACGACAAAATTACCATTGATATTAATGTGGTATTTTTCAGGTGTTTGGAAAGATATTGTAGAATATTCACAATTAAATCATACAATGTATGTAACACGTGAATGTCATAAATTAATTTGTGAATTACTCATCAAGGAATCTTCAAATACAAAATTTTGCGAAGAATTAATTTTGTTTGTGGCCGACCCAATAATTAATCACACATCTAATATTCAAATTCACAGTGCCATAGAAGATCTTTATTTGGATCAAACAAAATTTTTGTGTACAACGTTAGATTCAATGACAAATATTCTCGAAAATACAATATTTCTTAGTTTAGATAATACAATTCCGGATATGATTGAGAATTTAATCAATTTAGAAAGCCGAGTAAAAGCTTTATTTGACGTCTGCATTAGCACTCGTTTTTTGCAATATGTTCACAAATTATGGATTCTCATATTGTTCTATAAATTAAAATTCGGTTTTAAAGAAAATTGCGAAACAATTGATGAAGAATGTTTCGAAAAATTAACTGCTACATTATTTTATATACACACAATGTTACTTTCAAAAAAATATGTTATTGAATCAGTGAAAACTAGCAAATTGGCACTAATTTATTGGAAAAAATTACAGGCATTGCGACCTTTCAAGATACCCAAACCACTCAAATTTGAACATCAACGAATTGCCTTGATGATAACTCCAATGTATGTTTGTTTTAGAAAGGCATATAGGCATTATGAATTTAAGGATATGTTTGTTGACAAAATCTTCAGTTTAACTTCTCAATCTATTCAAAGAATGGTATATCTAATAAGAGATGCCGTGCTGAAAAGTGATATATCTATTGAACATGTTGTAAAGAGTTCTATTGATATGCTTATGGATATTGTTGATATAATGGATAGAGACATTGCAGTTATGACTTTTCAAAGTATGTGTCATGTATTGAAAAATTATACGCCAATAGAAAATTCCGATGGAATATGTGAATCCAATAATCGTGGACCAACGGATCATCAAATGCGAAAGCCATCAACAAAATCATTTCTTGATGGTGATCCAATTGTTGAATGTCCAATATTACTTTCAACATTGCTTCATGGGATGGCGGTGATGACGGAAAAATTTCAATTCAAATGGCCCGATTGTGTTGAAACAATTTGCGTTCTTTCACTTGCTAAAGAAATTTTAAATCACAGCGGAGCATTACCAACTCTCTGTGTAAAAGCATTGCATCTGTCAAAATTAGCAATAGAAAATTTTATGCCACCAAATTTAGCATTATTAGTGGAGAGTGATAGTGATACAAATGGTATTGAACGTATGCTATTCAAACGTCTACACGATCCCAATTGGGAAGTACGTGATAGTGTTTTGGAAGTATTAAATACAATCGCTACCATTTCCGAGGCAAAGTATCCTGCATTCCAAAATTTATTATTAAACAATAAATTTATTTCTATAGCCTGTAATATTGCGTTAACCGATGGAGAAAGTTATGTTAGAGCATCAGCATTAATATTGCTATCTACAAGTGTACGCATAAATAAATTATGGGATCAGGAATTATCAAAACTTAATTTACTTGATAAGATGATTAAATTATATCATGAAGAAAGTGAAGCCATTGTCCGAAAAGAAGTTGTAACATTAATTAAAGAATTATATATACACATAAAATGGCCAAAATTAGCAGTTGATACAATGTGTAATGCAATGACAGAAGCCGCAGTGATGGATTTACATTGGGAGGTAAAGATCAATGCTTTGCAATATTGGAGATTTTTTATTAAATCACATTTAACTGATCAAGGAATGCTTGATGGAGCATTTCCAAGTGTCACATTCTCCAAGGAACATCGTAAAATTGTTACACTTAATGAGAATGAAATAAAACGTCGATTGAATAAAGTATTGGACGAAATAGCGAAACAAAATTGTCTAGGGGTCCTCTTGATTGCTCTTGAAGATGAAAGTGACTTTGCAGTATCTAACTCAGCAGCCAATATCATATGCAAGTTCAAAAACTTTTTACTTAAATACAAATTGGATGAGCCGATGCCAGAACACAGCACCACACCAAACGATAAAAAAATTATTGATACTGATCCATCACATCTGAAAGTTACACCTCAACTTTTGAAGTCTGATGCTGATATGTCAACGAATAATCAATCAGGAATTATTGATGATATTGTAGATGCAAATGATGCAAATTTGTTGGCTTCAATATATCAAAATACTATGAAAATGAGTGAAGATAATTCAAATGAAAAAAATGAAATGTTAAAACGTATCTGCAATACCACGAGATCAGAATTTTTGCATAAAATTCTCAATACTGATATTGAAAATTATATTCAAGAGCGACAAAGATGGCTACAAAATCATGCAGTATCATTAGATTCTATTCTTGACGACATATTAACATCTCAAAGTCAAACAGGCATCAATTCATTAGATTGCTATTAAATGTTGATTTATTAAAATTTTTCAAGTCAATAGTAACTTTTTTTTTTTTCTATAATATATTTATATTATTATAATAATAATTATTATTTTTTATACCGTCATGTATTCATATCATTGTAAATCTATTACATCTAATTTTTTTATACACAAGCAAATTTAATACAAACATTAATATATTGAGAACAGCAGAAGAAAGTATATGGGCTCAAATTACAAGTATAAAATTTTACAAATGTGATATAAAATGAAATAATAATTATAATTTCAAACATTCCATCCTGTATTGCTATCAATTTAAATGTTACAATAAAATTATTATCAGAATCAATATTTATTTTTATAACAATATGTTACACATATTAAAATGAAATTGAAAAATATAATGATATATAAATAAATACGTGTAAAGTATACAAATTAATTTAGAAGAAATCTTTGCTACGTTCACATATTGGATATTTTTAATTTTTCAATTCGCGTATTTGAGAGTGCCATTAACATTTTTTTCAAACATTTCAATATTAATAATAGTAATAAAGAAAAATTATATTAGATACTGCATAACTCTTCAAATTGAATTGTAATTTTTGACCGATAAATGTCAAGATAAATTCCTGCGCGCCAATTCATCAAGAAATTTTCGCTTTTCGTCACCTCTCCTAAAATCAAATAAATGTTCACTCGTCATTACTACTGACTGGTATTTTTCATTTACAACACGGAATCTTGAGAGAATTTTTTTTTTTTTTTAATGTGATTTTTCTATTGAAGAGGATGAAAAATCAAATTTAAAAAATCGAGCTATTTACACGATTATCGATTTTGGAAGAGATGTCGTCAAACCAACGGCTTGTAGACATAATTTTTTTTATACAGACGCGCATGCGCAATATACAATAACTAAAGAAGCATGTTTCACTCTGTATATAAGTGTGTGGATGTGGGTGTGTGTTATGTATGAATGTGCATGTGCATACACTGCCAACGTTGGCGCGAGAGCTAAGACTTTAGTATCTCGCGATTCGGCATGTATACTTGTTAATATTGCGATCAAGAATAATTTAATCGTTCATTATTTTTCCATCCAATTATATTTCTCATATTTAATATAATCACTTGTTGGATAAATAAAAAATTACAATTCAACTTTTATATTGAGGAGGAACCAGAAAAGAAAAAGGAAAAGGAAAAAGAAAAAAAAAAACGATCCCGATAAAATTAAACATACAGTGCGCGACGCATTGTACACCTCAATATAATTTGTATATTTTCACGTGTATGCCGGTAATTGTGGACAATATACTCAACTTAATATGTCATACTATTTTCGAGATAAACCAAGATTGAGCAACAAGTTGCGTGGCAAAACGAGTGATGAGTTATTTCAAGAATTGAAACACCATTTGGACGACAACACAGTTTTTGAGCCATCAAGAAGTGTCCGAGATCCATTTGAACGTTCCTCAGTTTTTACACGAGTAAGTTGTTTAAAACTATTCCAATACTTTCCCAATTATCAACAATGATACAATGAATTTTTTTCGGAAAAGAAAAAAAAAACAGTGAATGAATAAATAAATAAATAAATAAGTAATATACAAAAAAATATTTAGTGAAACAGTTAAAAAAATTTATACACAGGCGTGTTGCCACGTGACATATATTTTATTGCCTCATTATCATTCCTGTAGCCAAATGTATACAAACAGAAAGGTCTTACAGTTGAATTGATGAATATATACCCAATCATCATTGAAATACTGGCGCGCATCAAAAGCATAATTGCCAATTGATGAATTGTCACTTGTCATCCATGCGCTATTAATAAAATAATTAAATGAATTATCACGATTTATGATACTAGAAAATAATTAAATGTCATTCATGAATAAATATTTACAATTGAGATTTCATTTTATCCTTTTTTTTTTTTTTTTTTTTTATTTACATAAATCATTATATTCATATATTTTTGTATTTATATATAATATATATATTTTTTTTTTGTAGATAGTGAAATATATAGAAATCATGTCTCCATACATTCCTTTGTGGAGATGGATATCATAAGTCTTAAAAGGATGATTCATCCCTTAAAAAAAATATTCGTTAGAAAATTATCAGCTGTCCCTTTTATTTTTATCTACTATATAGATATGTATATACTACATAGACATATTTATAAAAGTACATTAACTATAATTAACATAAAGAATGTTTGGATTAGTGATAAAAATAATTTATAAATTATCACTTGTTCATCTTTATTATTATTCAATACAAACAATGAGTACGTAAAAATATATGTGTGTGAAAAAAACAAAAAGAAAAAAAGGTTATTTCCTATGTGTAACATACGAAACTCGACTATAATAAAAGTTATTAAACATAAACCGATAAAATTTCCGGTCTGTCACCCTGTTAAAATGTCATGAAAGATTCGACACAATTTTTTTTTTCTTTCTTTTTTATTTTGTCTTATTTAGAATATATATATATATACATATACATATATCGCTACGAATATATAAGTTTACAATCTATAATTAGATATTAATTGATAACCGAATAGAAATAACGTCAAATATATAAAATGATCCTTCATGCTGTATACACATGATTTTACCAGAATCATTACGTTACAGAAAACTCGTACGCCATTAAATTCACCCCAACTAAATCAAATACACCCCGAAATATCCTAGGAGGGGAGGAAGAGCGAGACGAACAAGAGACAGTAATATATATCTGTGAAGTTAAACGAATTGGTCATGGCTCATCAATATTCTTCAATGTACATACAGCTCATTATACGTACAATGAAAAATAAAAAAAATAAAAAAATCATGCACAAAATTAAATTCATACATTAAAAAATGATAAATAAATAATGTAAACTCATGCATTTATATGTTTGAATGTTTGTGACATGAAATTTAATATAAATTCTGTGATATAAGAATTCTCAACACGATCACATAGTTTGATGATTTGTAATTGTGTATCTGTGTGAGCACTGAACGTGCACCTTTACCAAGACAATGATCTAATTTTATTAACACTAAAGTGTATCGCACTCGTTTACTCTTTCACGCGGGGGCTGTGTCAAGAGAGTCCGTTGGCCAACACAAGAGAACAGCAGAGAATATTCTCGATGTTACAAGAGATCTCTCAAAATAACCGTCATTGATCCTCTTTCTCTCGCTCTCATCATTCCAGTGCAAGGAAGTTCGATCCAAAATAATCTGAAAATCTCTCGTATTTCGCCCCTTCAATTATATATCTCCATCGTACTGTATAATTGTCTGTAAGAAAAATAAGCTGAGGAAAATAATATAAAAAGGGGAGAAGAAAAAATTCATCCGTCAGTTTGCTTTCAAGATAAAGAAAAAAAAAAAAAAAAATAATAATATATATTTTTCTTCTCACATTCCATAATATTTTGAAAGGAAAAAGCAATTTCCTATGTCAGGTATAGGTGTCTATATTGACCCACCCATTCAATATTGACTCATTCGCTTCTCCCCATTTTCTCTGTGGATCATTTTTCTTTATAATCTTTTTCTTCGAAATTTATTGATATTTTTTATTATTATTTTGTATTTCAACGTTCATCTGAATACTATATTTATCTCATTCTTATTACTTTTTTACAATTATTATACGTACTGACATTGCATAAATATATAATTGACATGAGTGACGTTGTATTTCAAAGGATAGATGAATGCGCGTGATATTCATTGCAGATAATTCACACTGTACTCTGTATGTACATTAGTTTAATTCAATTTACTTTACGTCTTTTCTTCGCTCGATTTTTTTTTTTTTTTTTAATTATGGCATATGACGAGTTCATTAACCTCTTGACATAATTTAATAGAAGCTCCTACTATTTATCGTTGAATAAAAAAATAAAAAAATAACATATAATTTAATTAAAAGCTATTTATTAATAGTAATAGCGGTTTTTTTTTTTTATTTTTTTTTATTTAGTGAAGGGTAAATTTATTTTAGATATTATTATTGAAAACACTTTGATTAAGAAAAATTAAGAAAGTTAACGGGTGTGGCACAATTGGAACAGTAGCAATTAACTAATGTTTACTATCTAAAATCAAATGGTGAATTAAATATAAATTAATTCTAAACAATAATGTAAAAATAACGTTAGAATTTTATTAATTCACATTATAACTATTCGATGGCGACGCGTTTCCACAAAATAATTAGCAGATGTTATGACATAATTAGTGTATTGATGTTAACAAAAAACTTTATTATACTTACGTGTATATATATATATATAGATATATTTGTGAATGATGACGTTGAGTCCAACATTCCATTCACGAGATATCTACCTGTTCGCGTAACAAACATAATAATTGCCAGTCATATCTTGAATTATTATCTAAGCCATGTGATGTAACTGAAAAAAAAATAAAATAATTCATCGTTTGCCATTGGCAATTAATTTTACTGGATTAAACAATAAAAAAAATAAAAAAATGAAATCAATTGATCAATAAATTAATCAGGACAACATTGAACATTTGATCCAATTTACCTGCATATTATTTTACCTTGAAAGACACACCCTGATTTACATGTGTACATATGTTTATTATTATTATTATTATTGATGTTGTATATTATGTATATTATGTATATATGTATAAAAAATTAATTGAATGTGCTTTGAACATTTAGCGAATGGCACAAAACATAACCAATCTACGAATAGAAAGTTTCTCGCAAACGTCAGAGAGGGAGGGGGATACGAAAATATTTATATATATATATATATATATATTTGTATGTATAGGTATATAGAAAAGGAGAAGAAACGCGATGACGATGGTATAAATTCGAATATACATAAGAACCTGTCCCATTCGCTCTTTTACATTTTCTCATGTCTTTATGACGTCACATAAAATGGGAGAATATATTGTATATATCTACTGGCTGCATCGTTAGTTACATTGCAACACAACACTGCTATACTATAGTTTAGTGTGTGTGCCTCCTCATGTTTCGTGCGCTCCTGGTCATTCAATCGATCACCGTAGATCATCGATCGTCACTATATCGATGATTTTATTTATAATCATCAAATCAACTTGACGCAATGGATTTTTTTTCATATATTCATTTATTCAACCACTTTCATAATAATTAATTATGGTAATAATATAATGTTTAATTATTGCAGTTTATTTTTTGTCCTTCATTTTATTTATGTGCGGTAAATTAATTGCGAGCGATGGAGAGAGGGAAAGAATTATACATAAAAATTCACAAAAAGTCAAATAAAATTTAGATGATAATTTTTGATAAAAATATTTCACAATACGCTTCATTTAAATATGAAAATTCTATCAATTCTCGAGAGATGGCACTACGAATAAGAAAATTGAATATAAAGAAACAAATATTTTTACGCTGAATTTGTTTTTTTTTGTTTTATTTTATCTTTACGAGATTATCAAGATGAATTGGTAATTATGCGGTAATTAATGAGATTATGATTTTTAATTTATTATAACAGTCGAAATATTATCAATGAAAGTGTACGCGAGCACGTTTAGATATAATTGTACGCAATTAATCAAGTAAATATTCATTAATATCATCATCAATATATTAAAAATTCATAATAAATATATAATTAATTTCGATTTTTACATTACTATGTTTTATGGTTTATTCATTTATTTATTTATTTATTTATTTATTTATTTATTTATTATTATTTTTTTTTTTCTTGCTTTTTCATTTGATCACGGACAATATATTTAATAACCAAGGTCAAAATCTCATGCAATCTTGACAGTACATCGACTACTATATAGAATTACACTGCAGTGGTGGCCAAGCGAATCGATGAGCTCTAGTTACTGGCATAAATGGGACCGGCGACCTACCAAGAAGTTACGTGACTCACAATAAATACTCTTACTCACACAAAATCAAAACTTTTTCCGCAAATTATTCTACCTACTTAAGGGGTTACATGGGTTTTACGGTTTCAAAAAATCGATTTTTTTATATTGTCTTATTAAATTCTACAACATCTCGGGTATATTGTCCCAAATTTTCAAGTCGATCCGAGTAATAGTTTCGGAGATACAGTCTCAGGAAGTTGCACGCTCAAATTTTTTTTCAAAAATCTCAGTAATTCATTATTAAATATGTATCTTTAAAACAATAAAAAGTTTGTATTAAATATTTCATTTTTTATATTTAAAAAAAATTATTAATAATAGGCCGTTTTTTCCCGGAGGAAACCCATGTGACCCCTTAATATCCAATCAATCCACCAATAATGAAAATGAAAAAAAAAAAACAAACAAAACAAAACTTTCATAGCAATTATAATATTATTGCAATATAATTAAATTCAATACTGACAATATAATCGTTTTTATGACAATGCATTCGAGAATAATCCTGCAGTGTACTTTTGTTAATTTTTTTGTGAGTGTGAATCTTCACAAAAATTCGAACTCGTTTTTAAATTATATATAAATATATAGATTACACATGTGAGTATAATGAGTTATAATGAGTCAACCAATTATATCTTTTTCACCTCTACCCTCACAAAAATTATTATAAAAATTAATTCTATTTATTTTATATTAAATTATTATGCAATATATATTTATTCACATCCCATCATCTTTGAAGTTAAAACTAGGTCGTTGTAGATTTTGTATTGCTTGTATACATACATATGTGTATACACATCATTAAATAATCTACTTATTTTTTTTTATGAAAATAATATATTTAAAACGATTCAAATATAGTATATATACTTGATATGCAAATGAACAACTACATAAAGAGTGTCGAGACAAAAGAGAAATTCATCATAATCGTGAGATTGAACGGCAACTTTTAATCAGCATAAGTACCTGTGCACTTCCTATTTATCAACCATAAATATACATATGTGTATGTCTTCTTCATGAAAGTTTTAAATAAGCAAATACACTTGAACACTTTATTTACAATATTCCATTGACGTAAAACGCCAACAAGAAAACGTTGAGATGTAAAAATAAAATAATAATATAATAAAAAATAAAAAAACAATTTGCAAATATTACAAATGCTCGTGGTTAACGAAAATAGAATCTTTCATCACACATCGCCAAACGGTCAGAACGCGCATGATCGTATCGTCTCCACTTCACCAACTAATCAAATATCGTTGATAGTATTTAAACCAAATAAACAATTAAAAAGAAAAAAAAAAAGAGAAAGTGAAATCGATGGTGTAATTTACGGAAGTTCACATAAACATCTTTTTGATTATGAAACTTTTTACTGTGTCCATTGTACTTGGAATTATGCCAAATATTGCACGCTATTTTTTGCACTTTAATTTGCATTCATTATAACATATTAATTTATTTCACTTATAATTATAAATTTAACAATATAAATTGTCGAGATAATTTAAAATAATCAATAAATAAATAAATACAGATAATTATTACAAACAAGATGAGTGATGAGAGATGCGAGAAGGGGAAAGTTACCACTTACTTCCTACTTATATTTCAACTCTACCAACTTGTCTAGACTTATTATATGATAAACGAGATAAAGGAAAAATTTAACATTTACACTCGATAAATTAAATACTGTCATGAAAAGTTTCCCCTTTCAAATATATTAATGTTTATTTCATTCATCGTTTTCGTATAATAATTCACGATTGAACATCGCAAAAATCATTAACAGAACCGGTAGAGAAATAACGGACTTTTACAGGTAACACCCGTAGGTGGTACGAACCGATGAAGGGAAGTGTCTTTACTATAAATGGTCGTGCGATTGTGAATGGCTGTATATTTTTATTATTTATCATTGATTATATATATATATATATTTCTCCCTTTTACATGTTCACTACAATTAATATCAATTACAATCTGTGAATACTTGTATTATTATTATTGTCTTTTATTTTTCGTTCTATTTGGAAAAACAAAACAAAAATATATACTTTTATTTTATTATGATATATAAAATTATTTATTGAGAAATTTCTCTGAGTATTGACGTATGTTTATTACGTGAAATTTCTAGAAGGTGTGACGGAAATGAATAGAAGTTTCTGGCATATTTCCGCGCGTTCTATGGAACATATTGGCGCATGCCCACTGATCACGTGACACAACAGCGCCCCTACATTACTATATGAGTATTAGGCGTATGTCTTGGCTTGTCAGTATCATTGATGATTTCGTCGTGTGTTTGTTACAATACGCAATTTTAACGTATATATTATACGTGTTCATCAAAAAAAAAAAAAAAAAATTGAACATTTGTGATTGATTTCATGTAATAATTAATTTTGAATGTGAAATTAAATACTATTAAACAAAAAAAAAAGTGTTTACACAAAATTGATTATATAACAAAGTAAGAGTGCAAGAGAGAGAGAGAGAGAGAGAGAGACAGATAGAGAGTTAGTTCACCATTTATTTATGTGTAAGTCCATCGGGAGGGAGCTGGAAAAATTCAACGAGAAGAACGAGACAAACATATTTTGCCGGTAATTCACGAGATGTATTGAATTATTAGTGTGTTTTCAATTACATTATTCATAAATATATTAAAATCGTAACAAAAACCGGTATTGTTTTTTGTGTGCTTCTTCGCATTATAATAACAACACAGTGAAATAAATAAATATATTATTTATTGTATACATAATCAAACGCAAAAATCAATCGTGACAAAGGTAGCAAGTGATAGTCTTTGAAAAAAAAAAAAAAAAAAATCTTTTTTCGCACGTGTCACGCGAGATCACGTGTTCCTGTACCATTTTAAATTATGGATTCGCCCGTCATCATGGACACCGCTTCCAAATTTGGTCAAAATCTGGACCCTGTAAGTGTTTTTTTTTTTTTTTTTTTCAAGTCCACTATCGACATTCCCACTTCTTTCTTCTTCTTCTTCTTCTTCTTCTTCGTTTTTTTTTTGTTCTTCTCTGCGATATTCTGTCATCGAGAACGACACAAAATTTTAAATTGTTTTCCTCAAAATTATTTTCGTCGATGAGCAAACGATTCTTGTTGACTCATTCACAAAATAATTTTAGAATATATATATGTATATTCATTTTTTTTTTTTTTTTCCTCTGTATTATTGTATTTTGTTATACAATATGTATCAATGTTAAAATTAATAAAATAATGAATTTTGTTAATTATTTAACTTTATATATTTGTAAATCGTATAGTGAATGTTTTAATAGTAGTGTCACAAGTGTATATATTTTGTTTTATTCCGCGTGCATATAAACCGGACGTCCTTGTATTTGTATGTTGGGGCCAACTCCGTGTGTTTCGAATATTGTGGCCTCGGGACAGGCGCCATCATCGATCAACCGCGGTTACTTACCAAGGTCCGGAAAACGAGATTATACGAGAATTTTCGCAGGAGAGGACATTACTTGTCTGAAAGTATTGTCTTATGTGTACTATATCATTCTCCAATACACACAATTCATTGTTAAATACTAATATGTATACTATATGCTGTATTTTTTCCCTTCCTACTCATTATTCAATTTGTCACTTGATATCATCACAAACTGTACCTCACTGGTATTACAACTGCAAAGTATACAAGTATGTGCTGTTCTTTGATAATTATCAATTAATTGGTCTGTACAAAAATTCACATCAAAATTTTATTTTTTTTGTTGATGTTGTAATTAAAAACCATTATAATTATATCATTTATCAAAATTCCAAGTCACACACAATTTTCATATATATTTTTTTCCACGGCATTCTAACTTTTGAAGCCACTCAGCCGTTAAATCTAATAATAAACCCGAAACGCGAGGCAATACTGTTCAGTTGAGCTCGTCGTAGTCGTCGTCGTTATGATAATAATAATAATCATCATAATCATGATCATTATCGTGTAACTACAAACGTGTCTGATATGCACAAAACAAATGTGAATTAATAATACCCGTACTTGTACCGATTACTTGCTTCCTTGTATTCCCATTGTTTAACAAATTCTTTAAATTCTTTTGCACATTTGTGTTTCAACTATTTATCTCACCACACACACACAGACACACACACCTGCTCGCCTGTTCACCTGCCTTGATACTTAATGATCGATAATATCTTGACAATCGGGAAAAATACAAAGCAATGCTAATTTTTTTATTTGTAAAACACGAGTCACATATTTATGTTGATGACTCAATTGGGTTATTTCATTATATATTTTTTTCTCATTCTTTGTAATATGTCACCTGTATGAGTGCTCTTATTTGCACTTTAAACAAAACAAAACAAAAAACGTTGCGATACGTTACAACATACCACAGCTTTTGACTTGAAACAAGAAAAAAATTATAATAATAATAATGATAATAATTTTATCTTCCTGTAAAAATAACGAAAATGAAAATCACTATTTTTTTTTTTCTTATTTGTTATACGATGATGCATATAACTTACACAACACTACTTATGAGAGATGGCGCACTCTGTAATTATTGAATAGTTCTTATTGCCTAGAAATCACATAAAGATGTGTAATGATTTGACAGTAAATATATTCAAGTACTAATGACTAAAAAAACACTCATTGTGTATTATACATAAAATAATTTTTACAATTATATTTTCAAATATAAATATTATTCAAAAGTTGGAATACATTCTCGATATATATTGAATTAAATTGAAATATTAACAATGTTCAATAGCATTATCAAAATAATTTAATAATACCGTGTATTTATGCATACACGATGAGATCAATTGATTGTGTGTTGCATTGAACGAAAGATAATAAACAAACAGTAGCGAAAAAAAAAAAAGAAAAAAAAAAAGGAAAGAAAAAATATTGAGCAATTACATGAATTGCATTTATATTCACAAATACATGTATATTTCTTTGTATATATAATTCATCCCACGCTACATCTTGACGTCACCATATAATAAAATATAAAGTTTCGATTCTCAAAGAATATAGTAAGAGAAATCGAGATATAATCATAAAAGGCAGGGATTGTATGGAATGTCTTTGCGGTGTGAGAAGTTCAATATTGTCGACTCATTCAAATATATCTATAACTATAATATATAACAAAATTATCTATTTCGTATCCTTTATTCCCCCAAGTATGGGTCAGTATTACCATATAAACATCACGACATTAATAATAAAGAATGGAAATATTTTTATACATTTGAATATGAAATTTCGCTTATAATAAGAGAAATTAATTTTTCTTCTTCTTCTTTTTTTTTTTTTCTTCTACTTTTTCTTTTTTCCTTAAAACAAATTCAATTATTTTTTTATGCAGGTGTTTGGGGTTTACACGTGGAAGGACATCGTACATACGTCCCTGATTCGAATACGTAATCATTCGATGAATCACTCTCAATTTACCAATTCAAGAATCATTAATCGCGCATACATTTACACAATGTATATTTATTATTTGCACAGATTATTCTCAATGAAATTTTTAAATATGAACTGTTTATTCATATAATACACATATAAATTTTTGAACAATATCGTATCATTGAATTTTATATGAAGATTATTTTCAAAAATAATATAAGAAATAATTTTTTTTTTAAATTAATTATCAGCATTGTTATCGTCTGTTATCAGTCTTTCAATTTATTTCCAATTTCAATACATATATGTCATTATTCATGTGTATATGTGTATATTTGTGTATACCTCATCACAATCATAACAGCTTTCAAAAGGTGTTTTTCTGTTTTGTTTTTACTATACATATATATATATATATATATATATATATATATATATATATATATATATATATATATATATATGTGTGTGTGTGTGTGTGTGTGTGTGTGTGTGTGTGTACAATAATGAGTTGATATGGTATGGTATAAGATTATTTTTTCTTCATTCTTTGACATTAGACAACAATTTGAAATAAAAAAAAAAATATGTAATAACTAGTATTGTTGATAGTATAAATATAAATCTCCTTAGTTTTACACGTGGGCGTTAAAAAACTTATAGTCGTTGTTATATACTACGCAATAATAATAAAGCTCATAACATAAAAAGGGAAAAATTATATTAATAAATGTTAATGCTAAAATTATCTCGATGCTGCAATGCTGAAAAACAAAAAAAAAAAACAAAAAATAAATACAGAAACAAAAAAATTGAAAGTTGTATAGTATCTAATCCGTGTATATATGATTCATATATTATATTGTTGAGTCGCTTTTGCTACATACTTCTACCAAAACGCATAAACAAAAGCAACTTTTTAACATCTTTAAATGGATACGAAAACCAGATTTGAATGAGTAATAGAAAACTTTTATTTAAACTAGCACGAAAATTTCCCAAAATATTCTATGGTTATAACTTTGATAATAAACAAACAAACAAACAAAAAAACTCTATATGACAAGAAATATTCGATCATTGATGGTTTTTTTGTTTTTTCCTTTGTGATGCCGTGAGAGTTATGTATTCGAGGTCGTAACAACATTGAGACGTATCGCCTACACATGCATACGAATAAACACGATGTAGTCATTCTGTTATGGCACCTACATCCACCCTATACATAATAAAATAAAATAGTTTGATTACACTGTATAAATTTATTCTAGAGAATAAATTGAATTATATTTAAATAAAATATATTTTTGTTTGTTTGTGTTTGCAGGGCTTTCCATTTGATGATCAAGGTTTTGGCCGATTGGGCGACATCAGGTCGCAACTCGACAATTTAGCAACTCGACATCCAGAGTTCGCCGAGCATCTTTTAGGCCCCCCTTGGGGCGACGTACCTCTTCACGGTACTTTGCGCAATCGAAGACGTGGCTCCACCAGTGGCAATTCTCATCAGGGTCATCCAGACGAAGACACACGGAGTCAAGCGAGCGGTAGTAGTGCAGCAAGTGCAGCAAGTGGTGCAAGTGGAATCAGTTCACACGGTGAACCAGAACAACACATTTATCAGCATCAAGAGATGTCAAATAAAATTCCACAATACGGCTTACGCAATACAGTAGACATTGGTCAACATCATCATAATATGGATAATGACGAAAAATTAAATCGCGAACAGCGTTCAGCATCAGCACCACCAGAAAATCGTCAACAAATTCAAGACGAATTATTAAACCAGCAGCAGCATCAACAACCAATGCAAGGAAATCAACGATTTATTTCTAGAGTAGATATTACACCTCAATTTAACCAACAGACTGATGATAAAGGATCTATGCCAAAGCCGCAACAATATCAAGAATCAACGACATCGCAGCAGCATCATCATCATCATCAAAAACCCCAGCAACAACAGGCAAATGTTCGACACATCCCAATATTTGTTGAGGGACGAGATGAACCTATTATTCCCAAAAATATAGATGAGTCAAAAACCTCAACTAGACAACAATCGCCATTGGGTTTTCATTCAAGACAATTTGATGAAGCACCATTCAAATTTCATAGCCAACCACATTTCCAGAGACCATCGGCATTCAATCAACATTTCGGTAGTAGACACAGAGATTGGTCGCCGCATTTTCAAGATTCATTTCACGATGTATTTGATCATCCAGGCGTGTATAAGTCAAGTCAACCTACACCATTTAGACAAAGTCGCCAACAACATCAACAACCACAATCATCGTATCAACAGCAAAATGAAAGACCTTCACCACAAGCTGCTTCTCCTGAAATGGGACAATCTCAATCTTCATCATCGGTACCACCAGAACAATCCGAAATTCCACAAGAACCTAAACGAAAAATTTTCATACCAAAAGATCCATTGGAAAAAGTTGATGACATACAGAAAGAAGTTGATTCATTAACTGAACAAATAAAATTGTGGAATGGCAATACAAAAACAGATAAACAATATATTTATCTTGATGAAATGTTGACCCGTGAGTTGATTAAGTTGGACGACGTTGAGACTGAAGGTAAAGAAAATGTTCGACAAGCAAGAAAAAATGTTATTAAGAGTATACAAAATTCAATCAGTTTATTGGAGTCAAAAGTTACATCACCACAACCAATGAATGAATCACAATTGATTGATGAACATGTTATTGATGAAGAAGAAATAAAAGAAAAGGAAACTGCTCCAGAGCCAGTAGCAAGTATACAAGAGAATAATGTAGTTATACCTTTACCAGTGGCATCACCATCACCAACCAAAGATATGGAGGAATGCAATACAGTTCCAGAAAATCAAACACCACCTGAGCCAACTAATGATCAAACAATGCAACTTAATGAATCTCAAAATTTACAAGTGGAAATTATACCTGTAGTTAAAAATTCAACAGTGGAAGTTGAACAAAATAAATCTGTTGAAACTGATGACCCGAAAAGTATGCAAGAAGATAATAATCAATACCAATGTGAGCCAACTAAAATGGCAGAACAAGAGCAAAATGTGACACCTAAAAGTGGAAAATCGCCAAAGAAATTGAGAAAAACGAAAAAACAACCGCCGATTTCAACAGAAGCAATTCCACTTCCAAACACAGAAAATTACTATTCAGATGAAAATAAAAAAGAAACAATGAATACGATACTTGGAACTCTGATGGGATCTCGCTAAAAGTTATTGATAAATAAATAAATAACTGAATTATCAGGCGATAATTAATTTCCACATATTATGTGAAGCTATAAAGCTATATTTATTTTTGATCAGTGGCCCCCATTTATGATGAATTGTATTTGTATAATTATTAAAGGCAGTATGAATACCGATAGCACTGCTATTCTTTTTTTTTTTCTTTTCTATTTATTTTATTTTTTTCTTCTTAAGGGTTGTATTACATGAATTTAATTGTCATGAACTCTACATAATTCTATTCGATTTTGATTTCTTTTCCATGAAAGAAAAAAAATTACTCTTTATATTATGATTCGTTTGAATTCTTCCAGTACAGAGTTGTGAATTGCAATAAAAATATAATGCCACTTGTGGTAATCAAAAATTTTGTTACATTATACATCTGTTTTATTCAAATAATAATAATTATAATTGTTTTATTATCCATAATTTATTGTTATTTTCCTCATTTATTTCTTTGTAAAAAAAAAAAAAAAAATCCAGCAGTAGAAAAATAGTACATTTTAGAAAATATAATCCATTACTTTTTACTTAGAAATAAAGAAGAATATAAAATTGCTTAGTGCACAAAAACACTTATTTGTATGTTCTATAAATAATATCTTTCGCCTCTATCTTTCTCAACCCCAACGAATTTCATTCTTCTTTCTTCTATTTCCCTTCTGCAGAGTATAACACGTTCATATATATCTTAAAGTGGAATTTCAATGACACGCATGCACTGCAAACATAGCATGTACCCATTACGATGAGAACTTATTACGTTATATGGCTACTTCATCATCAAAGTTAAGTATTAGTACTCGAATTTAATTTCATAACCATTTTCGCAATATTATATACATTATTTTTATACCATTGAGCTTTATCCCACTACATTTAATAAATAAAATTTATACCACTAACCGAAGATATCTTAATTGTAATAACTCGTGCAGTTTTGAAGAGCACATTATGATTTATATATATATATACATATAAATATCTCTTTTATATTCAATATAATAATTCAAATAATATATATATATATATATATATATCTTTATATTCAAAACTAGTCATACCAAGGTAAAATGTAAAAGGGACATTTCACGTACAAACAATTCCAACAGTCTATGCATGACTTCTTTGTATAAACGATAAACATAAATACAACATAGTCTTGACGACCTTTTCCCAGGCTCATTGACCCCACCTCCTAATGGTTATTACTTTTCATATAATTCTGCAAGAAAATATATAAAAGGCAATCGTTGTTCTTATTTACTCGTTAACAAAGACATTGTGCATGTATCACAATGAACTGCCAACTGTAACTTCACAAGTAAAGAAAAAAAAAACAATTGCACCAACAAATATTTTTCTACATTTAAAAAGTTGACTGACATTATGAACTCCAATGTACAACTGCAATGACAACTTACAATTGACAATGAAAAATTTGTCGTCTTAAACATGTATGAATAATACTCGTCGACAGTAACAACGTCATATCTGTTTATTATCATATGTAAGAATATTGAATTGACAGTGTTATTTTTTTTTTATTATTCATTCGATTAAACTCACAAAAGCATTTCTTTTTAGAGTAAAATTACGTAAATATTTCGGAAAATATTTGAAATTCAAAACTTGATTTTCTATTATATAAAAATTGTATTTATATACTAATTAAAATTTTTTTATAGTAGTTCAAATTAAATTACTCTAATATCATAAATTTTCTGAAATACCATTATTTTTTTTTGTTTTTTTTATTTTTTATTTCGTTCTAATTGTACAGTGAATATTAACACGTTTAAAGTTCAAGTAGCAACAGTGAATTGGCATCGAACGATAGAGTGTGATGTTTATAAATAGGAATACGTTGGTAGGGATTGCGGTGAAATGTTTTTGCGTCGTGAATACTGACGCACAAAACAGTCTCGGGGAAATCCCTGGTGACACGTTTCATAAATATTATCGTGATTTGTAAAATTATTTTTGAAAATGGGAAAATTTCTTGAATCCATAAACTTACCATAATAATATTAACCATTATGCTGTTGAATATCAAACTGTCAGTAAGCGTTGTAGAATAAATAAAAAAGGGGAAAAAAAATAATAATTTAACAATATTATTGGTATGGAACCTTTCTACGATTTTTAAATGGAATTGCTTTGTGTTTTTTCATTTCCAATTCATCATGATTATCATCAAAGCATATTGTACAATATAAATCACCTGTGCAGCCTGTACACTGTACTAAATTTTTAGTTTGTTCACACATAACACATGTAGAATCTTCATCGGAATATTCTTTTGTTGCCTATATAAAATTAAAATTTAAACCCTATATCAAAAAAAAAAAATATCAATAATAATTATAATTACAAACCTCAACTTCCATTGCTTCTAATTCATCGTCGTCGTATTTAGCTTCTAAAGCCGCTTCGGCAATAGCTTTATTAATTATTTTTTTCGTCATCAATTCTTCATCGCTATCATCATCAGGAATTATTGATGATTGAGATGGTTCAATTCCCTTTAATTCATTTAATTTTTTTTCCATGTCTTTCACCGTATCATTGGTCGACGACAACTCTAATGATTCCAAATACTGTCTGATTAAATCTTCAGACTTCTCTTGATCTGATCTCGTATCTACATGGTGGATCTGAAATTATTCATTAACACATTAATACGATCATACGTGAATCAAATTGATGAGATTACAAAATTTTACACTTGATGAAGTAATTCGATCTGGGTCTTGATCTTTTAATAAAGCCAATCTCCTGCGAATATCTTCAGTAGTTGGAGGTGATGGTCGTTTATCTTCATCTTTCAATTTTTTTAAACGATCAACAAGTGCATGATCAATAGGATCTAAGCCAGTTTTAAATTCATCCCAATGTCCCTGTTGATAAATTACGATTGGTGGCCTTACAGGATTATCTAAGGCTTTTATTCTGTAATGAATTGATGAGTGTGCCACCATTTACTTTATATTCTAGAAAATCATTATAAATTTTACATTTACGTGAAAATATTTATACAAACTTGTGTTCTATATCTACAGGAGCCATAGACGTTTTTGACTCATCATTAAATGGTAGTGATTCGTTGAGTGACGAGTGTTTCGAACTGCCTGAAGAATTTGACATTTGCTTTTTGTAACAAGGAAAACAGACTTTTTTTACCGTTCCATCAGATAATTGATATATATGTCTTAGACATTTGCTGCAATATGAAAATCCACAAGTGGGACATCCATGCTACAATATTACACCATTTTTATCAATTGATATTTTTGTGAATCCAAAAAAAAAAAAACTGTTTTGACATATTTGCCAAATCTAACCTAAAATAACAAATGAATGGCGAAAATCTTACTTCTCGGGTAAAAAACGAAAACTTTGATTGGCATGTATTACATGTCATTTCATAAAATAAATAATTCTGACAATTTTATATAAAAAAAAAATATATATATTAATAAGATACGTTGTTCAACGTTATTATTCGTATGATTGATTCATCCAACAACTCTAATACAATACGCACAACTTGAAAACTCAAATAAAAACTGTTTTATCGACTGAATTACCAGCAGCGATATAATAACAGGAAGATTTGAATTTTTTTTTTGCGGTATTCTTCAGCAAGATTGATCATCGAAATGCTCACTCACGCATTGAAATCTGCATCGACTGCAAAATATTCAATAAATACTAATCGTAATGGTAAATATATATTTATAATTATTAATTAATACTGATATGAATAAAAATCATATTTTAATGATCTTTTTAGTAATAAAAAATGTATTAATTGCCATGCTGAATGCTGATTTATGGATATTATTAAATTTCGAACGATGTTTCAAGAAAACAATCAAGATTTTTAAACCTATTCTTGAAGCACTGTTTATAATGAGTATAGGTGCAGGATTACTGCTAGCATATGGTTTAATGTATATGCCGAATAATCGCGATTATGTTCACCACGGATCACAATATCCAAGATCAGAAATAACAGCAATTACTAACGCTCCCAGCTCTGACATATCATTCATTGAAAGAGAACTAATACGTTTGAAAAACAAGGCTCTTAGTCTTGAAATATCTCAGCGTAAAATGAATATAAAATTATTATCAATTTGTAAATATGAAAAACTCTTGGATGAAACTTTGCCTGATTTCGCATCTGAAGCAGCTGGAGGATCGGTAATTGAAACACCAGAAACAGAACCATTTTATCAGTCAAATCAATTTCAAGCAAAAATATGGGGGATACCCATATGGCGGCCAAACTATTTCACACCCCGAAAAATTATTCAAGTACGTTGTACTTAAAAAAAATTTATGAACTCAATTGCTTTTAATTAATATTTACTTCCTAGCCATGGACACAAGCTGGAGAGTGCTGGGCCTTTCGTGGTTCAAACGGTAATGTAGAGATTGAGTTAGCTCATTCTGCACTGGTGGATCGTGTGACATTGGAACATATTCCAGTTGCAGTTTCATTAACCGGATCAATTGATTCTGCACCTAGAGAATTTAATGTAGTGGGAAAATTCCGTAATAAATACTTTGTACTAGGAACTTTTATGTACAATCAAAATAGCGTACCGTCACAAACATTTCAAATAACAGTGAGTGCATAAAACCACAACAAAATAGAAATGATCGCTAGTAAATCTAAAATAGATTGTATAATATAATTTATTATTGTAGAATGATGAAATGAAAAATGTTCCATTTAAAATAATTATGCTTCAAGTACTTAGTAATTGGGGAAATCCGGATTATACATGTATTTATCGCTTCAAAGTTCATGGAAAAATGTTCGATCTCTACAGTGATTCATTATCATCATCAGATAAACGTGATAAATAAAAGCAAAATATAATTCAAATATAATTATCAACAAACATTTTTTTTCTTTCTTTTCTCTGTACTTTATTACATTTGCTGTACAAAGTCAATTAACGACGCTGAAATTGCTTTTAATGTTATTACACTAAATGCAATTACATTCACACTCATTGTTAAAAAATATTACGTCCATTTATCAGCAGCTGAACCACCCCAGTTTTGTGTAGTAGTTGGTGCAGGGGCTGGAGCACTATTTGCTGGCCATTCTTCTTGAACTTGAGTAGCCCAATCACCAGAAGATGCAAACACAGCAACTGGTGCAGCAGCAGCAGCAGCACCAGCAGTAGCTGTAGTAGCTGGTGTGGCAGCAGCGTTTGCAGCAACATCATCAGCCCAGTTCTCTGGTGCCGCTGGCACATCAACCTCATTACCCCAACCAGGCTCAGTGGTAGCTGGCTCAGTACCAGTGAATTCTTTCTGTGGTGGGGCGATTTCTTTCGCAGCTTGTTCCTCTTTCTCAGCCTAAATTAAACATACATATTTTATGAGAATTGCAACCAAAATATTGAATTGAAATAATGTTGAAGACGAAAAACATTCAGAAAAGATTAAGCCATTAAAATCAACATGACGATATTTCAGATAAAATTGTGACATCACTATTTTTTTTTTTTTTATACATTGAAAGAATATGAAATTTATAATAAAACAAACCTCTTCGGGATCACGGTAGAAGAACAAATCAACAACAACATCCCACTTCGTATCGCGTGGAATTGATCCACGAATACGAAGAACTTCGCGGGCAAGAAGCCACCACATTAAACCAATTGAATGAAGACTTTTGTTGTTGCATGGAATTGCAATGTCGACAAACCGAAGCGGCGAATCTGTATTGCAGAAGGCAATAACTGGAATGTTAACGTAGCTGGCTTCAGTAATTGGTTGATGATCCGAAGTTGGATCAGTGACAATTAACAGACGTGGTTCGCGAAAAGCAGCCTGGAACAATAAAACCGATGTATCGTTAATTAAAAATATTAAAAAGAACTTTCGCTCATTTTGAGGATTAAAAATTTTTTCAGAAAAGATTAAGCCATATAAAATCAACATCAATTAATTCAGTTAATTTAAATCATCATATTATTATCAATATAATCGAATATATAGAGAAAACAATTCATGTAATAAACAATAATACCTGAATCTGATTGGTAAATGCACCAGGAGTGAAACGACCAGCAATGGGTGTAGCTCCTGTGTAAGCTGCGAATTTCAATACCGCACGTTGACCATGTGGACGCGAGCTGATGACGAAAACTTCACTGGGATGCTCAATTGCTACAATAGCACGAGCAGCCAAAACAATTTTCTCATATGTACGACGAAGATTGATGATATTGACGCCAGCACCTAAATAATATCAATATGCAATGATTTCTTGGTCTCTTCACCGATTACAGATATATATAAATATAAAAATATTTACATACCATCTACGCGACGTTTGTACACGTATTGTTCCATTTGATAGTTTACATTTTCACTACCCAAATGAGTGCAAGCCGCCAACATTTTGGTAACATCATCCTCTTTGAGGGACAATACGTCCAATCCTCCTGACATTTTTACGTTGTGGTTGAATTACGAGTCAACCTATAAAAATGTATTAGTTAGTTTCATTCATTATTATTATTATTTTATTTTTTTGTATAATTATGCCTTCAATTGGAGGTTATACAGCGTGGCTATATGCCACGTGCATATCACCCCGGCTATTATTTATCCAGTAATGAGAATAACCAACAAAGTAGTAATTTCATATGTTATAAATATAAAATAATATTTCCAAAATTAATTAATAGTAAACACAAATTGAAAATACATTATGACGAAAAAATATTTCACTTGGATATACAAGAACTTACGTTTTATAACGTCACTTAGGAGGCTCCAATGTGAAATGGCCGAGAAACAGACGGAAATGCAGCAATTGGCACTCCACTAGTCATTTGAAATACTATTTTCCTTATATTTATATATTGCCATACAAATTATATCTAACACACTATGATATTAGAATTCAACGTTTTTTTTAAATAAAATTAATCTGGTAAGTATAAAAATTGATTAAATCAACAATCGATATAATTTTTTTCGTCTGCGCATATACTAATGCGCAATAATCAAATGAAATCGAATGGCGCCAATTGACATAAAATAAATTAGATAATTTTTAGCTATATCAATAATATTATATAAACGAGATCAATGATTTTGAAGTATATTTATTATTTTCACGTATAAATGTTTAGATTATTTATTTATTATGCATTATGATTGACTTAAACTTTTTCACACTATTTAAATACTGTGCGACATTTATGCCGGGGAGCCACTTACTCTTTAGCACCAATTTTAAATTTACTTGCGAAGTTTGGGTTATTTCAAATTCAATGATTGCCTTCATGACGTGTTTTTGAAATGTTAAAGCCAGTATATATATTTCTTGAACATAACAATCACGATATATGAGTGACTTTTGAATCACTTTTGATTTACAAATAATAATTATTCGAGTTCTACGCTGACCAGTGTGTGACACGAGAATCAAGAGAGTAATAACATATGTCTTTAGAATAAAAACTTAACCTATAATTTTCTTTTTTACATTTGAAATGAGAATTATTTTTATGAATCCAGATGAAAACAAATAAAGTATCGAAAAAATGTATCCAGCAAATCATAAGACAGTGTTTGTACTAGATCATACGCCATATTTTGGGATTTCAACAGAAAGCCCATTGGAATTTGAATGTTTAAAAAGTCGAGGACAAAATCATATACCATTGGCACCAATTTGTAAATCATTATGGACTACCAGTGTCGAATCTTCAATGGAATATTGTCGAATTGTATGGGATTTGTTTCCCACAGGAAAATTGGTATATTACATTTTTTTTGTCATAGTATTATATTGGGCGTTAACAAATATCGATTTAAAAAAAATTAAAATTTATTTCAGGTAAGATTTGTGGTTAGCGATCATGCTGCACATATTTTAAATACATGGAGTCCATTGCAACAGAATTTATCTCATGTAAGGCATATATTACACTAAATATACAAAGAAATATTGGGAATATATAATTAAATATAATTACTTGATTCTAGATAATGAATGGGATGGCTATTATTGGTGTTCCACCAAGAGTACATCAGCCAGGGATCGATTTCTCTGTAATACATGGTTTGAGAGTGGCTATTGAAGCACTGACAGAATGTTCAGAAATCCAACACGCAAAAAGAACTTCGCTTACGGAAAATGCAACGAAACTTCAAAATAGAGGTCGAGTTATTTGTATTACAAGTGCTCGAGATAATATAAATATGAAAAGTTTGGAAAATATTTTTTTGAGTCAATTAGCTCAACAAAACAAAATTGCTCTTGGTTCAGATGAGTAAGTATAAAAAAAAAAAATTTTTTACAGAATGATAATAGCGTAAAATACGTTTTATTTTTATTTCAGTTTAATGCCAATACACCATTGTCATTTAGTTATATTGAATATTTTCCCAGTCAATATCGAATCTCAAGTGACAAATCAAAGCCTTCGGGAGGTAACAAATATGAAAATTTATCATTTATTATTTACAAAAATTTAGACTAACTTCAAAATATAATTCTATATATTTTTACAGGTTTCACCTCAATTAACAATGGAAGTACATTCAATGAAATCAACGGCATTGCATTCGAAATTATCCCATCTGATCTTATCACATTACGAACTTGCCAGTACAACTGTTACGGGCATACCAATGAAAGAAGAACAAAATGCCAGTTCATCTGCCAATTATGATGTCGAAATGTTTCACTCAGTTACAGCACATTCATCAATACTAAATGGTTCGTTTCAAATACTTAACAGTAGAATAAAACTATATTTTCATTGATTTTCATTTTTTTTTTTTAAATTTGCATAGGTAATCCTCAAGATTCAGCCTTAATAAAAACATACCGAAGATTTGAAGAAGGTTCAGAATACGAAACTGTAACACTGAAATGGTGCACGCCACGCGGTTGTAGCGCATCTGAAATGCAAAATTGTACAGCGATGCATCGAATAACACCAGTTGATGTGAACAGTCGACCATCATCATGTCTTATTAATTTCCTACTCAATGGTCGATCGGTAATGCTCGAAATGGTACGTAAAAGCGGTGGTAAAACCATATCCCACCTTTTAGCTTCACATGGAGGTGAAATTTTTATCCACACTTTATCAACTGCGCGAAGTGTACTTGAGGATCCACCATCAATCAGTGAAGGATGCGGAGGACGTGTGACAGATTATCGAATTACGGTAACTACATTATATCGTATATTCGGGAATTTTTATCGAAAATTTTAATTTATATTAATTTTATTTAGGATTTTGGAGCATTAATGCGTTCCAATATATTAGTACCACTAAAACATTCTACTAATGATAGCAGTGAGGGGTCTGTAGCAAAAATGAAAGCGAGACTCGAACGACACACGAGATATTGGCCAATGACAATTTCAAGTACTTTAATGTTCAATTTAAAACAAGTGAGGACTGAAACTAAATTTTTAATCATTTACCGATACAAATCAATATTGAATTTGTTTATTATTTCAATTTTTTTAGATAATAGATCCGTTACCGGAATTAATGCTGAAAGAAGAATTGAGTAGAGATGAACTTGTAAAGTGCAAACAATTGATATTTAGTTTATTACAATTGGAATCAAAACACGAGACATTATCGTTACCGAGTGTTGGCGGTGGTGGTAGAGGAGGAAAAAGTGGTTTTCGCCGGGAAGAACATTATCGGCTTTTGTGGGAAGAGTTGGAAACATTCTTGAAAGCTCATGCCAATAATTCTTCAATGCACGCCGAACTTCTTAACTGCCTTCTTGAAGTTCGCAATAAAGATGATAAAGACAAAGTTGAGCTTGATCAAGCTTTACGCAAATTGGACAGGTAAATTATTTTTCATATTTTTTCCTTGTGTAAATTTTTATCATTAATATCATGATAGATTTGATATTCATATATATTATTAGCATTCCTAAAGAAGAAATTGTAGCACGTGCAAGTGTTATACGAGCAACAACAGATTCACCCATGTCGCCGCCTTCTTGTACATCAACTACGTTCACAAAACAAACACAAAAAAACTCAAGTTCCAAGAGTTTATTGGACATTTGGCTACACCGAAGTATGCCAAAAGATCGACGACCAGAATTCCATGGTCGTCTCAATAGCGATGGATCGAGAGCTAAATTATATCCGAACTTGAAGGAAATCGGACGAGAACCCCGAGAATCCATGCTAGAAGCGTAAAACCTATTGCTTATGTTCTAACTATAAATCTATACATTTATAAAAAGTATTTTCAATTGTGACTATGTAATGTTTTCAAGAGTGTAAATATCACTGGAAGAATTTTTTTTAAACAAGAAATGACATTTTGGTCAATTTTAGCTACGAATTATTTAATGACAAAAAAATCAAACAGGTGATTGGAATATGTAGAAAAATAGCATACGATTGTTGTTAGTACATTGAACTGACCAACATTCTCGCGGCCTCTGCTCGCACGTTGGTTTATCGCGTGCGTCTAGTGGATGTCTGCACTTACAGTACAGTAGTACATCAACCTCATATTGAAAACGATATTGTATATATGAGTCTCGTCAAGTCTATTGCACTCAATCTCGCTCTACCTCCCACTCTCATTTGTTCCGTATGTTATTTACCCTACAGTAATCGATGAAAGAAGGAGAAGTGAGTGAGGTGTAGTGCATAACTACATAATATAATGCAAGCACGTTGTTGGCCCGAACGAAGCGAAAGCGCAGGAAGACGTAGTGGTTCGTAGATTGGAGGACAAACGAAGAGACGAATAGAAAGAGTGAGAGAAGAAAAGGAGGAGGAAGAGAGAAGTGGACGAGGACGAAGTAACATTGGTGTCGGGTGAGGAATGCGGGGGAGACACAGAGAGTGCAAGTGCGTGACGTAACGGTTCATTCATCCCGAGACAGACGATATCCCGGTCAATGGTAGGTATGTATTCACTTCGTATATGCGCGTAGTCGCACATTTATTCGTGAGAGTGTATTTGTATATTTGCGCGTTTATATCAACACTAACGTATTTGCCTTGGCTGAAATTGTCGTGGTCATTCCGATTTATTTTGCAGCGTCTCATAACACAAACAGGGAGTATAGAAGAAAAACTTTAAACAAAAAAAAAAAAAAAAAAAATCCACGAAATATTTATTTGCTTATGCAATAAATTATTTATCGTATGAGACATTTCATTGATTAGTATAATTCTACATATCAAATTATTTGGATATTTGGAATGTTCATTCGATTGAATATAATCTACGTATAAATATTTTTATTCGATCAATTGCACATTTGATAAGAAGAAAATAAGACATTTATAAATAATTAATATTCATTTACGAACACTGAATCATCACTTTGAATATTTAATAATCATGACAAAGACTTTTTAATATATTAACGATGAATACTGTTTTTTATTATTATTAATTTTTTTTTATATATAGTTATGTTGATTTGAATAAAATTATATAGAGGTCACTTGGGATTAAATATGTATAATATATATATATATTTATCCTTGAAGATGTGCGAAAAAACGAAACGTTGCACGACGCAGGTGAAGTAGTTGGATATTAGCTCCAACATGATGACTTTTATATACCAGCTATTTTCAGCACCTGTCATTTCAGCAGCTGCTATACATTTGTGCAATGCCAAGAATTTGACATGGAAAACATAGACAGTGCACAAAGGAAAATGTTTTATAACATGAGAATATTCATAATTTTGCAAGTCTACTCAGTGTCATACATCTATACTTGCATTTATTTTTTCAACTGATTTTCTTTTCGTCAATCAATTTCATTTTCCCTCTCTTTCTCTCTCTTTATTTCAATATATATATCTTTTTCTTTCTTTCAAGCAATAATATTGCAGTGGATTTGATAGATATTATATTTTTTTTTCCTGTCATTTCAAACACGCATATTTTTATTCTATCCAGTGACTATCCCTGGCATATGACTCTATTGATCTTGCTATTCTGACTCTATAGCAAAATAACGATCGGACTGTGTGTGGTACTGAAGCCAACGCAACTCTATAATTCACTATTTCTGTTTTTTTTTTTTTTACCACCAACTATTTTTCTTTTGTTTCATAATTTTTTTTTTCTTGTTTTTTTTTTCTATGAAACAAAGAAGAGTTAAGTACTTTATAATACTTTTAATATTTATTTTATTTTCTCGGAAAATAAATTTATATCAATTTTAAATAAATTATTTTTTTATATATTACAATATTCTATTAAATAATTTATGGATTATATTATATCTTGATAATAAATATGTTTAAAAATTTCTGAGGTTGCATTAATTTTAAGAATGACAGATAAAACATAGGAATTTAATAATTGTATATACAACCAATATATGACACTGGCAACGACTATGACTACGCCCCTGAATCCTAAAGCCTGCAGTATACAGTATATAGTGTCGTTAGTGATCACAAGGGGAGAAATTCTGAAAATGTTGGGATGTGAACCGAGGCCAGTAGTGAAGCCCGCAGCTGCCGTAGCAACGATACACTATTTGTATAAAGCCCATATATATATATATATATATATATATATACATATATATACCCAAGTATATTGCTTTTGGAAGTAAGCTAGACCGCCTAGCGGCTAAGGGTTGTTCAAAGAGCTGTACAAAAGGGAACCCTGACCCTTGAGGGAACGCTTACGCCTCTACCTAAACCCAGTCACACAACTTGTATTTCTTATTTAGGATTCTCTAACAAAATGCATTAGAAAAACTTGTGGAAAAATTTCGTTTCACTTTTGTATGTTATAATATAAAATAAAATTATATACAGCGTATATAAATATAAATATTGACGTCAAATGGTCAAATATAACATAAAAATAAAAAAATAAAAAAAATCAATATAAATATATATTTTTTATATTCTCAATGTAAAATTGTGCTTTAATTGTTATTGAAAGTTGTGAATTTGTTTAAATAAAAATAGACAATTACAAACGTAAGATAATTTAACAATATATAGAATTATATATTGATGAAGTGTATACAATATTGGATAGATATAATTATTATTTGTATTGTTATTAATACACGCATAACTTGTTCACTAGGTCAAATACATAAAGGAACAAGGATAAAGAGTAATAGGGAAAGTGAAAAAGAGAAAGAGATGAAGGGCAATTGGGGTGGTGTCGATGGCCTCTCGCGAGCCACCGAGTATTCGTGGTAAAGTCACACGTCGCACGTGCTACGTCACTCACTGTTTACAGATACCCGTCACACATATTCACAAAACATATATATATATATATATATGTATATACAAAGCCTTACTCGTGACCTTGTGATTTGTATATATCATCTGGCGTCTGTGTTGCCCCCTTGTCCACCCGCCCATACCTCACACACGACCAACGTTGTGCCTTCTCATTTCATCTCCCTCTCTATTTATCTCTATCTTTCTCTTGTTCACTTCTGCAGTCCTCCGATTACGTCCCGCGATCCCCGGGAATTCCCCATCGAGTTGCGCCCGTACCCCACCCCACCACCTTTTTACCCTCCCCCAATTCCTCTCCTCTAACAACCAGTTGTTCAGTCTGTGACGTAATACAGAGTATCACACGACCTGTCGGCATTTGCCCGATCGCCGTATTTTCTTTCTCTCATATTCGCTCTCACTCAAACATACACTCACTCGACTTCTCTTTTCTTTTTTTTTTTTTCCTTCATTCGACTGTCTCATTGTAAAATTCATCCATATATTACTGTCTCTCTCTTCCTCTCTCACGTGCTACCTTTTTTTTTTTTTTTTTTTATAATACATGATAACGCTCTGTTGTTCATTCTCCCTCCCTTCTTTTTCTCATTTTAAATACTCTTTTCTTGTTGCTTCGGATACGTTTACCTCGTCCCCGTTTACACTTCCCCGTTGGGGAATACCCATACATACGTCCCTCTACCTCTTTATATATCTATATATATATATAGTTATGTATCTGTAAAATTGTCTGTGACTCCCAGACAGTTGAGAATATTGCCTCTTCAACATCGTGTGCTCCAGATATAATTGTGTCATTGTGCTGTCTCATTATTTTCTTTTACAACTTGTTTTGAATGGTTCATTGGATCATGCGTGTCTTCCTTCACTCTTATATCAATAATTAAATGTCTTGAGACAAATATCACGCGACTGAAAATAAAATTCATTTTTTATGTTTGTTTTTGTTTTTGATTTTGGGTTTCATAAAATTATATATCTACATTTATAAACAAACTCATAATTATTATTATTATTTTTTTTTATAGAGATTCATCATTTATATTTATTTATTTTTTTAAATAATCATTCACTACATTAATATTCACTCCAATAATTACAAACATTTTTTTTTTTTTTTGTTTGTTTTTTCTTATTTATTTATTTCTTCATCATTAATATTCAACCGCCATGTCCGCATATTTCATTACATCATGGATACACAATTGTCATAATCATTAAATTCTCCAGTAGTATCTTCATTAATTTGTATATAATATTTATATTTTATTTGTGTATGTATTTCTTGTGTATTTGTATATGTGCCCATAATAAACATGCACCAAATACCATCTAATCATTGCATGTTTTTATATCCTCAAATTTCTTGATTTATTCTTTTACATATAAATACGTTTTTTTCACATGTTCACATTTTCATTTTCTTTCGATCCAACATCCTCTCTCTCTCTCTCTTTCTCTTTCTCTCACGCTTTCACGCTCCCTCTCATTCTCTTTCGTGTTTTTTTTTTCTTTTTTCATTTTTTTTTTGTTTATTCATTATTATTATTATTATTATTATTATTATTATTATTATTAATTTTTTTTTCTTTGATAAAATTAATATTTATTTCGTACAACCAGTAATAATCATACACATTTTAATAATTAAATTGTAAATAATTAAACGAATCGTGAATCGGTTTTTATTTTTTACTGCATGTTAAGGCCATAAGTGAAATATCTAAATTTATAGTTATCCAGCGCCTAAGACAATGTTTTTTTTTTTTTTTTTTTTTTTTTCATTATTTATTTATTTAGTCATTTATTTATATATAAATTGTTTGCAGGATCACTATACGAGGTACAATATAAGAAGTCTTTTTTATTTTATATTTGTTTTTTTTTTATTTTTTAAAATTTTTATTTTATTTTATATGCTCATTCGTTCTAATCCAACGATTATTTTACTGTTGGATTTTTTTTTTTTCTTTTTTTTTCGCTTTTGTTACTCTTTATTATTCTCCACTTCCGTCTTACATGCGTGTGTATAAGTGCTTTATATACATATAAATATACATATACGTATGTGTAATTTTAGACAGGATGTCATCAGCGGTGACGAGTCGTTCCATGGCAGTGCTCCGCACATTTTCCTAATTACTATATATTTCCGTTCAATAAACGGTTCACGGCATTTTCATTTTCGAGTCGATATATTTTTCTGTCTATTGCGAATTTATATAGAGAAAGAGAAACACATAAAGTTCAATTTCATTGAGCTTTAAATTTTCACTCTGATGATAATAATGAATCTCTATTTAATTTAAATTTAATTTTTTAATTATTATGAATGAAAATTTGAATGCGAAATTTCATCATTTTAAGAATATTCAGTGAAATATTAAAAAAATAATATCCTGTGAATATGAATTGTGTGTGTGTGTGTATGTGTGTAGAGAGATGTGTAGATGAGAGAGCGTGAATGTTATTACTACTATCATCTTTATTATTTATATATTAACGATTTCAACCTCACGTTATTTGCTCTGGCATACGAGATGTGCGGCTAACTCTTCCATCAATTGAAACCTTTTATGAAAATAATAATTCTATATGGTATTAATGTGCCGAGATATGAATTGAATAAGAGTTGATTGAAGAGTTATTAAGTAAAAATTTCGCAAAAACAAAAAAATATATATTTATATATAGTATATATAATATACGAAATGGTTGAATATCGGCATATGCAAGAGTTGTGTGGTCATGTATGGATAAACTCTATAGCTATTAGATGTTTGAACATAAGCAATAAATTCATTGTTTGGCATTTATAGAATTTTTACGCTCACGTAAAAGTTCAACTGAAAGTAAAATTAATTTTTTGAATTTCCTTACAAGAAATAAAGCGCTCAATCGTAGGTTCGTGACAATGATAGGCTTGAAGATATATATATATATGTGTGTGTGTGATGCACTCGACACATTTTCAATCCAAATAGAAATGACAATTATTCAGCATTTATAAATCAAGTGACTGTACTTGATCGCTACTTTTGTCTCGCTTAACGCTCTATTAAAAACGGTTTTATGGAATGTCTCTTTATAAGTTATAAATTTTCCGTTTTTCTCTTTTTATTTATTCATTTTTTTTTTTTTTTTTTTTTTTCCATTCATTATTTATCAACATTGATGAATAAAATCACAAGACACGAGCGACGAATGTATGGATTGACAATCTCAGGACATAAATTAATTGCTAAATAAATATGTAAACTATTATTACAACGATTAATTCACATTTGTAAAATTAATTGACACAAAATCGTTTTTTTTTTTTTTTTTTTTTTTTTTTTTTTTCATTTAATTGAAAGGATAATGTTATTTAAAGAAGGAAAATAATTATAATTAATCCAAGTTTTATATAGTTAAAGTGTATATAAAATGAAAATAATAATAATAATAATAATAATAATAATAATAATAATGAGGAGTGTCACAGCGGTAAATTGTTATCATAATTATTGTTTTTTTTTTTTTTTTTTCACTTTTATTACGTTGTGAAGAGCATATGCAGCAATAATGATTGTGTTATCCAGCAGCTGCACAGTCTTTATTTACGGTCTGTATTTTTTTATTTCATTTTATTTTCATTTTATTTATTTATTTTTTTGATTCTAAATCACAATCTATATAACACGGATATTTTTGTATATAATGGAGTAACGAAATTCTTATTATCATTAATGGCGAAGCTTATTAATTATTTTTCCAAAAGAATTCCGCCTGCATAGATCTCAATCATCTCAAAAAAAAAAAAAAATAATAATAATAAAAATAAAAAGTACACGCATTCTCTCGCAAACACACACACACCGCCCATGCGCACATACACGCACGCGCGTATATCATATTGACAAATCATTCACTCATTGGCGCATTTGCTTCTCTTTCTCTCTTTGTTTATTTGCTGCTTGTTTTTTTTTTTTTTTTAGTGTTCTGTTTGCATGTTTTGTTTCTCTATACTTCTCTTATGATCTTAATTTATTTCCGCGTTTAATTATTATGCAAAAATACTAATTAAATATCCCTGTACAAGAAAAATCTCAAGTTCATGTGTGAGTTGTAGCTCTGCAAACATTTTCCAGTAGATTTTTTTTTCTTCTCATCAATAATTCTTTCACGGGTTTGGACTCAATATTTATGTGTGGTGTCTGTTTTTACCTTTATTTGTTTTCTTTCTTTCTTTCTATCTTTTTTTTTTTTTGTTTTTTTGTTTTTATTTTTCTTCTAAAGTTTACTTATAAAGGTATTTGGTTTTGCTCTATGCATCATTTCTGACATGTATTTTTTCTTTTTTTTTTTTTTTTCGCATAGGTATATAAATTATGGTAATGATTCAGTATTACAATTATAATTATCGTTAATCAATAACATTATTTCATATATAATCAGCTTACCCGCCATCAATGCCTTGTTCGTGGTTTCACGGGATGGAGTGTGTACATTTTTCCTATTCTCTTTCAACCAATCTATCTATATATTTTTTTACCATCATTCACATTTATTTATTTCCATTTTTTAATGTATACACCAACCAATATTCTCGAGGCATATCGCGTTACTAATTTCGTATTTATTAATTTGTTGTCTTAATGATCAAAGTTTATTTTCTAAATGTGCAAAATAAATTTATCGTCATGATTCATAATTACATTATTCAACATAAATGAGAAAAAAAGAAAAAAAAAATTGATAGTAATAATAATAATAATTATTATAATTATAATAATAATAAATAACAAAATAGTAGACGCATCTGATGCCAAATCATTTCCGAATTGTCACAGTAGAAAAAAAAAAAAAAAACTTTTTTTTTTTTAATCAACTCTGTATTCGAGAAAATGAGCAAAAAATAGAAGTACAACACAAGCTGAATGGTTGTTCACAGTGAAGGAATATTTCCGGTCTTGATTATTATTATTTATTCGCAAAATCCTTCGGTAAATGAAAATTAAAGAATACCCCCCCCCCCCTTCCTCCTCCTCAAAAAAAAAACAAAAAAAATGAAAAAGAATGATTAGTGCGAGATAGAAAAAATGTTTCAAGTTTTAATAATATTTTCCGCGACCTTGAGGTGTTGATAAAATAGCGATTGGTTATATTTTTTTTATTCTTATTATTTGTTTTTTTTTTAAATTGTTTTATTTCAATATTGGTGGTAACTCCCGCGAATTTTTAGAAGCGTCTCGCCGTGATCGGTGTCATTGGCGGCCGACACAAGGCTGTGAACAGGATTTAATGTTGTAATATTATCCCCCAATAACGGTCACTTCTTCGTTTTTTTGGTTGGCGGTTCTTGAGCGTCCTGCGAATCCTCTGTATCCTCGCTATCAGTTGGTCGTGGTGTATTATTACAATCACCATTTTCATTTGTGACAACGGAATCATTTGTATCCTCGCTAGGCACTGCAGCAGTTATTGGTGTCGCCGGTTTGTCCATTGAATCTTCGGTGAATGAAGTGGTTGTGCTATTTTCATCGCTTGCTGCTGGATCAATTGTTGTTGGTTCTTTACCATTAACAACTACCGCTGTATCTTGATTGCTATCGTCCGACGGCTCTGTTGCTTCGCCATTTGTTGGTGTATGAGCATTACCATTTTCTGTTGATCCCGGAATACCATCGAGCAATTCTGGTTTCATCTCTGATGCAACATAATGAGTCCAAAGGGCCAATTCTACTCTGTGTGGACTCCATGATTTTCCATTTATCGCTGTAATCAAATATTAACCCATTGATTATCAAGCAAAATTTTTTCAAAAAAAAGTATCTCATCACATAAATAAAGTTGAAATAAATTCATTAAAGATGGACTTGAAGTATTTTTCACATCTCGGAAGATTGTGTTTAGAGGATTAAATATTGAACATTGAAATGGAATATAATACTCACTCTGTTTATTAAGCCTCTCGACGGTTGTTTGAATGTGTTGAACAAAATTGAGGTATTCCTTAGTGGTATAGTCAATACCCTCGATTTCAGGTATCGCCATAAGACACTCGTCTGCCATGAATGGTGCATTTTCGGGTGATGCCGCGGCCAACAGTGCAGATGCCATTGTTGTACCCACGCCTTTGAGATTCGATAAAGCTGTTATAGCTTGCTCCAAGTTTGGAAGCTTTTTAAAAGCCTTTTTCGTTTCTGCCATCACTGCCCGTGGAGTGTTAACTTTTACCAAGTATGAGAGTTGTGGAAAAAACTTACCACGCTGAAAGTTATAATAATAATAATAATAATAATAATAATAAGTATTATTATTATAAAATATAAATAAAATAGAGGGAAGATAGATTAAAATATGAAACAGAAATCAGTGTGACTTTGTAATTATGAAGACTTACACTTTGTTTCCATTTCATCGTTTGCACCAATTCTTCATGATTAAGATGCGCATCTTTACCGCGTGATTTAATTTTTTTCGGTAGTTCATTTTGATACCTGAAAAGAAGAAACAAAAAGAAAATACAATTTGCAAGATTGCCAGAGGTCAAAGGAGAATATGAGAAATTATGATGAGGGATCACGGACAAAACATGAACTTGAAAAAGTTACCGCAGTATAAAAATTATTACGTAAATGTATCTAGTGTGAAATAAAGAAAAAATACTTTCATTCCGCCAGAAAATAATATCAGGTAATGTATTTATTAAATATATAAATATATATATATATATATACAGTGAATAAGGAATTTTATTAAACTGCATTACTCCAATTAAATTATACATTACAATAATTTTTGTGTCCTCTCTTTATAATAATATTCATCATGATTAATTATGGAAAAATACATTATTATGTGTTAAAAAGAAGAGACATGAAATGTCTCGTTGAGTAAAGAATCAGTGTAACAAAAAATAAATAAATAAATAAATAAATAAATAAATAAATAAATAAATAAACAATTTTTAACATTACAATAATTAAACTATTATTTTCATTTCATCATACTTTTTCGTTTGTTTGTTTTTTTGTTTTTTTTTTTTTTTTCCTAGTATATATCGAAAGAGAATTTCAGTACGCTGACGCGGCGAGCTCGCGCGTCCATTTTGAGAGGCGCTCTCGGCACGCAACGAACACTCCAACAAAAACAGCCTTGACACAATCGCACACCGACCACGCTTTTATAAAACCACAGCGCGTTCATGGCGCATTGAATTGAAAAATCAGATAAAAATATTTTTTTTTTTTAAATAATTTTGTTGAAAAAAATTCGCATGGTAATTGAGTTTGCATTTGTATATAATGACAAGATGACATAAAGAACATGATGAAGTACAAATTTCCATTTGTCTTGATTCAATCAGTTGAATTGTTAAAAAAAAAAAAAAGTAAAAAAAATTTTTTTTAATAATAATAAATGATATAAAAGTTATGTTTTTACGAGAATAAAAAGCTGCGGTGATACTCAAATTGGCACACCTGATGTATGTACAACGGTTGACGCCATTGAATTTCGAAAAGCACTTAGCTCGTCTGGCAAACAACGAAGCTGCCTCTAGTTTACGTTTTCAACGCAGAAGATTTCGTTTAACTGTTTGCTGCAACAACGAGGACGTCGGCAACGTTTTATAAATGTCAAACGTTACTATCCAATTAACAGTGGCAAAATCTTTTCACTAGATATCATTCAATTTGTGGTTTTATTTTTTGCCATTTCCACTTTTATTAAGCTATTGTTATATAATTTGAATAATAAACAGAAAAAAAAAAAAAAAAAAAAAAGTAATAATGAGATGCACGAATGCAGAATTCAAGAGTAAAAACAAGACAATTCATAAATAATTTCCATATTTTTCAATATATTCTCATTCATTCACGTATTTCATTCAATCATGTATAAAAAATCATAGCTAATGATTATTCATAATAAATTTGAGTGACTTATTCGAAAAATGATTTATAATAAATTGTCTATGCGCACGTACTCTAACGCAATAGAATAAAAATAAAAAATTCTTCGATCAATATATTCATTCTGCAATCGACAATTGTTGGTATATTCAATAAATCAAAGAAAAAAAACAATAAAAATTTTAACGTTCATCTTCATTTATTGTTGGTCAATAGAAATTAAAATGACAGTAAAATATCACTTTATTAAATTAAACGAGATTTTATTGAATTAATAAAAGTGATAAAAAAAAAAAGAAAAAATTTCATGTGTCTTTGCAATTTAAAAACTTTACAAAAATACTTTTAAATTCTTTGATATACTTAATATTTTTATTTTTTTATTTTTTGTTTTTTATAATTAATATAATAATTATTCTTATTAATCAAAATTCAAAGAGAAAAAAATGTAAAACAACCACGAGATATGAAAAGATGATATATACGGTAAATCTGAAGGTTGAATGTCGAAAAAATAACGTAACTTTTGCGACATACCATTTAAAAATGCATGAAACAGCAACGTTGTAAAAGACTTTTTAGAGTGTACACTCTACTGTTGATTTTTTTTAGCGAAGGTAACAAACATGCTCTTTGAAAAGTTTCATGTAAAGCTAGACATAAAAAATTATATATACATATATGTGTGTGTGTGTGCAAATGTGAAGAAACACATGGTCGTTTGTGCACTATTACGCGTGTCGCTGTACTGTGTGTCCGACCCGACGGCCACGATGAAAAGTCTAATTACAGCTGACTCGACCATACACAAAATATTTGTTAATTTCATGGCCCATCTAACACTCTCAAATGATATTACAATTAAAATGAGGGTAAAAAAAAAAACGATGATAATTATAATAGTGAAATAAATATAAGAAAAAAAAAAAAAAAATGTAATAAATTGACGAATGTGAAGAAGTCAAATGCATTTTCAATTCGCCACGTGACGCTTTGAGACAATATCTAAACGAAATAAATAATAATAATAAATATTAAAAAAAAAAGTAAAGCATCGAGCCCACACGCACGCCTGCCGAATTGTCGATGACTGGATAGTATATAGTATGAAAGTTAATAGAGGACATTTGGAGAGAAGGGGCTAAGAAATATCTAACCATAATAGTGAGAGTGAGAGAGAAAGCGAGTTAGAAAGAGAGATTGAAGCTTGAGCGCTCAAATATTTCTCTGGTACAGTGTGCTACGTGCTGGCAAACTGACGAGGTACGGGTTCATTGTCCCTGCTGTTCACCGTGTAGTTACAAGCCCCTTTTCTCTCTCGAACGGTTAAAACATACCGAGTGCTTCTCGGGTGTTGAGCTCAATACAACACACAAACCCACCGGTCGAAAACATAAAGGAGGAGAGTAAAAGAAGACGAAAAGAAAAGAAAAGAAAAGAAAAGAAAAAAAAGAAAAAAAAAATGACGATATTCCAAAATAAAGTTGAACTTACCAATTGTCCAATTTTATGAGCTCCTCTGGTTTCTTCGTTTTTCTATCAGCCTTCAATCTAAGCGCCTGTGGATACAATTTGAGTACGTGTTCGAATTGACTCGCTGTACCCTCAGCAAAGAAAGTCGCCGTGTCTTTCACGGAAGCCATTGTGATAACTATAATTTGTGATACGACCGCCAGAGGACACTACCGTAGGGCAAAGAGTCGATCTGTCTTTATTTCTTCCACTCTATCTCTCTCCGTCTTCTTTTCAATAGCTTAAACACGCGCAAACACACACATACACATAGAGATACACAAGCTCTGACTTTAATATATGTGTTTGTATGGATACGTTATTTCCCCCTCTCTGTAATCAGTGCGCGCGTCTCAGCCGCGCGAGATATTCTATTTCACCCTCTGTCTTGTTTGAATCCCCTTGATTTTGCCGGGTGACGGCACCAATGAGCGTGTACATATGCGGTTAATAGTAGCGCTGATAAAATTCAATTTTATAAATTCATACAAACACGTATTCAATTGTATGATAAAATTTGTTTTACATGTATTTTATTGTTTCACAGCAACAACAAAACTGTTGTCGTATATTTTATTAGTTGAAATATATTGGATTTTGTAACTCTCACGAAGCCGTTCACGACTCGACTGGTTTGTTGTCTCACCGACGGCTCTTTTCAACCAACTATATTCTTCCAATGATGACGACGACAACTGCCGACAGCCAATGAAATGCTTCAAAAATATTGTACTTTGTTGAATCACACAGAGAAAATAATTCTTCTTCACCACTATACGTATTTTATTTCAGCTGTAAGCTCGTTTACTCGGCCGCGATACGACTCATAGGGCGCACGATACTCTACCGTCAGTGGTGCTTGCGAAATTTCATACGTTTCTGGTGGGGAAAAAGTCGTGCGATCAAGCCCCTCGCTTGGACCCCGTTCTCTCGCTACTCACTTGGCAGTTGTAGTGGGGGAGCTTCAACCAATAGGGGGCACCACTGCACGGCTCTCTATACCGCCTCTTTTGTTCTGTCTCTTTTCAATTTGAGCTTTCCCTCTCTCCACTCTTCTCTATATAGTAGCGCACACTCTTGCTCGCTCTATCTCTGTCGTTTCCCCTTCCTTCCTTCTTTGCTTGCTCGCTCGCTCGCTCACTCACTCACACTGTCAAACAAGACTGGGTATTTTGTATGTATATTATATATTTATGTACATATCCACGAAATTTTCGACCGTATCACTTGCCGTAACTGCCAGCAGCCTCGATTGGATGATCGCCTTCCTCGCACGTCCGGGAAAATTCAAAAGTGATGAGATGCAGATACTGATCACAAAGTGCTCGTCATTTAAATTTACTTTCTCACGCAAAAATAATCCAATGGGATCGTATACACCGTCGTATTTGTTATACAATACAATTCACTACTAATATATATATATATATATATATATTACAATTGCCACCTTGTAATATTTCAATATTTCAATTGTTTATTTCAATAAATAATCTTCTTGTAGACAGTTAAAGTTTTGAATTAGTGTTGGTTGGTAGTTTTTTTTTTTTTTTTTTTTTTTTTTCTCCTCTTTTTTTTATCGCACAAGAGCGTGTATTTTTTTCCACTCGTCGTTGTCCTTGTCTCTGTCGATGTCACTCGTTCCCATTTATTCTCTCTCAGCTCCGTGTCAATGTCTGCTGCTTTTCCCACGACCAGCTTCAAGTTGCAAAAACAGAAAAATACTAAAGGAAAAAAATAAACAAATAAAACAAAAAAAAAATAGTATCACTCCTCTATATATATATATATATATATGAATAATAATGATAATAACAACAACAATAATGATGATGATAAAATGAATGAAAGGAAAATATTGAGAGACAAGAGTGAAGAGTAAAGAGTGTATGTGTATATATATATATATAGAGGTTTGGAATCTGGACACGACAGCACTCTTCACGCGCTCTCAAACCTCGTCGCGGCCACTATACCATCCATCACGCATATGAGTGTGAGGTGTGTGTTAGTGGATAATGACAAAGGCAAGCGAGGGAGAGTGAAAGAAAAAGTGCGCCTTCTCAAGTCCTATATAAAACTCCCTTATGCGTTTGCTCACCAGTTTTCCCACTTGATAGTCGCGTTGTATACTGTCAGAGGGGAGACTTCTAACCACCTAACCACTCTCTCGCCACACAACCTCTACCGCGACCGACGGATCCAACACACTTTGTATTTTGTGCGCGCTTAGAGGAATACACGTCTCGCGAAAACGGGAACACGGGAGAGTGTGTATATCTCTCAACCAAAGTCGATTTGTTCTTGCGTTAGCAATAGTCAACCGGACGACCGACTGAGGGCACTACCTTCGTTTCCAATTCTCATCCCCACCTATCAATGACTATATACCACCCGAGGCAACTCATGCTGTGCTCGCGCAACCGACCTTCCTCGCCAACTGTCCCTCGTTTATCCCCACCACTCACTTCAACAATATCTTTTCCTTTCTCTCCCTCGCTCATATACGTTTCCACACTCTGCCCCGTCAAATACATACGTACATATATATATATATATATATATATATATGTATACAAATACAAACGTAAGTGGGTTTATTTTCAAAGTAAAAACGGATTTTAATGTTTTGCACCCTTGTGCCTGGGTCTAAATAGAAATTTTTGCAAGCCGATCCCAGGGCTCTTTATTTTCCTAATACCTAAATGGCCTTTTGAAAATAACACAACTGGACTTTATTCATACAGTCGTCTCTCATATTCTTTCTCGTTTCGTTCGATTGTGTATTGTTGATGGTTAGGTAGGACTGAAAATCGATTTAAAGCCTGGGAGATACGCCAGTACCGTACTCAAACGTCGGCTAGCACTCGTGTTCAACACACACACACACACACATGTTCAATCTTTCTCTGTTGCTCCTCTCTTCAGGGCCAACACAGTCTATGTATGTGTATAAATTCGATGGATAATATGCGCGCGCACGTATATACATACACACACATATATACGCGATAAAAGAGACACCAGAACCAGTCAGTCAGTTAGCCAGCCAGCCAGCCAACCAACCAACCAACCAACCTACCAACCATCCAACCAACCAACCAACCAACCAGCCAGCCTGCTGGCTGGCCAGTAAATGCCCCTTATACATACACATAAATGTGAGCAAGAAGGAAATTCATGGATGTGTATATACGAAGAAGTGATGCACGTGAGAGTGGATGATGAGCGCGGCTTTACTTGTAACCCCATTCGCACTCTAGGGAATCATCATCACGAATCATATATATATCCTTGGACAGCGTAGAGTATGAGTCGGATGTACAGGCAGAAGGGTGGATATATTGTCTGAAATTCGCACACAGTACGATCCAATGTTCATGCAATATACCTATTATTTACTCTCAATTCACAAATTTATCTACATTACACGTACATATTGGAGCAAATATTTCTACGTATAATACCTATATGCAACATTACATTGTAGCATCATACTAAGCTTGTACATATACACTCATACAATATATATTGTATGTATACTATGAGATAGATATACGTATATGTCCCTTTGTGTTGTGTGTGCATGGGAGTGTCGGCGACAGCTACGAGCCACGAGGCGTCACGACGCCATCGGTCGTCGCAATATTCACACAGTTATGTGAGCACGTGTATATATGCGAAAAATAATATATATATATATATATATATATATATATATATATCTATGTACTATGTACATGGCTATAAAATCGTCATGGGGATAACGCAATCGTTGCGCGCGCATCATTCTACACACGAGTATTTTATATATAGAATTATACCAGTGTGAGAAATATACTCGGGCAGTTGTCCGTGGGACGTTCGTCGTGGTATACGTGTTATCGTGGGTATATCCAACCCTCCCCACTTTACCTCTATATCTGTTTCTATCCGTCTCAGTCCATCTCTTTTACTCGCGCACCCGGTTCCCTTCTCCTATCTCTTCCCATCTATCTATCGTTCACTCTTCTCCCTCTCACAATATTCCATCTCACTTGTTCTCATGATGACAGGACGTAGAGGGGCCACGCGAAAGCGTATACATATACAAAACCCCAACACACATCGCGTTCCGCTCTCGCCTCCGCTTGCTCGTGAGCCAGGCATACTGATGGAAAGTGCCAAGCGAATCATGCTCTACACTGAAGTCACTTTACGTTTCTAGAATAGATAAATACGTGCATGACTATTACTCATGTTCAAGCTTATTTTTTATCCTTACAGAACATCGAAAAAAAAAAAAAAAAAAAAAAAAACACAAAAAAATATTTTATTTATTATTTCATTTTTTATAGTTATATTATTATTATTATTATTATTATTTATTTTTTTTTTTCATTTTTGCTTGAAAAATTTAAAATATTCTATATAAGGTCAGTTGACAGTATGCAATATTATTCCTTTATATATTTGATAATCCATGAAAATATACGCGTCTGAAATATTTATGAAAGTATTATTTTTCTTTAAAAAATTCTTCGATGCATATTAGGTATGTGAAATATAACGAAAATACTTGAGTTATATATGAATATTCGTGACGGTGATGGTACACACAAGCCGTGGTGGAACTTGAACCCAACCCGGTACGGGTCTTGAGGAAGAAGGGGCCGTCAGTTTTCCACTCTGTTTGTCCGCCTACCAGGCAGCCATAAGCCCGCAGCATGGCCGTCGACGCACCGTTATGTTCTCTATAGCATCGACGAAGCCCTCGTGTCTTGCCTCTCTCCCCTTCTACTCCCCTTTGCCCCTTCTGCCATATACAAAGAGGCCCGAGAGAGCCCCTCTGGTTCTCTTGCAAGCGTTTGAAATTCAACCCCGCACACGAGCGCAGGGTTGCCAGATGTTTCGTTATATCCAACACGTCGATTCTACGTATACTTCCACTCAACGTTCAATTTATAATATTTTATTCTACTATTGAGAACCGCTTTTGTTGAACTAACCTCAATTTTCGTCGTATCGATAATGCATTTTACGTTGAAATATTTCGATTAAATCATCCGTGAAAAAAAAATTATTATAAATTAATACAAAAAATATTATATTACACTATTTATTTTTTCCTTTTTTTTTTTTTAATATTTAGCTGGTATTTATTAAGAATTTTTTATTTTTATTTTTTTCTGTTTTCCATTGTACATTATTTGTGAATATTTCATTTTTATATTTATATAACAACGCACAGCGGTCGGCAATAAAACGAGGCAGTGGTGCTCAGCTTCAAACTTAGCTCGTACACCTTGTATAATCTGACAATTTATCGTTTGAAAAATTTCAACGACTGATAATTTATTTCATTTTATTTATTTATTTATTTATTTATTTACTTTCTTGATACCAGAATGTGTAAAAAATATTTCAAATATATACATGATCTTTGTTTATATAATTATATAAACTATTATCAAAAGATTTGGTTATATATTTGAAATATATACGTTGTATTCTCTATAAATACATAATGACTCTGTCTCTTTTTTACCACTGCGTTTGATTATACGTTCTCTTCAGTTGAGCGCCTGTAAGACAACGATTGGACGTTAATTACTTATTTATTATCGATGACTAGTCATTGCTCCTCATAAATTCCTCTATATTGTTTTTATATATTTTCATTATTTCCACTCATTCTTTTGTGTCAACAAATATAATAAATAAATAGAATATCTTTGAATACAAACTTTACTCGTCATCAAGTGTTACTTTCTATACACGTGGACGCGAGTGAGTTTGAATCTTTTACTTCAGGGACTCTTGTGATTTTGCATATTTATGAATGTCAATTGTTTTGCTTCTATCCTTTTATCCAATAAAAAGAAAAAAAAAAAAAAAAAATGAAACTCGTATGGCCTCAATGAAATTCACAATTAATTCAAATATATTTTGGCTTAGTATACAAATTTTTTCATAGTTGAATAGGGAATAATACACTTCCGATTAACCTCTTGACCAAACATTAATGTATAAAAAATATAATAAGACATGATAGTAAAATTATAAAATTTACTTCAACAAATGTTAGTGTATTGTCAGTAAAATATATCCAAGCTCGAGTGTGTGATCGTACATTTATGTGTGTGTGTGTTCCCTCAGGGAAAAAAACTCGACAGCAAGTAGCAAAAGCCCGGGAAATGTTTTTTATCCGACCGATCCGTCGCCCCTGTCACGTTAAAACGACGCGCTCACGAAAGAGATTCCAATGTGATCGATATCTCAGGGCTTTCCAATGACGACAAAGTGTATATATCCACTGAGCATATAAATTCTCTGAAGGATGAGCTAAAAAATTCGATGTGGCGTGTAGAGAATATTATAATTATAATTATAAATACATAACTGACTATCGTTTATGCATAATAAAAAGATAATCAATAAAATATAAAATTCTATAGAAAATTCAATGAAAAATTGAGATAATAAATATAGTGTATAAATATATGTTGATATCAAATTTAAAAAAAAACAAAAAATACCTAGAAAATTTCAGGGTCAATTGATATGCAGAATAGACAAAAAAAAAAAAAAAAGGAAAGAAAAAAATAAAACCTGCGAATGTAAAAAAATAGGATGAGAAATAAGGGCGATATGGATGAGGGAGAGGATGAAGAATCCGATTCTCCGCGTATCCGTGTGCGCCCACCGTATGTCCCTCCCATCAACTCGATTGTCATTCATGCGTTGTGAATCGGCAGCTTATTTTTAGAATGACTGAATGAAAGTGGAGTACCCCCCGCGCGAATCGTAGAGTAATGCCGGATTGGAGACACACGAAGACGCGAGTGATGCGAGTTCTTGTGTGTTTTGCTTTCCTTCTTCCCCTTCTTTTTCACCTTCTTTTTCTTCTTTTTATTCTTCTTCTTTCCTTTTCATCACACTATTCTCTGTTGTTACACAAGATATAACTTGGAATACTCACGTGTGACGAATATGCGTAGCAAAACAAATAAATAAATGCCGGGATAGCACAAAATAATTTCCATTTTTTGTTTGTTTGTTTTGTTTTTTTTTATTTTCATTCTCTACATCCTCATGTTTATTCATTGCTTCATATATATATCTATCATTCTGAATAAAAATGTGAATTTCAATATTGTATATCAAATTTGAATGGCAAATATAAATTCAATCAAGTTCGATGACTTTTTATTTTTATTTTATATATTAAAGAAACAAAAAGAAAAAAAAAAAAAAAAAAAACATAAAACAACAGGTAAATAAATAAATAATCAATATAAAAAAATTTTTTAATTACAAATATATTATGTATGAATAATGAAAATTATATGATAAATATTGTAAAATAGCATCTTATCAAAAATCGAAAGATTACAAAAGACTTTAGGAGAGAACCTTGACCCAGGTCGGACACATACCGCTCTTGGCTCAGTGTAAACACAAGAACACGTGATGTCTCGGATCACTCACAACCTTATACATATAGTATCCATATACATATATGTATACGTATATTGAGTGTACACACGTACCTAATACATTTATGTAAATATACGTTTACAACACACGAAACAATGACTTTGTCAATTAACAGTACGCAATTTCCATTTGCTTTTTTTTTTTGTTTTATTTTAATTCTTTTTTTACTTTATTATTTTTTTATTATTACTATTATAATTATTTTTTTGTTTCCAATACTATGTTTATATACGTGTTATTAAGATAAGACTTTTTTTTTTTTTTTTTTTTTTTTTTTTATGAATGAAAATGACGATTTGTTTCGTCAGTATCAATATCGTATTTTACGTGAATGGTTGCGGGAATCGCAAAATTAATGACCTCACAGTCAACACCGATACCGACTGGTGAATCGTAAGAACAAAAGTGTGTGTGTGTGTGTGTGTGAGAAAGATAGAGAGAGAGAGAGAGAGTAGCATTAAACGAGAGAAAGATTGGAATGAGGGAAGAAGTCTTTCTTGTCGTTGTTCTTGGTGATTGTGAAGGCGCGTTCAAACGAACACCCATAGAGTAAACTCACGCGCGCGCACGTGCTGCTCCCGTTTGTCGACTGTGTGTCGCATCAGCCACGCGTGCTCTCGGTTATATGGGTCGAGTCCGCGACAACAACGTTTCTCATCCCCTCCCGATTCTCATGAAATAGCGGGATTCGCGAGAGGATAAACGGTACGGTACCGTTCACCCATATATATCTTGTATATGTATATATACATACATATAATGGTGAGACTCTATAGATGCAGTGACATTGTACTGCATCCAGTATCTTTACATTTATACTTGCCCACCACAAATTCGTATTCGATTTAACTTTTTTTTTTTTTTTTTCTTTCTATAAATATATCATCAATTAGATTTGATCTATGTTGGCGGTTTTTATAATGATTGATTTATCTATTAATATATTGATTATAATTCATTTAAAGACCCATTAATTGGCTTAATTAGTAGTCAATTATCTATTTTGTATTTATTTATTTATTTATTTATTTTTTTTTTTTATCTGTCATATCAATTGAATGTCCCTTTTTGAAATAAATTTATCATGTATTTTTAATTTTACACAGGAAAAAACATAAATTTTATGTCAGACCAAGTATATATATATATATATTTTCAATTGTATATTTCCATGTATAATCGGATTAATTTCTCGTTTGAAATTCTGAGCCTGTTAATGTGCATACATATAAGAGTAAAATAAGAAGAAAAAAAAAAAAAAAAAAAATGTTCGTGCCACTCAACTTCACAAAGCTGGACATGGGACTTGAGTTGAGAATTGTGGTTTGATGTTTCGCATGGTTTGTGGTGATGAAGAATTCCATGCTTCGTGGTCTACACTAATGATCCGAGAGAAGGCCTACATCCACATTATATATACGCCACTGCATCTGTTGCGCATATAAATTTTTTATTTGTATAAATATATACATACAATGTTTTATCTGATGCAATATAGAATGACGAGATTGACGTATTGTTATATACAAATATATTCAATAATTTCAATAATATTATGTGATTGTAATATATAAATTCACATCATCTTTTTCAATATTTCAACGAGAATAAATTATTCACGTGTGGGACACCTGTAAATTATCTTTTCATCCCCGTGACACACTTGTACACCATGTAAATATATATAAAAACACCTGTTACATCGATTTATATACGTACATGAGTCTTTCCACATTCGTTTATTTCCTCACTTGACTGATACTTTACTATTGTATATTGGTGTTGAATATTATTCAACAGTTTTCGTTTATACCGACGGTTTAAAATTTTAATAGATGGCAGCACTTATCAGCTATATATTTTGATGTTTGTAATATTCACATAATTGCTATTCATGTCAATTTTTATATTCATATATTGTACACATATCACAAAAATGACACAATTCACATTTATTTTAGATAGCAGTTGTATCACAACTGTGATATGTATATGATATGTTCATTTTTCTTGTTAAATCTATTGAGCTGAAATATTTTTTTTTGTTTTGTTTTTTTTTTTTTTTTTTCGTCATAAATATTTTTGAATTATTCAAATAACGATGTTATTATTAATATTATTATTTTGTAACTGAATATTGATAATAAAACATATTATATAATATTTGACTGTTTTATATGACGTGATTTGACGAGGTAATAAATTACGTGGGTTTTTTTACCATAAAGCGTAATGACATTCTATGGATTTCGTATTAAATCTCTTTTGCTTGTTGAATAACGGCTTGAGACCTCTACAATCCTACACTTTCGGTCGTTTTACGTCAGAAGATGACGTCAAGTTCGTTCTTGACGCGAATCACTCCCACTCTACCACTCTACCACACATCCACATTCCCACTTTTCCTTTTGGATTTACTCATGGATTAGCTCGATGATAAGAAAATTGTCCTATCATTCATACACTCATTTTCCCTTTATTTATATTTAAAAATGATTAAGTAACAATACATGTGATAAACGAAAAAAAATTAATATACACATTATTAATTTAAATATTTAAAATAAAACAATTTTTTTTCAATAATTTACACAAATATTTTTATTCTCCCCAAATAATTGGATAGATTTTCTTTTTTTTTTTTTGCTTTTTTCGATATATTTTAATATTGAGTAGATAATTTGACACAATTTATGTATTTTCAAGTAATTATTAATTGTTTTTTTTTTTTTTTTAGTTATCACGAATAAAACAAAACAAAAAAAAAATACTTCAAATCAGAAAAAGATTATTTTATTTGTGGTAAATATACATGTAATAAATTGACGTAAATCAAGCAATAGAGACCTATATAAGTCTTGACGAACTATATTATTCATGCTCTATCGACATCACTTTAGTTCAGAGAATAAAGTTATACTCACGGGGAAGATGTATGAGTCATTCAGCCACCTTATAGAAACATTTGTTGAAGCATTCTCACTCTTTCTCTATTTCAGTGAGCTCTATACAGGTTTGGTGACTATTAGATCATTGACCTTAGGTACTCAGCAACACATAAATGGCAATCTGAGAGCATAATAATAATAATAATAATAATAATAATAATAATCATGTGTGTAAATGAGAAAGTTAATTATTATTGTTTAAAGTACGTAATGCTATTCAAAAAAAAAATAATAATGATAATAATTATAACAAAAAAAAAACAAAAAAAAAATCAAAATCTACAGATTGATCGCTAATCGGATCAACCATTATGTCGTTTGGCATTTTTTTCAACTTTCTCATTTTCTCTTTTCTCATTTGAAGGTCAGACCAGTTCTCTCCCAACACCATAACGACGTAAATATCTGTAGAAAAATATCATTATAAAATTCATAATATTTATAAGAAAATTTTTAAGTATATATATACGAATAAATGTATATGCATGTATATAAATGAGAAAAAAAAAGAATGTTATAGGATGAAAATTGAAAAAAAAAATGGAGAATTAATGAGAGACGGGGATGAAATTACAATGAATACTGTGATTTTACGTGTTTGTAACTGCGAGAACTAGGATAGAAATATTGTTGTAATTATTATTTAAGTGACGAGAGACACGATTGCCATAATTACGATGTCAAGGGCAATTTATCTATTATTTATTATCTGATATTATATTGACGATATAACAGCGGTAATGATATAATAATTATAATAATAATAATAATAATAATAATAGAGATATTTATATTAATTCATTAAATTTCAATTAGAATAATAGATTAAAATTGTTCATATGTTTTTGATTGTGATTGCAATAAAACATATTGTGTATATCACATAACAGTTGTTTTAATTGTGCATAATTCACAAATTTTTATTAGGCGAAAGCGGAAACCCATTGAGATGTAAAAATATATATGTCGTAGGAACAGGAAGTGAGAACGCAATTATTCATGGATTCATGTTGAATATGAACAACAATTATGTGAAATCGATAAAAAATCTATGTATTAATACAATTGTGTGATGACAAAACTCATTGATTAAATATATTATAATTGATTATTTTGTTGATTCATTAAATGACAATTGTGTTATAAAATGAATAGATTATCAGTAATTTTTCAATTTAATAATAATAATAACCGATATTTATATATATATATATATATGCAATGTTTATTTACGCACAATATCTTTTATCGGCTGCTAAATAATCATTGACAATACTGAAGTAATTTAATTTCCGCGCTACTCTATATGTATTACTACGCCATATATATATATATATATATATGTGCACACTTCAATGCATGCATTGGTGTATTATGTTATAAACATTGAACCACTGGACTAAGTACAAAAAAAAAAATAATAATATAAATGTTGATTGTAGAAGCTGACTTTTGTGCAATGGGGTTATTGAGTCACATTGCAGTTGACAAATACGACAGTGAATAACCCAAATAAATGATACAATTCATTTTTTTCTTCTTTTTTTGATATATATATACACATATATATACGTATATATGATATGGAGGCCAGGACATTACACAATTTTCGCTGGTGGAGCATGAATTTTCCAGATCATTAATAGACTGAATCGTCCCAACAAAAATTATACTTGTATGCTCTTATTTTGATTATTCATGCAGTGAAATGCATATATCTAATTTCAGCTCATAACTTGAATTTGGATCCTGAAAATTATTCACATGGAATAATAAAATAAGAACAATGATGATGATGATATATATAGACAAAACAAAAAAAAAACAAAAAATTGTTTTCAAATAAAATTCATCCGATGAATTACGATTTTATTTATAATTTATTAATTTATTATGGATTATAAGATGAATATACCTATATTTGGGCGCGAAAAATTGTCATCCAGATGAAGATAATTTGAATGTGTAAATCCTAAAATTGAAATTATGAAATGGATGATAGTGGCGTTGGTGGAGTAAAATAACGATAACCAAATGGAAGATGTCGTATTGCGCGCATGCGCTTCCTACGCCATTGGAAAAGTAGGCCCACACACAACACACACAAACATATGTACTTATGGATGTGTACACCTACACTCGTACGTACATACAAATATACACACACTTCTCATATTTCATTTTTCATCTAATTGTGAATTTGAATAATTCTAAACTTAAAAAATGAGAATGAGACAAATATAATATTTATATGATGATATATTAGTTGAAATATGAGTATGATATTGATTTATAATTTACAGGGTGTATTATACAAGTGTGTATTTTTTATGTATAGTCAATGAAATCAATTGTATATATTCGCGTGTTTTTATAGATATATATGAGTATAAGCCCGAATCGCTCGAATAATCGACGATTCGACGTCACTGTAGATGCGCAATCATGGGTGCGCAAACGTATACAATATTTGAGGAGGTGGTCGTGGCAGGCCACTGGGAACCATCCACTAAGCAACTTTGGACAACTAAGAGTATAATGTCTGATAAGACGTGTGATGGGTCTCCGTAAGACTTAACTATAACTACTGTCATATATCAATGTATTTTTGTTTCGGAATTATTGACAGGCGGATAATAATTATCGGTGGATACAAAGTTAATATAGCAATTATAAAATAAAGGGACATGAAAAATTCATATTATTGTGTGATTAAAATGAATATGATTAAAAAGACAAAGTGGTGAGACAAAATTTTTGGATACAGAGACGATACACGTAGGACGAGTGAGTGCAAGGGAGTATACTCGACGAATACTGAGAGGGGCACTACAGGGGCCAGGGAACAAGAGAAAAGTAGTCGCTTCACATTACGTATTTTGCGTCGATGCATAGCCAACATATATCCATACATATAATATATATGTATGTATATGTATTTTTTTTTTTTGTCGTAGCTACATGACAAAAGAGAACGTATATATATATTCATACGATCCATTGAAAATTGCATTTAAACGTGAATTCACCAGATGAATTGTATATGAATCTTCAAGATATTGAGATATATTTAATAGAGTAAACAGTATTCAACTATTGTATTTGATTATATCAGATTTTCTTATCAGTGATACAAAACGGTGATTGGATTGCGTATCCTCAGACACTGAAGTGTGATATATAACTACAGATATTATTCATTCGAGAATGGAGGCAATCGCCAAGCACGATTTTACGGCTACTGCCGAAGATGAACTCAGTTTTCGTAGGAATCAAGTTTTAAAGGTACACACACACACACACACACACCCATACACACATACATATATACATACACGCGTATATATATAAAGACATATGTGCCTTTATATATGTATAGCTAAATTGTTTTATTGAAATACCTGTTACTGAAGTCAAATCACTTGTTTGCATTTTATTTTATCCCAATGAAATACGAGTCGTGTAAATGGGTTGTGAGCGGTCATTTTATGCTTATACAATAATAATATTTTTTCCAATTGCATTGTTTGCAGTCGAGCCATTCAACACACACCATAAACCAACTCTTTTAATGAAAACAAACAATTAACTCTTATGGCAATACTGATACTTTAGTTTGAAATGTATCAATGAAATGTTTTATTATATTTTGTTCTTGCTTTTTTTTTTTTTTTTTGGTAGATTCTGAACATGGAAGATGATATGAATTGGTATAAAGCTGAACTAGATTCCAGGGAAGGTTTGATTCCCAGTAATTATATAGAAATGAAAAATCATGAGTGAGTTTTATAATTTCATTTGACTTGTCTAAATATATATTTTTTTTTTTCTGAAAAATTATTCACATGCGTTTTTACTACTTTTAGTTGGTATTACGGACGAATAACAAGAGCTGATGCTGAACGATTACTTTCAAACAAACATGAGGGTGCTTTTCTCATCAGAATCAGTGAAAGTTCACCTGGTGATTTTTCTTTATCTGTCAAGTAAGTTTCCTCTCATAAATTATTTCATCACTATTTATTCTAAATTATTATATTGGAAAAAAAAAAACAGTAAAATTAATTATCTCAATTTGAATTATGTTTTGCTTTCAGATGTTCTGATGGTGTACAACATTTTAAAGTTTTGAGAGATCAACAGGGAAAATTTTTCCTGTGGGTTGTCAAATTTAGTAGCCTTAATGATTTAGTAGAATATCACCGTACGGCATCAGTATCACGCTCACAGGACGTTAAATTACGTGACATGGTGCCAGAAGAGGTATTTATAAACAATTAAAAACAAACATTGAATAAAATAATTTGTATATAATTAAAATAATTGTAGAATAAATCAATTTCAAATAATAGTTGGAAGTAACATATCACGATGTATATATCTAACCTTGAAACATTATGTATTGTTGTATTTTACAACAGGGTAATTATTTATGTTACTGTTCTGTCTCATTTTCAGTGTTTAGTTCAGGCATTGTATGACTTCACACCACAAGAGCCCGGTGAATTGGAATTCAGAAGAGGCGACGTAATAACTGTAACAGATCGTACGGATCAACATTGGTGGCATGGCGAAATTGGAAATAGACGAGGTTTATTCCCATCAACTTATGTTACGCCCTATCACTCTTAGGTAAACAAAACAAAAAAAATATATATATTAAAATTGAAATATTATAAAAAATATGGGAAAAAAAAATTATCATCTAATATTTTTATAGATTATTATTTCTACATCAAAGGACCATAGTCGGCCCCATCTTTTCCATCACCATGTACAGAATCAGGTTAATCTGCGAAATTATTCGTCGAGTTTATTATTTTGCAAATTTCCCCTCTAAGTGTGGGCTATTTGGGTATAATTGGGCCAATCAATCAAGTGGGAAAAAAAACAAAACAAAGAAACACTCTATTGTCATGTTGCAATTATGCGCGTAAACGCGAGTGTATGTGTGTGTGTGGGTATGTGTGTTTGTTTTTTTTTTTTCTAACGTTCTTTACATTAAAAAATATGATTGGCTTATCTCTTAGTCCACATGGAAAAATAACGCATGTATAAATATTCGGAATAATAATTGTGCGATACTATTAAAGGCAGTGTTTGGCTTAATCCTATAAGTTTCTGCTCACCATATCAATGAATCATATTTAATATAGCCATTAACCGAATGTGTATACTTTCTCGTTGTATTGTTCAACACTGCGAAATGAATTTTGTACTTTTTTATATATATGGGCAAACGTAGTAACTTGATTGTTGTTTTCATTAACAATTTAGGATTTGGCCACACTTCATGAAACTGCCGAAAAACAAAAAAAATAAATGATAACACACAACACCAATGATATATATTTTCAAATGAAAGTGCGTTGTCTCTCATAGCCCACCCATGAAAAGCTTTGATGAGATGTTGATTTTGTTTTCATTATTATGACGATGATGATGATGATGATTATTATTATTATTATTATTATTTCAATCACTACAGCATTATTGAAATATTTTCTGTTGTATTTTTTTTTTGTCAGCCACTTTTTACGAAAGTAATTTGGGCTGTAAAAAAAGGCCTGACATTTCTTTAAAATTATTATTTACGAGTATATTATATGTATCATTTTCGTTTTTGAAGTTGAAGATACACCGCATGGGTGTTGAATATGAATGTGAATATATATATTTGACATTAGTCATAATCGGGTAATTATGAATTTAATTTCAAAATAATCGAAAGCGTATTTAAACATAGTTCTATGATAGATCTTGAATTTTTCGTATAAGTTCCTTCCGCACATATGTGTTTATAAGTACTTGAAAATACGTGACATAAATAGAGAAAAAAAACAAAAACAAAAACAAAAACAAAAATAATGGAGAGATAATAAAACTTAGAACTATTTGCTTGTATTGCTGACGTGAGTTATATATAAGATTTGGATATTTAACAGTTGCTACGTCATCAGTTGTTTGTATTTCGTTTCAATTTGAATGGAGTATTGTTTGATAATTGTTTTTTTTTTTTTTTTTTTCGTTTTTTATCGCACAGTATCCATTTAATAATCAAATAAATTCATGTATGAAAAATAAATTGAACGTGTCGATCATGTTGATCGTAATTATCGATTTAAAGTTACAATTTCAATCAGAAAACTTGAGTTAAAAATATGCGTAATTTTTTTTCTGTTCTGACAATAATCTATACGTAAAAGTGATAAAATTTGTGACCAAAATATTTTTGACGTTCTCTTTTTTTTTTTTTGCTTTTGAAAAGTTTTTCTTTTCTTTGTATACAATTTTATCTTGACTTTATCATGTAATTATTATTATTATTATTATTATTATTACATTATTATTGCGTTCATGTTACAGTTTATTGATAACAATATATCATATTAATCGAATGTCCAAATTTATTTATGATTACCTTGAAAAAAGAAAAAAAGTGTATATGAAAGTAAATAACATTATTGTACGTGGCATAACATATACCTTAATATATAACTATAAATTGATGAATTTAAAAACTTTCTTGTCTCTGAAAATGTTATAAATATCAAAAAAATTGTTTATTATTATGTAGACAGGTAGTGATTACATCGAGGGCAATGAAATTATTACGGCAAGTTTACTTAAACGTATAAATTTATTATTTATATTATTCTATTATTAACAAACTAGTCTATATGATATATATCTTCCCGCTGTTTCTGATGGCCGGATAATTTTCACAACTTGACCACGTTTCAATCCAAAATAGCGGGCCACAGGATCTCCCGCTTGAATTCGCATTAGTTGATTTTCTTTTAGCTTATAACGCATGAGTAATTCTTCTTTTTCGTCTGGCGTTAAAACAATATGTTCCGGTACAAGTTCATGTTCAGTAATATTAATAAGCAATTCCGATTCGAGAAATTGCTCTAAAATATATTTGGGTGCCATATCAACTAATGATTGTTTAGCAGAAGGTGTCATGCCTTGTTGAACAACAATAATCGCTCTGTGAACATAAAAAAAGAAATTTTCACATAAATTGACACATATTTACCATCGAAATGAATATTTTCAATTATTTACCGGTGGATTTTTTCTTCTTGCATACGTTGACAATATGTTTTAATTGTTTTGATTCCAATTTTCGGTTCATCAGGAAAAAATACAAATAACTGATCCGTTGGATCATCGTTATGAGCTACTAATACAATTAAATCACTACGTGCTGGTCGTTTTTCACTTGGCTTGTCGCCAAATTGTTCTTTGAATTGTTCTAATGTTTGATCTAATTCATCTTGTGTTACAAGGTAACCTCTATCGTGGCATAGTTGCATGACTGTTTTTCTAATTCTCCATAATTTATACGTTTCGGCTTCGTCATCCATGATGTTAGTGAATTAGTTTGTCAAAACTTTTTATTTTTATGTGTATATATAAATGTCGAATATATAATATTCGGTGGGATAAATAAAGTATCGTTTATAAAATTAATTCACGCTTGATTAGTTTTGCCGCACAATCTCCTAAATATTTAACAATTATCTTTTAATAACTGCGTAGGAAACTCAATTATTTTGTAACTACTGCGCACATGGCGTTGCACTCAACATATTATAGTTACAATACACGCCACCAAGCGTCATTATGCTCTAACAAAAATTATTCTAACCAAAAGATTATGAGTTTTTTCATCAAAAAGAGAGTTATGTTCACCATGAAGATTATTTATCAGGTGAATGAAAATATACGATAATCTGCATGAATACGCACATTGATCTAGATTGTGTTGTCGAGCTAAATTACTTTCATGATCACGAAAAATATGTGTTATGTATTTGAATATGACGGGAGCTCGCTCTATTTACTGTTTTTTTTTTTTTTTTTTAATCAGATGGGATGCAGATAATTTAACGTATCTATTGTATTTATGTGTGATCAATAATACTTATTGTCACGGAAAAGGATACAATTTATTGTTAAATCATTGTCGTAATACATTTTCATATCATTTCAAATTTTTTAATACATTTGCACACTTTTTTGTATAGTAATTGCGCGCGCATTCCTTATATTATAATAAATGATGGCGAAAAATGAGTGGTGTGAATTTTATAACTATTTTTTTTTTTTTTTCTCATTTTTTTCTCTTCATGCAAACAGTTTTATGTACTTCATGAAAACTAACACAAAAGTCATGTCGATATTTGTAAACGATGAATGTGAAGCCTAAAAAACAAGGAAAAAATGTTTTCGACCCCGTGTATGGATGAGATGAGAATCGTTTATTGTGTGGGTTAGACACTGGTAAAACAGTGTCTCTCTGTCTCTGTGTTTGTGAAAGGGATATAATGCAAATTTGGTGTAGGTGGTGGAAATCGCGACTGGCGATGACATCGAAACGGATCGATAAAGCACGCTGCAATCTGGAAGGGATCGTTCAGCGAGGGCGGAGTGGGTGGTAGTAGTTGATGATAAAGTTGTCTGAAACATAAAGAGGATAGGATAATATTTGGGTATACGCGTCTATTTGTCCCTTCGATTTGGCCGCTTTAATATTGGCGGTTTACAATGTAGTTATGCCGAAAAAAAATACAAAACATGTAAAGACAACAGGGACAACAAAGAAGACGCGTGGTAGTGATTCTACGAATACAGAACCAGTCGTTACGAATTTTCGTAGTGTTCATATTGGTGTTAAAAATGCTAAGCGATGGTTATCATTGAAAAAACGTTTAGGATTTACATCTGATGACGATTTGGCTGTTCATCTGCTTGATCTTGCTGACAATAATGTCCGGTATGTTATCGTAATTATTTTATTAATTCGTCATATAAATTTTTTATTTATTTGTTTATTTAATTTTTTTGACAATAATTGAATAATTTTATACCACATGGGCATTACCGTCACGGCTCCGGGATTACCCTACCGCTGTCAATAGTCGCCATGTTGCTAAAAATATAGAGATTAAACAATCGCGCGAAATTCGAATAAAATTGTATATGATTTTTCAGGCCGAATGACAAGTGTAATCCGGTGGAGAAACAAAAAGAGGATCGGGATGAAGAGACAAATTTTCAAGGTATTCGTAATCAACATAGATCAGGTTCACGACGTAGCCCAAGAAAACAACTTCATTCACTGTCTGACGGGCAAGTGCAAATGGATGCTGATATATATTCGAAAAAATCTAAAGTACCTCAAATAAATATTGCTAATCAACAAAATGGAAAGCATAAATTGAAACACCATCGAAGTAAAACTAAACATCATAAAGATAAACGTAAAAAGAAAAAGCATACGAAGAATAATGAGGCAAATAGTGTAGCTGTAAATACTAATGATGATAATGCAACAATAAATGTGGAACCAGATAAAATTAATGAACAAAAAATAAAATCACTAAATAATAAATTAGGTAGTGATGATGATGATGATGATGATGATGATGATGATGATGATGATGATGATAATGATGATGATAATAATGATACTGTTAGACCTATAAAATTAGATGTTGGGTTAATAAATATTCGTGGAACAAGAGATGAATCTGTTATTCAAAAGACTGAAAAAATAGATAATATAGTATTAGTGAATAATTTAGATAGTGAAAAAAATATCAATGATAATATTCACAATGATGAAGTAAAATTAATTAATGATGAAAATCAATTAGATTTGATGAAAAATTCATTGTCACAGCGTTCAGTTGTGAAACATACTGTCAGCAATACCGTATTTGACATTGCAAATGATACTGTTGTTCCTGATAAATTACAAAAAACAAATGATAATCATAGCCATGATAATGTTACAACTGATGTCGATAAAAATAAATTAGATAATTTTAAAATAAAAGATGAGTTGGATGAAAAGCGAACAAAAAAGAAAAGGAAATATTTGAAACATAATGCTGAGAATTTCGATATAAATGATACAATATCTGAGACAAGTGTCAATGAACCGACGTACAAGCATCGCAAAAAAAAACACAAACACACAAATGAACATAAGAATAAAAAAATTCATGATGTACGTAAAGCACCACAGGACGGAATGATTCCGATGGAAATGCGAGAAACGCAATCAGATGCAAGTGAAACAATTATTCCAACGGGAGAAAATTTATCTCAAGTTGATTTGGACAATGATGACAACATATTGGAGCCCCAAAGATTGGCAATAAAAATAAAATTGTGTCAGGATTGTAATAATCGTCATATTCAAGGCGCTTGTCCACTAATATCAGGTACATACGATATATCTGATGTGCTTTCATATGAAGAATGGTTAAATAGACACAAGCATAATGAGGAAGTTATGAAAGCAATTGCGATTGAAGATCCTATGTCTGACGGCTATGGGAAAGTAGTAGAAGATGGCTGCGAATCTGATGATGATTCTCCATCTGATCAATACAAATCAAAAACAAAAGCTCAAAGCGAAGAGAAACGTTTGCAAGTTGACAGTGAGCGGCCATTATATGCACGCGCATCTTTGCCTAATTGTTTACAATTAAAAATGACAAAAACTGAGCATGGTCTTGGTATATATGCAAAAGATGCTGTGCCGATGTATGCGAAATTGGGTCCACTTATTGGTACAGTGGTAAAAGAAATGGACATTCCAGATGATTTTCCAATGCGACATATTTGGGAATTAGAGAGTGATAATAAAATTTCATATATAAGTACAACAAATCCATTAAAGAGTAATTGGATACGTTATATGCGACCGGCTGAGACAAAAGAAGAACGCAGTGTTGCAGTAATTACAAAAAATGGTGAATTATATTTTGTCACCATACAAAATATTGCACCGGGTGATGAACTAACATATTGGGCTGATTCACCGTCATTTACATGGACGCGAAAAAATAAAACGGATAAAACAAATTGTGGCGGTTGTAATTTAACATTTACTCATACAATATATTATCGTCTTCATTGTTGTATCTTCCACGACACTAATTATAGCCTTACAATTCGAAAATATCATTGTAAAGTTTGTGGTGCTGCAGTATTGGGTAAAGATAATATTATGAAACATGCAGCAGAATTACACGGAGGACGTGGTGCATATCAATGTCAATATTGTAGAAAATTTTTCTTGCGTCTGAATTACTTGGAAATGCATCGGACTTATGGATGTGCCCAAAATCCTCAACGTTCACGGCCATTGTGTGATTTTTGTGGTCGTAAATTTTGTCAGCCACAAAAATTGAAAGTTCACATTAAAAGAATGCACAGTGGTAAGCATTTAATTTATTCTCATGACTCAGCTATGTCACAAAATTTAATTTCAAAACTACTTTCTTGTGTGACACTACAGATATGTCGGAAGTACTTAGAGAATTCCAATGTAAATTATGTTTGAAACTCCTTGGCTCTCGTGCTGCGCTTCAACGTCACATGAAGGAAGTACACCACAAGGACGTGGTTGCTGCAGCAACTTGCGATCGATGTGGTAAAATGTTTCAGAATAAGAGTAATTTAAAAATTCACATGTTAACACACAGTGGTGTTAAACCATTTAAGTGAGCATATTCGATTATTTTTCTAATCACAATCAGCTCTCAAATGTAAAAAAAAAAAAGAAAGTATCAATTATTATTTTATTTTATTCTATCGTAGATGTAAAGAGGGTGGATGTAAAGCAGCATTTACAACAAAACAATGTTTACAATTTCATTATAAAAAAGTTCATGGTCTTACTGAAGAAATGATGCCGAAAATTGAACGATCGGTTGCTTATACTTTTGATGCATATAGCGGTGGAATGCTAGAAGAAGATATGGAAATCAGTAAAGCATCCGAATCTAAAATAGAAGATTGTCAGGTACAATCAAAATGATATATAAATATTTATATTCGTGGGTTAAAAATTTATTTTTATTGTGAATGTATTCATTTATTTATTTATTTATTTATTATTATTATTTTTTTTTTTTCAGGATGAAGGCAGTGGTATGACATTATTGGATGATTGCAGTTCGGAACATAATATAAAAACTAATACTAATACTCCTGTCGAATGCCTTGAGTCATCTACGCAAATTCAGCCACAACCCGATTTGGATTCACTAAATGATACTCTCGGTCATGAATCACCAAGAGATTCATCATTTCATCAAGAAATAGCACATGTAGATATATTAGATTCATCTTTGACTAACTTACGTCAAGATTCTGATATTTGTGCACCGTCACGGATGCAGAGTAAAGGTAGCAAGAAATGGATGGGTGAATTTAATCCGCCATCCATTCCGAAAATCTCTGAACATCCGCATTCAGTTGACATAACTTCAAGTGACGTTTACGAATTTGATGAAAATATTAAAACGGATAATGAGCGATCATCACCTCTGCCAAATACATCCACATTAATGGAAGATGGTAAACTCGCTTTGAGTGTTTATCGACGGACAGAAAGCACAAATGCCAGTTTACTCGTTGAAGCTGCATTAGACGCTGCTGAACGAGATATTGGTGCTGTTTCAAGTCCAATGCTTGAAGGTAATGATCGGGACGGAAATATTTATTCAATTTCACATCAATTGCAATCGCCATTACCGTCAAGATCACCCGAAAATCATTTAGAAAGTTATATTCAACAGCAAGATGATCTTATGTCACCAGTACCAACTCCAGACAATCGAAATCCATCATCATCTCCAATCCATATTCACACTGATTATCATTTACATCGAACTGTAGATTATATAAATACAAGTAGAACTCATAATATCGAACAATTTTTACATCATGATGAACTTCAACGAAGCTCACCGCCAAATAATTATATGCATATGTCACAAGGTGATTTAAATTCATTATCAACAACGTCAAACACTCGTTATTCCGATGCACATCATCATCATCATCATCATCATCACCATCATCATCAAGTACCTACAGAAAATTTATCAAGTGACGAAGGCGATTCAGTTGCACAAAATTTGAGTATTTCCGCGAAAGAAAAAGGTCTACAATTAGACTTGTCAACGTCTTATAAATACGATTCACTTGATTTAGAATTTGGTAATAGAGAACGAGGAAATTTTGAGCCACTTGTTTTAAATAATGGTGAATTGCAAGGATTAGACATGTCAGCACGTGGATTTCACACATTTGGATCACAAATACAAAATAGTCGTTATCATCATCATCATTTGTATGAAATTACTGATCGCCAGAGTGTTGATCTCAGTCGAACAGGTGCTTATTCAATATCACCTCCACCGCTATATCCTCACAATGACCTATTACGCGTAGTGAGTTTGGATTTGACGCCTGGCGGGCGGCATAGCGTCGATTTAAGTCTTTCGCGTTCTCATCATTTGCATGGTACAAGTTCAAGAATGATTACGAGTCCACGGCCACCGGGTGCTACTACTCCACACATGGTCCCAGAATTAATTGAAGGACGAATGGTATCATCTTCACCGCCGCCACCAGCGCCACCATCATTACCAAGTTATAATCCAACTTATCCCGTGAGTCCTGCACCATATCATCCACCACGACCTGGATATCATCATTATTCGGGATATTATTAAATATCCTTACTTTTCTGTGAAAAAACAGCAGTTGATGCAGTCTTTTTTTTTATATATATAATTTTTATGCTGTTGTAGCACATAATAGGATTTAACGAAATTATTTAAATTCATAAATTGTTTCATTTGTTTGATTGATGAAAAATTTTAATATTTGACGATTAGTTACTGGATAATAATCGAGAAATGATTTGAGAGTACGAATTGCAAATCAATATTTTATGTTGATTATTTTTCTCATTTATTATTATTATTTTAAATTTTTGTTTTGTTTATTAGGTCCTTTTCTTATTATAGCATCAATATGGTATTTATTATTTTTTTTTTTTTTACAATTTTTACGTAAGAATTGATCTGCAACATATTATTTGAGAATTTTTAGATTTATTAAATACACTCGGATAATTAATAATTATTTGGGATGCGTAATAGTTGATATGAACATTAGGATTATGATAATGGGGTGAAAATAAGACAGCGTCCATTCTTATTCTAGTCATTGAAAATAGCTGATTATCTGGATAAAAGAATTTAATTTGTGCAGATGAGATACGGATAATTGTTTGTAAATATTGTCCTTTGTGTAGGAAGTTGAGCTAGTAATTTTTTTTTTCGGCTTTCTCTCATACAACACTCGAAAATAGTCTTCTGCAAAGTCAATATTCATTATATATTAACGTAAATTGACATTCAAATGACACCAAAGATATTAAATAAATGATGTGAAAACTTGTGTGCCAAACTGGTTAAAGCGAAATAAAATCAGCCGCATAATGGAGATTTTCCAGCAATTTTTTAGAATATAAAAACTTTCTATTTGATGATTATTATCAAATTTAATATCTATTTTTTTATGTTTGAAGAATAACTTTATATGTATATACACACACACATATATATATATATATTCATAAAAAGGTTTAGTATAAAAATTTAAAAATTATCATCTTTCTTATTTTTATTATTTTGTAGATGTTGAATTAATTTAGTTTAATGTAATGATCTTTTTACATCGGATAGTATCATTTAAATACCTCTATACTTTATAATATCTGAAAATTCAATTTACATAAAATAGAAAACAATCTACTGTATAGATATATTTTAACACAATTTTTATGTCTTCGCAACTATTTCAATCTCCTTAGGTGTGAATTTCTACTTAAACTTAAATTGCAGTATTCAATTAATGTATATCAAGCGCATTTTATATGGCGCAATTTAGCAAAAATCGCTGGTAAAATGAAGTAAAAAAAAAAAAAAAATATATATGTATGTACTTTTGAATGAAAAAAAGTGAAAAAAAAAAATTCTTGATATTTTCGATTAAAAAAATATATAAAATAATGCACGGCCCGCAATAAATTTGTACCAGGTATATTAATTTTAAGAATTAAAATATTCAAATGACCAAAGCAATAATAGAAAAAAATCTCTTCATTCCCAAAATCATTGCTGCATATGTCAGTACAAATGTCATACAATTTTTTTCGATTTTTCTATTATTTTCAATATATAAAAAAATCCGCCGTGCTAAAATAAAGATAAAAAATTCATAGCCTTCTATTTTTTGCTTTTATAAATTAATTACGACGCGTGATAGTGAACAAAGTAATAAGACCTAGAGTCATCGATGCGGCACAAACGATTGCCAGTGAATCGCGATTATAAGTTGGGCATGATGCTTCATCGATGCATCGCCTAAACAAAAGAAAAATAAATTAATTGAGTGAAATTAATCCACATAATGTCGCAATTAATAATTTAATTATGGCAATTTTTTATTTGGACTCACCATTTTTCAATAAAAACGACAACTAATCCCGTGACAACCTTATCTAAAAAGGTGACAATTGAATAAACGAGGGCACTGTTCTCAGTTCTTAGTCCAATGAATTCAGCAGTAACGCTAAGTGCCGTGACCATTGTTATTGAACTCGCTGCGCCAATTAAAATAGCAACAATATATATAACACTCTCATGAGTTCCAGCAAATTCGGTGAGCCCAGCAGCTGCTATTCCAAGCAAAGCTCCCAACAGATAACAAATCTATCGGCAAAATAAACAAAACAAACAAAACAAATAAAGAAAAAAATTAATTATTTATTTTTAATTGATTTTTCTTTTATTACCTTTGTGCCACACGATTTGTTAATGTATTTCAGAGTTAATGCAGCAACAAGCGATGCTAAATATGACGTCAAAGGTACAGTAGCCAATGCTTGTTTTCCACCAACATCTGTTTCTTCAATGTAAAGTGGCAAATAAACTGTCGCTAAAGTAATGAATAATCGACTTGCTACATAAAGCAAGGCCACTTTCAACAATACAGTTATACTGATAGGAAGTCTCGTATTATTTTGATTGATGTTTGCATTACTCGTTGATGCCTCACCATTTACTTTTTTCAATATTGATGGGTTACTCTCCAATAAATGCCCTTTGAGAAATGTGTGAAACAATATTGTCGCAGTGACTCCACAAGCCGTCACAATTAAAACGATATTCTGAAAACAAACAAAATAAAAACAAACCAAAAAAAAAAAATTCCATTTTGTTTTTTATTATTTACATTATTTATTTTTTTACTCACACGAAATTCATAACTGTCTTGTTCACTCAATCGTACTACGGAATTTTTATTTGTCGGTAAAATAATCCACGTAACAATAAATACAAAAACAGCTGCGGCCACTTGCGCTGAATAACTTCATATGAAATAATATTTAATAAATACGCAATGATTATTATAAACAAGATAGATTTATACAAGATTTTTTTTTGTTTTTTTTTAATGATATTTCCTGCTCACCGTATAGCTGTTAAATCCGCTCGTGTCAAAGCCACATTTGTCAACATGGGTATCATTGACAGATGAGATATTTGAACTGCAGCCCATCCAGTTTGAAAAATAATTATACTGAGAATATAAATGGCCATAGACATACCATTTAATTTGTTGAAAAAACTACCAAATATTATTGGAAATGATAGAGTTACGAGAAATGATCCAATAATATGCCATGTTTTTTTTTTTGAATATCTATCAATGAGTACACCAAATACAGGTGTCATTAGTGCATCCACAAGTTGACCTACAATTTATAATCTACTTTATGTTTTAATTTAATTATTATTGAGAATATAATTTACATACCGAGTAATAATAATGCGCCAGCAATTAATGGCTCAAGCAATGAAATTCTTTGTAAATATATTAATGTATAGGAAAACCACATGGCAGCTGCTAGATCATTAAAAATATGACCTAATGCATATGCAATTTTTGTTCGTAACGACAATTTCCCCTCGATAATTGGAATTCGCTCGGGATCTGGTGTCATTTTTATTTCACTTGTCAAGTTCAATTTTTTACAACAAACTAATGTACGTCGAACAATTCTTAGGTAATTTTTTTTACTCCGTTGCCAAACAATGTCAGCATTCCTTGTTAATACACACATACGGATATTTGATGATATACCTGCATTCAATTAAATATTTATATTCATTTATTGCAAAACTATGCGAACAAGGAGATTACAAACACAAGAAATCATTATCACGTATTGAATAACATGATATAATCATCTGATCGTAAAAAAAAAAAATAAAAAATATATTTTCATTGTATAAAAGATTTAAATGAAAACTTTTAAATAACCGAAAAATAATAAATTAAACGTTAAACTTCGCCAATGAAATATTATGTTTGTATTATCACGAATAAAAAAAACAAATAAAAAACATTATACCGGTATCTTTTTATTTATCAGTTAATCGTCGTTATATATAGTGCCTGATCGATTATTGTATAAATAAATCGATAGACATAAAAATAATATTAAATAAGATAACGATAGAGAAAACGTAAAGGAGGATACATACTGGCCTTGATAGAAAACGTTACACTGATGCTCGCGTTATATTCACGATTTGTTTGTCCGCCACAGAAACTCTCACTCACGGACCACCACTGTCTCTTCTTTGCGTCCGTTCACGTTGCTGTCGTAACTTGATATTGTAAAGAGAAACGCGGGCGACCACGCTGTTAGAGAATCGATACCTTCTTGTTCTTGTACGGGCTCTCATGGAGAGATAGTATTCAAAGAGTTCATTAACCGCAATAGCATGACATTTCTTATACGATGATCAAAAATAAAAAAAATTTTATAATCATATAAACATACATTGAATAGAGAATGGGATATTGTTGAAGAAAATTTGTGATGATAGTCTACCACACCTTCTAGAATCGGAAATGCAAACAATGAATTTACTGTATAACTAATTGAAAACAAAAAAAAAAAAAAAAAACATTAAAATTATTCATATCTTTAATTTCTATTCACAGTCGATTCAAATTCGTTGAAAGACACTTTGATCTAATTAAATAAAGTAACGAATTGACTTATTGAAAAAAAAAATATATATATATTTTCTTTTTTTTGTTACAATTATTGAATGAAATAATAAAGACGTCATTTTATTTGTATATATATATACCATATGAATGCTTCAAACTATGTACAAATTTGGCAGTTTTATGATTATGAAAACAGAAAATTCTGATTAATTCTTTGAGTCACGTTAAAGAATTATCATATCATAATTTTAATGATTGTAAATGACATTCTTCTATTGTGTCCGTTGTAGTTGTTGCAATGATTTCGAGAACAAAAAATATAAAAATATTCATATAAATTTCAGGTTTTAAACTGTTATAATATAGTGGCATGATAAAAAAAAGGCATTGGATATTTATTTTTTCCTCTCAATCTGATATTGTTCATTTGTGCTTTTAAAAGTTATTTATTTATATCATTCTAAACTTCTAGCTGAATATATTGATTCCTCAAACTGTCGCAAATGAATCTGAAAGAATTTTATTAACAGTCAGATTAAACAAAAAAAAAACGAAAAAAAAACGAAAAAAAAACTCATTTTCTTCATTGATACGTGATGAAATTTACCTGTAAATGTAAATTGACATCGGCAGAACGACTTAAATATGGAAAATTTCCACCACTCTTCAAGTGTGCTAATTTCGCATTTGGATAACATTTATACATTTCTTCTCGAACAACATTTGACAATGCATATTCATCAAAGACATCAATAATGGTTATTGGTAAATTACCCATTTTATGTGGTTGAACGTAATTTGTAATGCAATTCATTGTTAAACGAGAAGCTAATTCACTTTGAGTCAAAGTTTCCAGCTAAAATTGAACAATTATTGTAATGAATTTTTTTTTTTTTTTCTTCTGTATTTATTAGAGGAAATCAAGAAATATTTCAACTTACTCGTTCGACCATAAAGTCAATAGCATCGATAATTTCTCCATCAGCTTTTTCTGACACGAAATTTCCCATAATCATTTTTTTTAAAACAAGCGATGGTAAAATCCAGAATCTGTGAAAATTTTTTATACAATCAGTAAATTATTTTAAATTGCAAAAATATTACAAAATAATTTAAAAACTCACAAAATTGCAGACTCGTTGTAACTGAAGACAGATGTATCATTAAAAGTATTACAAAGAATAAGTGAAACTACTCTGGGACAATGGGAATTAATTTCAGCAAACTTTTGTGCCATAAATCCACCTACAAATAGAAAAATATTTTATTCAAAATATTTTTCATCATCTTGAATAAAGTATTCTAAATAATATTATCAATGCCCTCATGAGTACTACTATGCCATAATATTTGTACGTTTTAACCTAAAGAAGCGCCAAAAATATGAACCCTATCCAATTCCATATAATCCAAAAGTCTTTTGAATCCTTCACACCATTCTTTGACACTCCAATAAACTGGTGATTCAATCTATCAATTATATTAATTAAATATTAAATATATAAAAGTTTACATTTATATTTATTGGTTATATTCGATAAAATACGATAATAAAAATTTATCTCACCGATATAACTCGATAACCATTTGCTGTTAGGCTTAAAATTTGTTTGAAAAAAATATCTGCAGTGCCACTTACAGGTGGAAGACAAATTAGTGGACATTTTATTGTTCTTGGACCAGAATCATATACTTTCCATCCCTGTGAAAATAATAATAATGTCATTTTATCCAAATAAATTTTTTATAAAACTATGAATGTATACGAATAATTAAATATTTACCTTTATTCCATCATTATCAACAACTATTTTTCGAAGTGGTACAGAACTACGAAAGCTGATATATTCTTTTGAACGTGACAATTCACTTGTAAATGGCATTTCTTTTTTTTTTCATATATATGTATTGTACTTTGACACAATATTGTAATTATATTGAAACAAGATAAAACAAGTAAAATGAAAATTGTTAATACAAATATTAATTGCAGAAGAATTTTATCTCAGCAATGGTCACAATCGCAGGATACACATATATAAATAAAATAACGATACGCATGCCGTGTATATACATATACATATTTTATAAAAGATAAGTAAATATTACTTTTCATTTGAAACATACACTCAGTAGTATGTATTATTGAAATCGAATAATATACATGGTATAATCTACTTTATATAAAACTTCCGGTATCACAATATAAATTAATAATTATTATTATTCAAGGACATTTAAACTTGTATTGACGTCTGTTAATTTAATATTACGAATAAAATACATCTTGATTTATTATTTTGTTTTCCATATTGAAATTGTATATGTAGATGTATATATATTTTAACAAGCGGCGCAGTCTATCGGAATTTTGAATTGTTATTTAGATTGCTGGTAGATGGCGATAATGGAGCTGTTTTAAAGTGATTATTCATGACACGGTAGGTCAGATGGCGATGAAATACACACAACTGCTTGCATTGCAAAATAATTTCAATTTATTTGGATTATATTATAGACTTTCTGAGAATAATTTAATGATATATTTACGTAATCATTTTGTGTTTTATAATAATTTATTTATTTATTTTCAGTTTTATTTTTTTTTTTTTATGCGCACCATTGAGATTTACATTAATTTTATTGAATCATTAGTGTCCAATGATATTGTCGCCTGCATTTTGTTGCAGAAAAAAAAAAACAAAACAAAACAAAACAAAACAAAACAAAAAATACAATCTTATTTATACATGTACATAGCTGTCTATTTATCGAGACAGTTAACAGTTACACAAGATTAATGATCAGCAAACTCAAACGTGTTGTATTAAACTTCTGACTATCGAATTTGTAGAGTTTGGTACTTACAATTTTACTCTCATTTCTCATTTCAAATGTCTACAAAATAAAGTGAATTTATTTTTGCAACCAAAACCACAGTGAATTCACATTTATATCAAACACACACACACACACACACACTTAAGTATGATTTTTACTAAATGTCTTTGTTTCTATATTTATTTTTTGTTTTAGTATAATGATAAATTAATCAACGCTATTATTATTTTTTTCTTTTTTTTTTTTTTGGTAAAAATAATTGAAGACTAAGATATTTGTGTATAAGAAAAACTAACCTGAAAATTTCAATTTCGAAACATTAATATATTTTACAGAATAAATTCCATTGATTATATACATCCGTGAACAATTTGACATATCGAATCGTCGAGCAAATGATGTCGCGAAATCATTAATCTTCTTTAAAAAGTGAGTCACATGATTAAATTTAGTCAAAAGTCGTGTAATAATATGCAATAGAATTTATTATTATTATTTATTTATTTATTTATTTATTTAATTTTACAGAAACAAGTGTAGTCTCGTGGAAAAGATAATATTACTAATTGGCACTAAATATCAAAATAATTTCAATACCCAATCACCGAATTGAAGTTAAGAAGAAAACAGTAGATGGAATAAATCGTTAATTCACATTAACTATATCAATACTTCATAATGATGCACAAAGTCATTAATCTTGAGCAAAAGTAATTTTGCTTCTAGAAGTGGTGATATTCAAGTTCCCCTTTGCTCATCGCTCTTATTTCCCAGTTTCACACCGCATTACCAATATATGTATTACATATATGTACACAAATACTCTATTATCTTTTTCCTGTATTTACCAAACTCCCTCCCACTCAGTTTGCTCAAGTTTTATATTTTCTTTCGTATATTTTTTTCTTACGATCGCGTACTATATATAGTACACGATAATTAATGATTGTTCTCAAACTGGTGTGTCTCATTTTATATTGACTCTTAACTTGAAAATTTTCTTCTGTATAATAATCTCTTATCTGTACAACTATGAGTTTGTTTAAAAAATTTTCTACACATTACTCAACACGTTCTTTGGTACGAATGACTAATTACATATTTATAATGTATTCCCTTCGATATAGTTTGTCGATATTTTCATGACAATCGACATTCATGAGAGAGAGAGAGAGGTGGAAAAAGTGTCTAACGACAATGCAATGAACAAAGCATTTATCTATAAGCTACAGATGAATCGACTAGGGACGTGCACATACAGTTTTATCTCGGATGAATGAAGAAGCAACGAAAGCTGGAATTTCCGGTTGATTCGGCGCACTAACGATGGGGTAACTTTTACACACATGTCCCCATCCATATATGCATTTATATACAATGTATATATTTGTATTAGGTACTGAATGTATTGTCCATGCGTGCCAATCTTCTCGTCAATAATTTACACAATAATGGACACGCACCGCCACACCGCAAATTAGTGAAAAACCGTTGGATTGACCGACGAAGAGGACACATTTATATATATATAAAAAAATTAAGTATATGCATATATGTATATGTATATTGATGTGGTTTTATTATTATTCGAATACATACATATATATATATTTTTAGCCAAGCCCTTTTTCATTTGCTTGACTGGTCAATCTCGAAAGGGTTTTAACGTTTTGCACCCTCTCTCCTTTTCAAAGTGATAATAAACAAAAAAAAAAAGGAAACATAATTTTATTATTCATTAATTTTTTTCAATATTTATTTCACGATATTGTGTAAGAATTGAAAATCTCACGGATAAATGTGAAATAGCAAAGTGAGTAAATGTGATACATTACCGTATGTACAAATATTTGTTGAGAGATGGCCGCAACGAGATGACGATAACGACATACAAAGTAACAGAGAGTTGGGTTGATGATTGGTGTGAGACTGTGATGTGTTTATATAAATTGTAAGTATATGGATATACATATTATAGCTCTGTAAACGTGTACTCCTCAATGTACATATATATAAACTTTAATGGAATTGTGAAAAATGGATGGGCATGAGAATTGTCAATCGAAAGTGCCAAGAAGACATAGCGACAGACGCGGATATAATAATATATTAAGAAATAAATTCTGTGGCTGTCAGGTGTGGCTCTTTAAACATCCTCCCTTTTGCTGTATGCCGCGTTTGCGTCTGCTCATATACCTTAATTATTATCATCATTTATTCGTTTGTCTTTTTATGTGTATACAAAATATTTTATTATTTATATATTTTTATATTAGCTGTTGGATTTCCAATGAATAGTATATGATGAAATCATTGATAAACTCCGTGTAATATGTACGTGTATATATACATATATATTTTTTTTTTGTGATTTTAAATCCATTTAAATGTCTATCTAATTCGAGAGAATGTCCTGTACCAATGTTTATGTATTAGCTTGGGTTGATAATCGTTTGGAGAATTTAGAGATTAGTCAGGACTGTTTGGACTTTCCAAGTCATATTTAAATATATATATTTATATATTGTACATTGTATGTGGAATATATTCACATATATAGTACGTGTATAAAAAGAAAATTTTTATTTTTAAAATAAATAACTGCAACTTTAACTAAAAATAAGAAAAAAAGAATAATAATAATATATAAATATATAATAATAATAAAATAAATCGTAAATTCCGCGACTATATCTCTCACCAAGGATATATTTAACATTCGCGCCAACATGCATATCATTAAACTAAAGTGTATTATACGTTTGTAAACCATAAAACTCCCAATTTCACAGACTGTGACCTTCTTGATACATATATATATATATATATATATAGTTTTGCGCACTCGTAGACTGTACAATTACGTGTAATTTGTAGTCCTAGCATCTCCACCATCTTGACTTTATATGTGTATAATATGAATATGGGGGAGCAACCGAAGCGAAGAAGCAAAAGTTGAAGACAGTTCACTTTTTTTTTCTCTCTCTATCTCTCTCTCTCTCTTGTACTCACTTACCCCTTTCCCTCCAACCCTTTATTTCTCACTGCCTCACTCTTTCTCTTATTCTCCCATTTCATTTCTCTTAAACAAAAACAAAAAAAAAAAAAAAATGTAAAATCTGAAGTGAAGAAAAACGTGTGACTGAAATACAAATTATAATTCAATGTTGCGAAGGAACAGAACAAAAAATATAAAAAAATTATTTATTCCCTTTGGAAACAAATATTTCTTGATAGAAATTTTTTTTAAAATTAACATAAATATATATATATATATTTATCTATATGAATTTACAATTAACATATAATAGTCAAAATAGAAAATTCTATATTATTGAAAATTGTAATTGAGTAGTTTTTAAACAACTCACCCTATTGAGTATTATTATATAATTTCCATTGCTTCACGTTTTCTTCATACAGTCTCACCTTATTTTTACTCGCTATCTCTCTCCCACTTTTTCTCGTCCTTTCGCTAATCGTATCTATTTATGATACTCACAATGTTCAACGATGGCGCGGACGTCCGAGCACAATAAATATATACTTGCCCCTTTAACTATATTCATTATCCGTGGGAACAATTTTCCTGCATAATCGAGCGTGAGTATCGATTCTATTCACTTGTATATGTACGTGTTTATATACTTATATATCCACGGGCCCTAACTAACATTAATGAATATTGACGAGTACCTACTGTATAACAATTTCACATATGTAAAGAAAGAGCATTGGCCTTACATTACAATTACAATGAATAACGAATTATTTTAAATATACAAGAATAATCATATTATAATTCGTCTTGCAATGCAATGATAAAATAACAGAAGAAAAAAAAAAACAAAAAAAAAAAAATTCACAATTTTAAGGTGGGAGAGGAAAAAAAATTAATATTTAATTATTCTTTTATTTTGCTATGTTTTTTTACGTGATGGAAAAAAAAAAAAAAAATGATAGATGAGAAGATTCGCGTGGGAGTGAGGTTGAGAGGTCGTTATACGATAGGACGCCGAAAGCCCCCGTTTCAATGTGCATATGTATATATATATATACTTATTTAATATACATAGCGAATAATATGAAGGCGTGACATTGAGAGTGACCTCCCAACCACATCGTTTTTATTTGCCCCGCCTACCACAGTAGCGTGTATTAAATAAAGTGGGGAGAATATTGCTGCTACAGCGCTACGTTGTTCAGAACGCAAGAGGACGCGAGTGTGCGCGCGTCTCCGGGTTTTCATAGTTGGTAGAGTCGAGTCGTGTTATGTGAACACGTTTGTTATTTACACTTGTGTTTATATATAGTCTTGGAGCTTTTGCCAGTGTGTAATCGGTTGCTTTTGTCGATAATACAATTATTTGAATTTGTATATTATTCATTAACGTATATAATTTTGAAATTTTATTTTGGATACGTTAAAATTTGTTTGTGTCTACATTCACTTGACGAGTCATTGTTTTTTTTTTTTTTTTTTTTTCTTTTAATAACAAACGTTTGAAAAAATGCTGTTTGTGCAATTGATAAAATTTCATGTACAAATAATTTATGAGTAACAATATCCGTGCGTAAATTGTGTATGTGTACGTGAGTGTGTGTGTGCGCGTGGGTGATTTTTATTGTCTTTATTAATTCAATTAATTTAATAATATACGGAATTACAGGCATCAATAAATTGAGATTTAATTAATGTTGCGAGAGACATGGACATATATTATGTACCGATTTGTTTATTATCGCCAATTGTGTATAAATTCGATTGATCACCAATGATATTTTTTTATCCAAACACATCGTGTTTATCAATGTTAATTATTATAAATTGGACATAAAGTTATTTGTTTTTAATTTTTTACAGTGGCACAATCAGTTTATATTTTCTATAACTGCGATAGAAAAAAGAAAAAAAAAAATAATAATAATAATCAACGTTTTATTTTATGAATGTGACATTTGCAGTGGAATATTTTCAGTGTCTTTGATTCTTGTCTTCACTGCGGTGTTTTATATTTTTATTTCTTGTGTTAATAATATTCGACGATAAGCGCAATTTGCGCACGTGAAGGGAAACAATAAATTTATATTTACGACCGCCTTTGCGGATAAATCAGCCAAAATTCGGGTGAAGAACAGAGAACCGTTGCCATCCTACGCGATGGAGATAAGCGATGAATATCAGGACATGGGCAATCCTGGTGGAGGTGGAACAATGGCGAACATACCATTAGGAGATCATCATCAAACATCTGAAAGTCCCGTGGTAAATTTATTTTTCAATATCAATATTATCGTATGAAATATTTGTAATCAACATTTTTTTCTTTTTCTTTTCTTTTCTTTTTTTTTTTTTCCTTTTCCCCTCCCTGACCTATCCATAGAGATTACAAAATTTAATTTTATATATCTTAATCTGCTTTGTTTACTTTCAATTGTCTTGTCCCTATTCTTGGAACGAAATATCCGTTTGTAGGTTGTAAAATATAAAATTTGTGTATATTAATTTCGGTTTTAAAGTGAATCACAATTCAGTGACTCAGTGTAAATTGAAGTGATAAAGATAAGAAATAGAGTGAAGAGAATCAGTTGCTGACTTTTTATAAATCATCATTTACCACCATGTACTCTCGACGTTCAAAACGATTCTGTCGACGTCCAAAACGATTCTGTCAACGGGTGACATATTCATTTTTATTAATTGAAAAAAAAAAAAAAAAAAAATTAACATTTAATTATACAAATTAATTTTTCATTCTATATATTTTCAAATATATTAATATTCAATTTTATATTATTCCAAGTGATGAAGTTATTTAGCATAAATTATCTTTATAAATGAAAAATTAATATGAAATATTGTTAAATGTATGATTAATATATATTTATTTATTTACATATAATGAATACATGCGCCCAGTGATCCGCGCACATTGTTGGATAAAGGTATTCGCGAATCGCCGAGCGATTGGTTGATTTCAATCTCTCACTTCCCTCCCTCTTACTTTTGTTAGTCGTATATAGCTCGCGGTAAAATGCGCGCGTGCGTACGTTCACGTGTTGTGTGTTGTATCTGTGTGTGTGTATATATATATATATATATATATATATATATTATGTCGCGGTGTCAGGGCGGGGATTTCCCTTTCGGCCAATCCAATCGGTCAGCAGCAGAGTACGATCACCTAAGAGACTCGTGCTGCGTTTTGTATAGATGTATAAACCTGTGTGTGTGTGTGTGTGTGTGTGTGTGTGCCAGTGCATTATACCTTTAGACGCCATGTCGTGACGTCATGTGTCGTTAAGTAGAGTATATTTTGTGGCGCCAACGATTTAGACATTTTACATTGACTCTCTCATTACATTTTACTCTTATGTATGCGTATCTTTGTGTGTGTGAGGGCATCTCTATCTATACAAATTATATATTGCGTGACAACTAATGAAAATTAGATAATGTATTTATTTATTAATTTTTTTCTTTTATTTACTCATTGTCATCATTATTATTATTTATTATTATTTTTTTTTTCTTATTAATTTTTGGTAATTATTATTCGTTGTATATAATATTAATTTATATTTATGTTGAAGTATTTCGCATATGTTGAAAAAAAAAAAGTTTTTTCTAAATAATTTTTTTTTTTTTTTTTTACGGGTTAATGCCAAGTTTGCGCAGTGAAATTGTCTGTATCTATTTATTGTATTTATTTCTACGTTTGAAAAGGGTTAAAAATACTATTTGGCCATTTTACGATAGCCATATAAAAATCTTATAATTAGATTTTGGGAAGTAATTTGCGGGCAGACGATAAAAGAACACGAGTGTATATATGGTCCAATGGAATTTTAAGTCTAACGATAAAATGCCAAAACTCTTCCCCCTTTTTTTCTTTTTTTTTTTCAATTTTATTTTTTCTTTCTCTTATTATTTTTTTTTTTTTCTATTATATATATATATATATTTTTTTTTTTTTTTCCTCTCCCTGTCCAATTGAAATATTCAACTGAACTTGAATATTATAGTCATTAAGAGTATTCATTATCGTATATGTAGTGGGTGTTAGTGTGAGAATCTTCAATAAGCAGTAATTATATTAATTTCATTTACAACACCATTAATAAATAGATAAATGTTAATTATATTTGTGTATAATGTGCGTATCGTGATTATAATTTATGATAATATTTGGGATTGTTTGAAATCCTCGATGTTTATATTTGTGGGGGGGAAGACAAATATTTTCTATAGCCATTAAATTCACATTTTTTGATGGATATCATTGTTGGACACCGTGACATCGTGAAGTTATTACATATATAATATATATATATATTTATTTTTTTTTTAAATTCTTAATACGATTATAATCCGATAAGATCCCTGGACAGACCTGATGCGAAACCGATCAAAATGATATTTATTTATACATAGCGTGTTGAAAATTACAGATACTTTTCTTGCACGTGATGAGTCACACTTGAATTCTTCCCTGTCACATAAATACCTAAGATAGTTTTATTGTTATTATTATTAATTATTATTTATTATTATTTATTATTATTAACAATTTACGATAATATAAAGATAAAAGATAATAAAAAATAAAAAAAGGGGGATAAACATGTATACGAATTTTATTCATAATTGTTTCTCGTATCACTTTGCCTTATATATCTATAACTAAAATTCTCTTGTTTGCCACCAACAAGTTGTTGAGTTGCGATACGGCGCACAGGAGTGGGGGATCACGACTCATATTGCCATATACATAGTGAATGCGCGATAATTCAAGAGTGGGAGAAGTGAATGATGAAAAGGAGACTGAGTGAGGTCCGCTCATTGGTTCAACCAACCATCTCATATCACGCCCACATTTATTCTCGATGTATCGTTTGAATATTAACTGCATTCTATTTCATTTTTATATAATTATTTATTTATTTATTTATTTTTTTTTTTATCTATTTATTTTAATAAGAAGAAGAAGAAGAAGATAAGAAGAAGAAAAAAATATAGATAAATATTTGTATAGAAAAAAAAGAAAATGCAAATGTGCCGATAAATGATTTTTCACGTGAGATCAAAGAAACATCGACAATATACGGAGAGGAAAAAAAAATAAAAATAAAAATAAAAAAACAATTTTTTTTTTTTTTTTTTTGATGTGCAATGTTAGTTGAAACTAACATCGTGTACACGTACAAAGTACTTGAATAAATTGTGTCGGCACTATAGATTTGTTTGTTGTCGATCTCAAGTCAAGTGGCGAGACTTTTCTCGTTGATGGTTAGTAACCCAATTGCTGTCTCGCACCCCCTGCATAGAAAAAGGTATAAAGGAATGGGGTTTTTATATATAAAAGACGCAGAGTGAGGTTGGCTACTGCATGTAAAGACCCGGTGGTCAGTCGCGACGTAGCTCAATTTTTTCCTTTTCCTTTTTTTTTTTTTTTTTTTTTTTTTTTTTTCTTCATTATTATTGTTATTATTATTTTCTTTCTTTTTTTCCTTTTTATTTTTTTCTTCTATTTGCCTATTTTTCTCCGTCTATCTCGATCTCGTTTCGTTATTACCGGAAAAGACTCTCTTTTTCATCGGCATCTATGCTCGTTGTTGTGTGTTATATTGAGTCTATATATCCCGCTGCCAAATCCAACGCTTTCAGGTATATAATATGGAAGGAGGAAGAGACCCCCTTCGTCGGCACGAGCCAGTCATTTTTCGTTAACGTGTCGTGTATCCGTGTTGAGCCGATTTTTCGCCGCCCAACAACGTAGTAGTTGTTTTTTTTTTTTTCTTCCGATCTTATTTATGATTTTTTTTTTTTTTTTTTTTTTCCCCTCTCAAGAAAATGCTTCTGACAAAATGCCGCTGTGTGGAGCCAAATATATATATATATATATATAAACGTGTATACAATTTTGTAAAAGATTGTGTAGATGAATGCATACATGTAATTTTCCGGAAGATTTTTTACTTTTAACCGCTATGAAATAATTTTGTTTGTTTTACTCACTTAATGATTGCCAAACAAAATCTTTTTTTTTTTTTTTATTTTGTTTTCTTTCTTTCTCATTTATTATCTCTCTCTCTCTCTCTCTCTCGTCTTTTATTCTATTGATTATTTAATTATTAATATGCAATGAATTAATTATTCATATATACATATGCGTCGAATGTGTGTGTATGTGTGTGTGTGCATATAGAGGAGAGGTGGCTAATGGAATTGAAATGAAATCGTATACTTTCGGTACTTTGAGTTGAATATTTAATTTGAACCATCTTTATATACATACACACTTATATATATATATATATTATTTATTATTATTATTATATATATATACTTTTTTTTTTTTTTTTTTTCGTTGGGTTCTCTCGTCATATCGTGTCCTAAGTAAACTGTGCAGTGATGGTTGATGGTCCAGTGAAAAAGACAAAACGGGTTTCTTCGAACTCGTGCAAACAAGAATGAAGAGACAGAGATTGAGGGAGAGTAACAGGGGATGAGAAAGATAGGCATATATGTATATATAGATGGTGCTTTCATGAGTATGGTCCTTGTTGACTTATTAACTTTACTCGCTTTACTCCGATGTTGTTTCTCCCGGCCAAGTCAAGTCTCTCTTGCGCTCCTCGCACATCAAACTCCTCTTATGTATACTTATATACAGGTATATACTCAGGTCGTTCGGGTCATCGACACTCTTTACCTTTTATATATAGCTCTATACGAACTTCTTCTTGGAATAACGCGAAACGTTTAATTTAATTTTATCTGTTTAACAAAACGCACTTTAACATGTTGTATATTTATATGTAAAAGACATGTAAATAATATTCTATATTAGTTGAATATATATATATATATATATATAGGTATGAAAATAGATTGATTTTAATTAACGATAAAAAAAAATATATATATATATATTATTTATTATTATTTTATTGGTACAAAAAAATTTTTACAAAAAATAGATTTAGTTGAGAATAAGTTTGAGTGAATCATCATGGAATTTATTATATACCTGATATTTTTGGTTGTACATATATATATATATATATAGCATTGTAAATCCGATCTTCTTAGCTGTGTGGATATTTTGAAAAATTTTTGTCAAGGATGTGATCGAGAATGCGGAAAATTGGCCTGGCGTCGTCTCAGGGGGTTTTCTTTTATTTCCTGTTCCCCCTCTCTCTCCTCTCTCCCATTCTTTCGGATAATTTCTACGAAATATATCAACCATTCATGTCACTTTATTTTCTATTTTACCAACTAAATATACATTTAGATATTTACTTGAATTCATTTAAATATTAATAATGATATTGTATAATGAAAGAAAAAAAAAAAAAAAAAAATATGATAAGTTTTATCGACGACATTTAATGACGATAGTCATATTAATGTTATACCAAAATTACTCTCTATTATTAATTTTACGGATAATTATAATTGTTTTTATATCTATACATATATATATATAGTATAGCGGAAGTGTAGATGTGTAATGTGTGTGATGGTCAGTGTATACAAAATATATACGAGGCGGGTTTTGTGTTGTATTGATGTTGCGATCGTATAAAACTATATGTGCTCTGTATAATGTTCATATATACACGTCAATTTGAACAAGGTATTGCTGTGCTTCTCGTGCTTATGTTAGTTGTTGTGTTAGCAACATTCGAGCTTTAATATAGCGAAATTGATGTCTGAATACGTCGACAGCTGTAACGGCTGTACACTCACGTATCATTATCCTCGACTGTGCCTAGATAACGTTGTTGCAATCGGCGCAATTATTTTTTTACGATCCACACCAAGGCTCCTATATATACTCTGCACTATTAATGCCCCACCCCTTATTTTATCCCACATCTATATAGCCCTCATTTTCTTTCTCTCTCATGCGCGTATACGTTTACACACCCGTCGTGACTATATCTACTGTTTAACAATTTTATATTGCTGCACATTTATATATATATATATATATATATATATATATATATAAATTCATTTTGCTATAAGAAACGAATAATTTCCACTTTATCTACGCTGTAACCTGAATACTTGGATTCTTGTGCGATTGTACAGCTCTGTCTCACACACATGCTCTAATCGTTCAATGCAAAGAATATTTTATAGGATTTTTAACCAAAAAAAAAAAAAAAAAAATTCACATAAAAAAATTATATTTATATAGGTATGTGGAAAGTTATAGAAAATAATTCTTTTCAATAGGATAAACAATTTTTTTTCTTCTTTTTTTTTTTTTTTTTTTTTTATTATTTATTTTTCTCAGTATTATTTAGAATATCAATAATTCAATAAATATTGATGGATTTTTAATATTTCAAATTTTAAAAGGGCATTTACAATCATTTTATGATTTACTCTGTAGTTTTTTTTTTTTTTTTTTTATTTATTTATTTGGTTTGTGTCACAACGTTATAGCTTGTATGTGTACGTGTTTGCCTGTTGTCGCAGGTAGTTCCATAAATTTGTGCTTTCCTCGAATTGAAAGTGCCGTTTTTCACAAATATTATAAGGTATAAATCTGCACAAAGTCGTTGAAAAACCAGCTAAACTGTCAAATTTATATATATATATATATATAATATATTCAAAGAAATGTTGAATACAACAATGTAATATCACGTTGTATCTCCATGCACTGTCATACTCATTGTAATTGTAAGTAAGACGTGTATTGTAATGTTTTATTCAATAAATCTTCATTGGTTATATCGTGTTGGGCTGCGTCGTGTTAATTGCTCGTTAATTTTCCAAGTCAACGAGACTCTTCCGCGTAGCGAAATAATAGTATCGTGAAATAACTTATTATAGTACAATCTCTGTGTGTGTGTGTGTGTATTGTATGAACGTGTATCCATATCAAAAATGGAATAAAAAAATACAAAAATAAAAATATAATATATTTTCTATTTTTTTTTTTTTTTATTTATCTTCATGTCTTACATTTTACGTTTGTTCGACCGAAGTTTGTTGATATAATTTGTAAGTAAATTGCAATTATGTGCAGTCAAGTGGTAAAGATATCGAAGTAATTGTTATTTGAATTGTACATATTATAGATATAGTTGAGGGAGATTTATGATAAATGTATTTTTCTCATTTTGTGCACGACGCTCACGTGGAAAAAATGTGTAAAATCACAGGTATAATACAATATTTATCGTTAATAATTATAATTTATATCTACATATATATTAATTTACAGAAAAATTTTATATTGAAAATAAAAAAAAATGAAAAATAATTAATTAATAACTTGAGATTTTTATTTTTTATTATTTATTTATTTATTTATTTATTTATTTATTATTATTATTTTTTTTTCCAATACAACACGTTCAACATAAAAATATTACACATATTTGATTAGTTATAATGTTGTCATTGGTATGAGTAATAATACATAAATAAACTGCAGCTTCGGTGAATGCAAGGACAGTGTCGAAATAAAATACTTGAGATAATATTCTCCAATCAATTTACCACAAACAATTATATATTTACATAATTATTTAATTGTTACTATTAGGCAGTTTCTATAATTAAATAAACACATGAATATAAAAATTTTCAAGATTTTTCTCTCAGATTTTTTTATTATTTATTATTTATTACTATTATTAATAATAATTATCATCATCATCATCATCATCATCATTATTTAATTTTCATTTTATTTTTAAAATTGAGTGTCACTGGATGAAGTTTTATACTCTCAACAGACTTTTATATGTGATCGCCAAGGGTGGTTAGCACGTGCCGACCGTATGTTTCCAACACTCCCATCTCTCTGATTTTTCAAGAAGGGAAGGACTTTCTTGCCGTTTGAAAACAAAAAAAAAAAAAAAATCTCAGCTGCACCACACAACGTTATCCTGACCAAATGAATTTTCATGTTATTTATACATTCACCCATATTGAAATACCGGAAGTCAATAATATATATTATTTTTATATAGTATATTATATATATATATATAGAGAGAGAGTGAGAGAAAGAGAAAAAGTGAAAGAGGGACATGGAATTATATCTATTGCGTCGTATAAAAATATCTCTTTTATTTCTCTCGTATGACACGACACGGGTATATTCATTATAGTTAAAAAGAATATATATATTTATGAAGTAGTATTTGTCCTGTTGAATATATTCTGTGAGTGTATATATATATATGTGTGTGTGAGTGAGTGTAGGAATATATATATAATAGACAGTCGGTGAGTGGTGCACACGCGGCATAGAAAACACGCGGACAACGATTACTCCGCTACAGAGACATCATTGTCGCCCGTGGAATACAATTAGCAGTAAATTAGCATGCGCCATACAGACCCCCGATAATAAAATCCACCATATTATAATGATTGCATCGGATTTTACAATGGCGCTGGCTGACCACAAATTATTAATTTAATGGCTTGAGCGGCTGATGGGGGGCGCACAAGAATATTCTTCTCTTACGTTTGGGGAAGGGGATTACGACTTTGTGAAAGATGCGAGAAGATTTTTCGTCCGCCATACATGCGTACACATATTACAAACACACATATGTTCATATGTATAAATATCTCATCCCAGCGACGAGTAATAATAAAGCACCATTCTGTCATTTTCTTCAATTAATATCACATGCAAAAATAAAATAACATTTATAAATCGATCAATGTCACGATATTTATATTTTTTATTATTTATTATTATTTTTTATTTATTTATTTATTTTTATTTCAACATTTACATACGTTGTGAATGAACAAACAATAAAAATCATGCAGACATCTGGTAAAAATTAATTTAATTAATCAATTTTTTATTGTGACAATTTTTTTTTTTTTTTTTTTGTTAGTTTATTATATTTTTTTTCTGATATGTGAAATATCCGTTGATATATATATAAAATACACTATGTGCAATGGAAGAAAAAGATTGATCGAATATTTCTCTCTCTCCCTTCCTTCCTTCCTCTGTTATTTATTATTTTAATTTTTTTGCAGTATTTTCTCAACTGTCAAATCGGTGAGACAGCGAAAGTTGTAGACGTCATGATGGCATAGTATATAGAAGTGGAATATGAGGTCGGGGCGAAGGACGCGCGCCGCGCTGTACCATTTCAGCGGGGGGATGAGTTTCACGCGCGCACTCGCTTGCTTTTCAACTCAAGCCTCATCGTCATATTATTATATCTGTGTGTATATAACTTTTCTCAACGTCCGGCTGGAGCAAGCGAATGAACGAAAGAACGCGCGCACACGCGAGAGAGACTATTTTGCGTTCGATCGTAAACGCGTCTCGTATTTCCAGCCGTTATAGACATCGTCGAGGTATATAAACGTCTCATCCTATATACTTACGCCTCTCCCCTCTCTTCCCACTTCTTTACTTCTTCACTTCCCTACACCCTCCCCGGGTGTGGTACATGTTTTTAATATTTAAATGTATATATATATATATATATATATATACCTAACGTCACTCTTTAATTGTACAAGACAGAAATGGAAAAAGTGAGATTTGTAAAAATGTCGCGAATATTTCATCATTCACTTTCTCATTCAATATTCAACTTTGGCTAAAATTTGAAAAAATTAGTTAATTTTTTATATCAAATATTTATATTATAAAAATTTTATTTTATTTTTTTGTTTATTTATTATTTATTTTTTTTTTTTTTTGAAAATGCTCTCCAACATTTACTCACATTCATCTACTACTTCTCGACACCTGTATAACCGCAATGCAAGTATATTTTATACATATATATATATATATATAATCGCAGACAGCGCAGGGCCAGACGAATTTTATAGGCTGTTCTTGAGGGTTCAGGTTTTAATAGCCGAATTCCTCAGACATATATGCGCGCCTTCGCCTCCTGGTAGGAATATGTTGAGATAATTTTTTCTTTTTCCTCCCACTCTCTCTCTCTCTCTCTTTCTCTCTTTTCTCTTTCTTCCCTACCATTACTCTCTTTCACTCTTATGTATTATCATCTGCATATGGTTATACACAAGTCTCTGAAAGAATAATAAAAAAAAAAAAAAAAATATTAAAAAAGACGAAAGAAATTAATTTTATGTTTTCTCAGTAATAAAATAATGAATTAAATAATTACATTATTTTTGGGACAGCAACAGCTGAATGAATTTCCGTGTATGTTATAATTTTTTTTTTAATTTCCATATAATGACTACTGTATAAAATATTTATTAAAGTATTATACATTTACTCTCTTATATTTCAAAAGTATATAATACATGTTTATATATATATATATATATACATGTATATATGTGTTATTGCTGATTGTATTTCACCTGTCACAAGTGGTATGTGCGTGTGTACGTCAAGTATCATGAAATATAGAAAATGCATCTGCTTTAACAGACAATTTATTAACAATTTGTGGTGGGACACTTTCATTTGTATAATTCGCATTGTATATTTAGATACGAATAATTATAATTATTTTTCCTTTGATTATTTATTTATTAATTTATTTTTTTTCTTTTTATAACACAATAGATGTTATATTATGTGAGATTAATAATAAATGATTGATCAATTGGTATATTTACATCTTGATGACAAAATGATCGGATTCCAATATTTATATATTTTCATATTTAATTCTACATATCAACTTAAAGGGTTAGCTAATTAAATTAGACGGTATTATTGGTTACGGATAATATGCAGGCAAAGGGGTTTCCCACTGTACAACATATTAGTAACAGAATCCGTACGATGTCTGTCTCGCGTTTGATATTACCTCAAGAGACAAAGTAAGAAGAGCATAATATATGCATCGATATCTTATATACGTACGTATATATATTTAAACCACCGTTTGTGACCCTGTCAGTCTCTGCGTATGCGTGTATATGTGTATGTTATTATACTGCAATAGCGTCATGCATTCGCACTGAAGTCTTATAGTGCTGTATAAAAGACGAAAAAAAAATATATATATATATATATATCCGATAATTAATTGTCTTATAACTAACACGACAAGATATTAAATTAATTTTCACTTTTTAATTTAATTTAATTTTTCTTTTTTATTATAATATATTTTATATTGGTGTCAGTGTTGATTGATAATCATTGGTGATTGTTTTATTTTATTAATATTTTTTTTTTTTTATACAAGTTGTTTTTTTTTTTTTTTTCAATTTTCTCGTTGTGCTGTCATCGAGACATCACCGAGCGATGTTAGTGCTTGCAGTGACGTAGACACAATGAGACGTAGAGTAATATCGGTCGCGCGCGTGAATGATCACGCGAGCGAGCTCTCGCATGAGGTCGCGTGCGCTGACATCGACCTCTTGTTCTTCTCCTTTTTCTTCCTCATATTATTGTTGTTGTTGTTGTTGTTGTTGTTGTGCGCAATGTGTATACGCGGTAGACCTTAAGTCTGTGGCCAAGTGAAGCCTCTCGTTTACAATATCCCGTTTCCTCTTTTACTCGAAACGCGTACGCCGCGTTAACATCAATATTTTTTTTTCACTTTCTTTTAGTTACCTTCTATATGTTTTTTTTTTTTTTTTTTGTTTATTTTTGTTTGTTCTGTTTATTACACTAAATTTGATGTGTCATTGAGCGTATATAATCTATTGAATTATTATAAATATCAATGTAATTAATCAAAAATGATAATCACACATGTGAAATTTCTTTTATTATCTCACTGAATGAGAGATAAATTTTTTTATTTACTATATATATATATTTTTTTTAAATATAAAAAAATCTTGATATACAAACGATCTTTTTACATTTATCACAAAGAGTGTAATTTACAACTTTTGTGTATGAAAAAAAAAAAAAAAAAAAAAAAAATTTTAATTCAGACTCATATAATTACAACATTCGCTTTGCTTGTACCGTTGACTTCACACTCGTCTGGATTCATCAACTTATCACACTCGTTGCACAAAGTACTATTTTAAATTTATATTGTTAGAATTTCATTGATGGTAAACAAATTTAAACTTTAATTGCATATAAAGAATACGGTTGTCATTTTATTATTATTATTATTATTATTATTATAATTATATTTTTTTTTTTTAAATTTTAATATATTGCCGAGAAAGGGCAAGAGAGTAAAGTGTGTGACAAGGGACGCAGTTTAACACAATTATGTGGCCCTGTGTGATTTTTCAAAGCGACCGCGAACGGGACCCACGCGAGAACGCACATTATTTTAATTTTTTTAAATATTTTATACACGACCACCCACTCTTTCTCTCCCTCCCGACCTTTCCCTTTCCCTTTTACTTATTCATTATTATTGCTGTGATTCTTTTTATTGTTATTATTATTTTTTTTTTTCTTCCCCGCGCGTCTAAAAGGTCAGCCGGAAGGTTACAAAAGTCGGGAGAAGGTGAGAGCGGCACTTTTGATACGATTAACGGGGGGTGACCCATTGAAGTACATGCGAGTTGTTATATAGCGAGCGTGCGCGAACCACCGCTCAAATGTATATATATATATATATATATATATAATACACACACACACACACACACACCGTTTCGTCGTTCACCGAAAATGTGCACCCGCACTACCACACTATAGTACAACTCCACCAACGGGCAATAAAAATTAAAGCATCGTAATGAAGGCTCATTTTGTCACGGCGAGCGTCAAACTTTAATTGAAAATTCGATCCACATTGGTGGTGCATTAAATAAAAAAAAGTAATATGACAAAATAAATGAAAATAAAATTATATAGTTGAAGAATCAAAAGAGTGTGTAAAGTGTGTGTGTGTGTGGGGAGGGTAGAGGTGGAAAGAAAAAAGGAGAATGAGGATAAAATAATAAAAATAAAAAAATAAAAAAAAAATAAATAAATAAATAAAGTAAAATACCGAAATTTATAATACTTGCAATTGTTATATTTTACAATGGTCGCTCTATATTCAAGTATAATTTGGCGTGTGGTGAATTTTAAAAAATTAAAACGTTTGACAAATGCATTCGAATCGGATTTTTCGCTTATATAATATCAATCGATTGAGGTATACATATGCATACATATATATATATATATATTTATTTATTTATTGATGTATGTATGTGCGTGTGTGTGTGTGTGTGTATGTGTTCACGTTATTGTAAACGCTTGAGGGGCTACTGAGTTGTGCGCGGGGTTTATGTTATGCGGCAAAGTAACGTTAATCGATTCCCGTCGGTGATTAATAGCCGATCATAAATTCGTCGAACGTCCTGAGCAATTATCCAGCGTCCGCGTCGGAATCCAAGCGTGAATGCGTACTGCGTTGGTGGGCATATATACATATATTCATATACATATATATATATATATATATATATGTGTGTGTGTGTGTGTGTGTTGCGTTTACTCGTCGTGAATTGCAGTTGACGCGGCGCCCGTGAATTTACTCTATGTCTTATATTATATGACACACACGATGTGAACATTAGTTGTTAATGCTCAAACATTTTATCAAACAAATATTCCGACAAGTATTTATCGCTTATGAAATAAATAGATATATTGCCGTATTCCATATGGTTTTTGGCGTAATATTGCCATTCTCATGTCGAGTGTACTTCCGTTCTTTCATCATATTATATTAGATGTGACGAGCACGTGTCACATTCAATTTTAAATTTTGACACACTTGAAAAAAAAAAAAAAAAAAAACTCACGATAAATATTACAGTATTACAATTTAACTATTCATATATAATTATATATGAAATTAATTATGGGGTTAAATTTGTTGTTTTATTTTATTATTATTTTTTCTTTTTTTTCTTCTTTGTAGGAGCGAGAAGAAAAGGAAGATGAAAATAAAAAATACAAAAAAATAGTAAAGATAAAGAGAATGAAAAAATAAATTACAAAAATTAACACGGAGAATTTATATATATATATATATATATCGATGTTATTCCACGAATATAATATCGATGGATCGCGTGACGGTACGAAAAAAAATTCCGAAAATCCCGTGGGATATAATGAGCCATCTATGTATTTATATATAAGAGGATCCGCGGGTTTATTTTATTATATTTTTATTTTATTTCTTAGGTTTGAACGTTGTAAAATATCTAACAATATATAATTGGATTAATTAACGATATTTTTTGCCACGCGAATCAATATATAAGTGTTTGGTATAGAATTGACCTGGTCAATCACGATTTTAATATTGCAATAATAATAAACAAAACTAAAAATAATAATAATAATAATATTAAATCAATAAAAAAATTAATAATCCACATTTTCCAATTATATGCGTTAATTTAATTTTATATTTTTTTATTTTTATTTTCCTTTCTCATTGCAATTAAACAAAAAAAAAATATGTTTTTTTTTTTTTCTTTTCTACCACAAGGAATAATTATATTTTATTGCTTATTCATTTTTGTTTCAAGTATTAACAATTCTTTGTATTTTTTATTTTTTTATTTTCATTTTTTTTTTTTTTTAACGTCGGTATATTTCACATATACATATTTACACCAGCGACAATTGTATTAACCTATAGTATTGTTAATACTATTTTGTGAGTTGAGTTTGACGAGTTTACGACGAAGATGTTCAGTGAGAAAAATGAGAAGAGATAGAATATATATATATATATATATACAATGCTATGTGGACAGACCAATGTCGGAGAAGAAGAAGAAGAGGGGAATAATATAGGACTGTTGTGTGCTCCGTCTCTGTTTCACTCTTTTTTCTCAATGCAGACCCGCGCTGATTTATGTTCGACGTTACTTCTGCCAATGGATTTACATCCCGATATTTATTATTCGAAATATTATCGTCACGCGTTTATTGCGTTAGTCAAATGTGTGTCTGTCTTACCTCCTCTTTTTTTTTTTTTTGTCTTCCCTTTTATTATTTATTTATTTATTTATTTATTATTATTATCAATATCATTATCATTATTATTATATACTTTTTTTTTTTCTTCATTTTTTTTATTATTAAAAAATGTACTTGGATTATTTTGTTTCCCTCTTGGGGAAACAAAATATATAGGTTTATATACGTGTGTGGATCTGCGAATACCAGTGAAAATTATCCTGAGAAAAAATATTTCACAGTATTAATATATATATATATATATTATTCCTATTCGTTTTATTTTAAATGAATAATAGACCCTATTGGCTTAAAATTCGCACGAGAAATCATAATATGATAAGATGTTTCAGGTCCTCCAGGCTAGACTTGTCCTTCCACGAATTATCGAAGCGCAAGACAAGGTTGTTATTTCAATATTATGTTTACACATAGTCTTTAAGTTTGTCTAATATGAACGGGTATGTCGTGACGGAGCTGTTTGCCCACACGATCTATGTCATTAAATTAATCTTAAATAAACGGTCACGTGGGAGTGTAATTTTTTTTTTTTTTTTTTTGAGAGATAAATAAATCAGCCGGGATTTCATCCACCGTCTAATTCAAATGATTATACATTTATACACACGCCGATACTCTGATTATGTGCATCTGTTTGTGTGTGTGTGTGCAAAGGAATGAAAAATCTTCCTAAATAATAAAATTAAAAAAATTTATATATATAAAAAAAAAAAAAATAAAACACGACCTAGTCGGCTTCCGAATATGAGACACGCGATCGTATTGGGACCCCGAAAAAAAAAAAAAAAAAAAAAAAAAAAACGGAGTATCATCATCCGCATTAAAATTGTGAGACGAGAAGACGAGAAGAGATATATCCATATCTGCGTCCTTGGAACACGCTACGATATATAATGGCACTCACACATATGTCTATATAGCTACTGTTTTCCTTTATTCCCACCGTTTTTTAAATAAAATGACTGATTCTTTTTTTTTTTTTTTTTTTCACCTTTGATCGTTTTATTTATTTATTTATTTTATTTTTATCATCATTCAACTCAATATATCGAATAGCGATGCATTTATATTTTATCACTTTTTTTCTTTTTTTTCAATCACGTGAGACCTCATTCGTACAATGAAATAAACCACAATTGTATTTTCATATTGAATTTATATACGTAAATGTGTGTGTGTATGTGTGTGTGTATCGTATCGTATCGTATTCAACGTCGTGAAATTTTGATTGACGAGTATTATTATCCATGGAATATATTTCTAAATAAAAAAAAATAAAAAATAATAAAAATTGTATATATCATCAAGTGTGTTGTGGAGGGAATGTAACAAAGAAGGAATGAGAAGTGAAGTTGTAGTAGCGCAAGAGAGAGTGTGTACACGAATGAGTAGTTGTGAGGATAAAGTATACAAAGTCTCAAGGGCAAACACGCGACCGCACGCATGGATAGAAGCTCTTGTAGAGCATAGTAGAGTAGAGTTGAGTAGAGTAGACCAGAGCAGTAGGAAAGGAAGAAAATGTATGTCTTTTAAGGCACGCGTCTCTCGTAACTATCCTCCTCTACTCTACCCCCCGCTCTCCTTTCTTTTTTTTTTTCTTTTTCTACTTTTTTTTTGCACTACACTGTGTCTCCCTGAAGGTCAAGGTTGTCTTCTTCATCTACATTGACAACATTGTCGCACGTGTTTGGTTTTTTTTATCTGATATCTGATATAAAATATTAGGAGAAAAAATATACACTGGGATATTTAATGTGTGTGTGTGTGTGTGTGTGTGTGTGTGTGTGTGTGTGTGTGTGTGGAAACAAATATTTATACTACATTCATATATATTTTATTTTGCTTTATCTTTATCTTGGGTTTTTACTTGGTTTTATTTTTGTGTATAGGCAGTGTAGGTCAGTAAGAAAATATTTTACAAAATATCTAGGAGAATTGCTGATTAGGTTCCATCAAAGATTTACAGGTATATTATTTTGTTGAGATACGTTAGTTGCATTTTTGTCAGTATTATCTAAGAATTTAAAATGAAAATTCCGATAAATATTTAATAAACTATTTTTACTTTTGTTCTAATATAATGTCTACGAAATTCCACATGTACACACACTTGAAATAAAAATGGTCAGGATTATGAGACGCCTTCTGAATTTTTCTCGTAAATAATTCAGTGAAGGACAGAGAGAGAGAGAGAGAGATATATAAAGTGAGAAAAAGAGAAAGAAAGAAAGACAGGGAGAAAAAAGGAAAAATATAAATTCATTGGCAAGTTTGTTGGAAGAAATTTAGTAAATACCTTGGAGACCATTGGCGTTGTATTAGAGTGAATCATACCATGTCGTGATATTTAAGGACGGTGAAGATAAAGATGAAATAGGGAAAAGTAGGAATAAAGAAAGAGGTCCGATCATGTGGCTAGCAGATGGTTAGAAAATTTTAGTTGTAACGTGTAGTCCTGTTTAGGTATATACCGAGATTTTTCCCTCCTACACCATCTCTTTCACTTTCTCCGTCTTTTCTTTCATTTCTTCATTTCCATCACTTTTTTTTTCTTTTTTTTTCTCCCCCTTCTTCTTCTTCTTTACATGATCCTCAGAATCAATTGTAAAGCACGCATTATTGTTACAGAGTAAATTTCATACCAAAATATGAAATAATTGAGCCAATTTTTAAATCAACATTTTTTTCATAACAATCCCAATGAAAATTCAGATTTATCTGTATTGACAGCAGTTTAATATTGAAAAAAAAAAAGAAAAAAATCTTTATTTATATTAAATAATGACTAATAAATAATTTATTTTTCAATGATATTCAATGAAATATATTATTAATTAAAATAATGACATCAACATCGACATATTTATCGTATGTGTTTTACTGGTGTTAATGTTTTTTCAGCTGCTACCATGTCCCAGTTGATGTATCTTAACTATATAGACATATACACTGAAGTCTTGATGTATAAGAGTTGGTTGAAATTTGGCAGCGTTGATTGTGAAGTAGACGATGTGTGTGCCTATTTTAATTTGACGATTTCATTGTGCCGTGGATATGTCACGTTACGATGTTATACTGAATGTGTCATGTCTGTGACGGATCACCGATGAAATGTTTTACTTAGAAAATAGACTCGCGATAGATCACGTAATCACAACGCTCTATTTAATAATTCGTCATCAAAAAATAGATTAACGTTAATCGATTCATATGTATTATCACTATTTATTAAATCAAAATTAAACAAAAAATTAATTTAAAAAATAAAGATTGATGGTAATCATCATATTGAAATACAAAAAAATGGTTGAATGTCAATTCATGAAACGTAAGAAAAAAAAAATATATATATAGAATAAAAGTCAAAAGATGGGCTGGAAGGGGGGATGAATAGGGGGGAAATTATATGGTTGTCATTCCGTGTAGAACGATGAGATTGGGGATGAAAATTTATTGATGTTGAGAAAAAAAAAAAAAAAATGAAAACAAAAAAAAAAGTTATATCTATTTTCTACCACTACGTCGTAAGAAATGCATTCCAAAGATAGGAAATTTGTATTAAGTGTCTAACTGAATAAGATAAAATAAAATAAAATAAATAAGACGGTAGAAATACAGATTTTTTTTTTTTTCTGTTCTTTCTTCAACACAAACAAAATAAAAGTTAAAAAAAAAAAAAATTGGAAATTCGATTTTCTTTTTTTTTTATTGTTTACATATTTTTGAAGAAGAAAAAAGAGAAAAAAAAAACAATAGGTATGAAAATTGAAATAAATTCTGTAGTAAACAAACAATTTGAAAAGTAAATCGTAATGGGTTGATGACTATTATGCAGATAAATACATATATATATATATAACTGAATAACGAGATAGGATTTTCCAAAAGTCTATGTATATGATGGACGGACAGCTGGCCGTCATTAAAACCCCATTAGCAAAGGAGAAATCTCTTTTCCTCTTTTGTTTCTCTTCTTCTCAATTCTACTTTTTCCATCTTTTTCTCATCGTCGTTTTGTGTGTATGCATCAAGAACATCGTGTAAGTCAGCCCCCAAATGTTTCTAACAATATCCTCCACGAATGTTCTATCCACCCGCGCTATTAATATTAACGTCTCAAGAATATATATGCATATATATATATATATATATATATATATTTATATATGTGCATATGCTTATATATATAAATCTTCTTGAGGACCAAATTGGGGGATCGGAGAATTTTCTACATTTATTTTAATTTTATCTTATTATACATAATTATATACAAAATTATTAAACATTTATCAACATTAATAATAAAACTTGAATCCGTGAATAAATGTATTACTTATTGATTTTTTTTTTTTTTTTTTTTAATTGAAAATTATCCACAGAGTAAAAAACAAAAATAAATTTATATTTATTTATATTTATTTCTTTTTTATTATTATTTTTTCTTTCTTTTTAATGCGCTTAGTATTTATCAATGTTACATTGTAGAGTTAAATATTACACATAAAATATACAAATGAAATTGCCATGAAATTCTCTTGGCTCCCCTTTAATACCTTTCCTCAAATGCCATCTGACAAATGTGGGTCAAGTTCAAAATAACTTGTGACGTGTCGGGGTCATTCGCGTTAAAGCTATTATGCAGACACAAGAGTTTTTCCATCTCTCTTCTCTTTTTCTCTCTCTCTCGTTCAACTACATATTCTATATTGTGTGAATTGGCATGTACACAACTGAAATACATTTACACTAACGAGAGAATAATCAACAATTGTGTTGATGCGATATTTTTGGTGATTGTATATATATAAATATGAAATGAAAAAAAAAAAAAAAAAAAAAAAAAATTATTGAATAATACAAATACGAGTTGTGCTAGTATCATTTGTCATTTTTATATTTACATACATTTAATATTTGTTTATGCACATAATAAAATATAAAATGTTTTAAAATGATAAAAGATTGTAAGAAATATCAGAGTCGAATCTGTTCCACGTATGGGGGCAAGAGAATCAACTCTATATATTTGACGAAAATAACATTCATATAAATGTGCATACACATATTTATATATTTATATATGAATTTATGTGTGTGTGTGTGTGTTTGTGTATGTATATAGATGTATACACATATTTATGAGTAAAGAGAGATATGAACGGGATGGGGGCATGCATTTGCTTGGAATATGTGGCTTTGTAGCGGCAGATCAAACTCGGCGGGTCATTAATTAAATCTGGCGGAGCCAACTTTAAGTTTCACCGCATGTTGTTTCCATCCCTGCAACGATTTTAAACTACTACTGTTGGATTTTTATATATTTATAAATAAAACACGATTTTATACATATATAAATATGCATCGTCTGTCCAACGTCTAGTTCAAACGTATTAATAAAAATATAAATATATCATAATGATATTAATTAATTAATATATATACATATAAATGTAAATCAATATATTTATTAAATTATATGCTTGATGGATATAATTTTTTTAATTTCAATTGTGATTTATTGAATGACGATGGATTTTATGTTGAATATCAAAGTATATATACTATATAACGTAATTCCCCAGTGATTAATCAGATTTGTCATGTGAAAATGATACGAGTGAATGGCATTAGAATAATCTTGTCGATCAAAATCGATCAATCTGCCAATGGCAATTGTTGATCGTACCGTGTTTATCAACGGGACAACATTAAATTTATTTTGTAATCGTATTAAAAGACGAAGAAGAAAAAAAAAAAAAAAAATCATATACATATACATATAAATATTCGTACAATAAGCATAAGCGACGAATTCATAAGATGAAGCCGTGATATGTCTACGTGGGAACTCGGCAGGGGTTCTACGAGAACTCTTGTACGTATTTATGTGTGTGCCTCCTTTCGTTTTTATTATGTAGCGATAAACCTGCACGTGTACCATTCATTGGGATGTGCCTCACCCTTGTGCAATTTATTTATTTGTATGATTTTTTTTTCTTTATTTTCACGGTTAAAGATGCGGACTTTATTATTGTTAAATGGAAAATAATAATAATAATAATTCATCGATGTACCTTTTTTTTTGTTATATGTATGTATGGATACATCCGCCATTCTCTTCCAACTTGTTCACATTTATATATAAATATATATATATATATATATATATTTTTTTTATGCATTTTGTATACAATATATATATATTATACTTCACGCGTTTTTAATTTTTTTAATTACATAATAACCCATATGATAATATATATACATTAAAATACATATACATATATATATATATCTCTGCGAAATTAATTGCAACATTGTAATAACCAAGAGGAATTATAATTTTATAACTTTTGTCAGTATATAGTGTGAATGTGTTGTTGATTACAAGTTAAAGACGATTTTTATTCATGGTCATATATGATTGCATTTAGACACTATTTTTATTTTTTATTTTTTTATTTTTTTTCTCTATTTAGATAAAATTGTAATTCTTGGACTGTGAATAATTTTTTATGTTATATAAACGAATTAATTATAAAAAGTTAATATTATCGATGTATTTTCTTTTATCATGACATACAGTGCAATGAATAATATTTTATTTTTTTTTTACAATAATTAATGTCACATGCTACTGTGAATACCTGTATTTTCTGCAAATTGTGAATTTTATACACGTATAAATAAATAAATAAATAAATAAATATATATATCAATTGGAAATAATTGATAATATTTAATGGCAGTACTTTCAGTATCACATTGCAATTAAAATTAACACGATGATGTTCCTGAAAAAAATAATTATTACTGTTATTCGTTGCATTGAAAATTTCTAATCTTATTACTGTAATTTTTAATAGAGCATTTATAAATATAAGCGAATTATTTTGTTGTGTGTTGGATGTGTCATTGTTTTTTTTTTTTTTTTTTTTTTCTTTTGGCACCCCATTGTGGAGGCGCGTGCGTGTTTTCTCCCCCTACTGCACTTTGTCAAGAGTGAACACCCACGAATCTCACGCAGTGAATGTGCGTGGGTGAATATACCGCATTCGCGCGCGCCTAACACAATTCACACATACACATACACACGCTTTTTTTTTTGTTTACGTATATATCTATGATATTCTATATGTATTTTTTTACAGCATTGACTTTTTTTGTTTGTTTGTTTATTTTCTTTTTAAAATTAACTGATTTGTCAAATTATATACAAAAAAAAAAAATATATGTTATTTATTAAATTTATATTACCTCGAGCACAATTAACTTTTGTTTTCTTTTGTTTTTTAAATTTATTATTATTTATTACAGGAATATAAATTAATTGAGAGAACAGGAGAGAAGGAATGAAATTTAAAAAAATAATTTCAAGTGTATTTACTGTATTAATTATAGACTTTGATGGTGAAGTAATGTGTGAAATATTTCAAGTATCTGAATAAAGATTTACGAACTCAAAATACTGTTGTTGCGTGAAAACGATAAAGTATCAACGAGCCAACACGAAAAGTATGTATACATATATATATATATATATATATGTATTTGTGTATGTGTATGGGACTTGCCGCGTGCGGGACCCACCCGCGACGATAAATCTTGCGTCCCGGATTATCGTCTCACGACTCTACTTCTCTTGTCTCTCGAGATCCACAACCTACAACGACGCGCTCTGCCATAGTTTTCCATTGCTAAATTTAGTTATTGTCGCTCTCTTGTGGTATATTAAATCGTTGTTTGAGACATCTTCACAAAAGCACAATGACTGTGTGCGTGCGTGACTGTCATGACACACGTGAATTCATTCTACACTGCATAACATACACATATCTATATATACAGATAGAGTCACGAGTTAACGATATATAGCTCAAATTGTAGTTGATGTCTCGTTCTCGTCAACGAGTCGTCAACACCTATAGACTTGCAAAAAAAAATCGTAATATTTCTTAAGTAATTTACGGGGGAAAAAAATAAATAATAATAATAATAATGAAAGGGAAGACGGTGAGGGAAGGAAAACGAAAACAAAAACAAAGAAAAAAAGAGAATAATTTGACTCATTATTGAAGTTGACTAAAATTCCAATAATTTACGTTGACAGTTTAAAGTCACGTTATGACAATGACCTGTCACAACATGAACAACACTTCAACATGAGGATGAAGATGAGAAGTTGAATGTGTGTGTGTGTGTGTGTGTGTGTTTCCTTCCACAATAATGAAACGGTTAGTTTGTTCTTGTACATAATTTTAAAGCGGAGAAAAAAAAAAAAACAAAACAAAAAAGAAATAAAAAAAAGAAGGAAATATAATATGAAGATTGAAACATATAGATTCAGGTGTGCCCTATGATGTGGGTGTGATTTTCTTCCCCGTTGTAGGTTTGGTATACTAGTGCCGCGCCCACTTGTTTACTGAAGGTGACACCGCTTTTACCTGGTCATCGTGTGTGCACGATGTTGCTGCCGTTGCGTGCCGCACGATTTCTTCATCATTCTCTTTATCTTTATTTTTCCTTCTTGCTTCTTCCTCTTCAGCCCACATCCCGAATTGATTTATTCAACTTGTCCCCGTGCTCTCGTACTGTCTCTCAATCACAGAGGGAAGTCATCTCTTCTTGGGTTATTTGTCATTTGTATATCCAACAATTTTCGTATTGGTATCGATCATTGATTTTTGTCATCATCGTTGGAGGTCTTGTGAAGATTTTTTTTTCATTTCTTTCTTTATCTTTATTTATTTATTTTATTATTATTATATGCATTTATTATTATTTTTATATTTTTTTTTCATTGCTTTATTTGATCTTTTTTTTTTTTTTTTTTGTTTTGTTTTTTGTATGATGGAATTTCCAACGTCAGACCTGTCGCACTATTTGAATAGGATTTTATTTTTTTCTGTTCATTTTTCTTTTTTACTTTTATTCTTACATTTTCTCCAAGTGTCTTTATAAAATAAATATTAGTGCACGTGCTTAAAGTGTACTAAACCATTTTGTAAAATTGAAATTAGATAGGGTTAATTTTATATATTGATTATTGAGTAGGAATTTTTTTTTTTTTTTTTTTTCATTATCATGTAAAAATATAATTTATTCTTCGATTACAGTCACACCAAGAAGAGGATTTGTCAGATCCAGATCTACAAGATGAAGAAAGTGGTGAAGAATTATTACAACAACCACATGGAGCAAATACTCACACTTCCACTGACAATTCACAAAATGGACCGGGTACTCCTACACCATTGACACATCTTAACACACTTATGAATCCACATCAGGCACAATTATTGGCCAAATTCAAAATGGAAGTGAGTAAGCAACTAATTTATGTGTTATTCTATCGAATATTTTTTTTATTTATCATATATATATATACATATATGTGTGTATGTGTTTTTTTGTTTACTTTTCATCACGCAGTGATAAAAAAAAGTATTTTATTCGTCCAAAATTTAACTTTCTTTGAATATTGCTGTTTTTTTGATATTTTTACCGATGTCAAATCCGAAAATCATGATTTTAGAGCGATGTCTCGTCTATATTTTTGTCTATATCCAGCGTTTTATAGGTATACACTAGGCATATAAGACTTGAAAAATTGATATATTTCATCAGGCTCAGACATTTGTTTCGTATGAAAATTAAAATTACAAGAGAAAATGAATGTTTGACTATTTTTTCATTCGCAATGTTGTAGGCAATGTTGAAACAAACTGAAATTGCTTTGAATCATTTAGATCCAATATGTGACTCAACCACAAATTGCAATTAAATAATCGGTAAAATCATCGCGCGATCGTCATTTTTTTTTCTTTTCATGATACTGTTTAATTAATAAAATTATGAGCCGTAAAATGTTGTTTACATGATTATTTTATTGATGCTTGATGAAAAGTATAGAGTAATTTTACAAACCAATATTTTTTCGTTTATTTTTTTGGTTTTTTTTTTTTTTTTGTTTTCATAAATGCAGCAATCAGAAATGGATATGTTAAATAATAAATCAAGTTTGGAAGCACTTCAAGCTGCGATGAGCAGCGGTGGTTTCAATTTGCCCTTTTCATTTCCACCACCAGCGGCATTTCTCCCACCACAACATCACAATAGTCATCCTCAAATTATTGGTGGTGGTATGGGTGGCGGAATTGGTGGTGGAGGAGTTGGCGGGGTTGGCACAGGTTCTAATAATGCAATAGCATCTTCTGCGAGTTCACTATCTAGTGAATCATCACAAGGCTCATCGCGAAATGTTAGTGATGCTCGCGAATGTACTGGCCAATCACAAAATAGTAATGGCAATAATTCACAGCAACAGTCAACCAGCTGGAGCTTCGAGGAGCAGTTCAAACAGGTGCGTCAGGCAAGTATCTTAAGATTTTTTTTTTACATTTTTATTATGATAATCT